>CM075978.1:175318945-175558493 GCA_038087875.1 Malacoraja senta
AAAGTGGAAAGAAATAATAGAAATTGCATTCATTGCAATGTGTACAAAGAGTTGAGATACTGTATTATAATTTTGCTGCATGTCATTGTGGTATATATCATGTCTTGATTGGTGAATATGTTTAGTTTGTGACTTTATTTGAAGCAGAAATAATATGTGAATGCTTCATTGAGCATAATTCCGATTGGTAACTACGCACTTCGTCCGAGCACATTATCGCACGCGTCATGCAAGCCGTCTTAAACGACCACCTAACTGTCATTTGGCAACTTTAAAAGCTGCCAAGGTTGCCCGGTTCACAACAGAGAAAAAACATTAAGTGAGAGCCCGGCAAGGTGTATTTTGACACTGTCATAGGCCTTTCTTACATATGCTGTCACAACGCACTGTAGTCTCTAAAGAACCTTTCAGTAATTTTCCTTGCCCTCTATTTCAGACAATAGTGTTTTAAGCCGATAACTCGACACTAGCACTGGCAAGAAATAAAATAAATAAAAAAGTGCAGCTTTCCAGCCCCTGATCTCATTGGCCACGCTCAGCTGCTAATCGGTGTCAATCTGGTGGACCATCTTCCTCTAGTCGTGGGGGTGGGTGGTTGGGAGGGGCCTCACAAGTTGAACAGCCTAGGCCCTCTCTTCATCTAAATCCGGCCCTGAGCCCTACCATTTACTGTTTATTCCTGTCCACGTTAGACTTCCCAAACAGCAACACCTCACATTTCTCTGTATAAATTCCATCAACCATTCCTCAGCCCACGTGCCCAACTGATGAAGATCCTGCTGCAATTTTTGACAACTATCTTCACTGTCACTCCCTTTTGCGTCATTTTCAAATTTGCTAATCATGCCATGTAAGTTCTCATGATTTTATAGAGCTGACAAATAGCACACCACTAGCCACAGGCCTTCACCAACACCTCTCCATGACTGTGGGGAGGTGAGTGGGTGTGAAGTGCTGAGGGGTTGAGGGGACTGTCATGGGAATGTAGGAAACATAGAAACATAGAAACATAGAAAATAGGTGCAGGAGTAGCCAATTTGGCCCTTCGAGCCTGCACCGCCATTTGATATGATCATGGCTGATCATCCAACTCAGTATCCCATCCCTGCCTTCTCTCCATACCCCCTGATCCCTTTAGCCACAAGGCCACATCTAACTCCCTCTTAAATATAGCCAATGAACTGCCCTCAACTACCTTCTGTGGCAGAGAATTCCACAGATTCACCACTCTCTGTGTAAAAAATGATTTCCTCATCTCGGTCCTAAAAGTCTTCCCTCTATCCTTAAAATGTGACCCCTATTTCTGGACTTCCCCAACATCGGGAATAATCTTCCGTGCATCTAGCCTGTCCCAAACCCTTACGAATTTTGTAAGTTTCTATAAGATCCCCCCTCAGTCTTCTGAATTCCAACGTGTACAAGCCGAGTCTATCCAGTCTTTCCTCATATGAAAGTCCTGCCATCCAGGAATCAGTCTGGTGAACCTTCTCTGTACTCCCTCTATGGCAAGAATGTCTTTCCTCAGATTAGGAGACCAAAACTGTATGCAATACTCCAGTGTGGTCTCACCAAGACCCTGTACAACTGCAGTAAAAGTAGGAAGTGGGGAAGAAATTGAAAGAGGGCGAATTCGAGAGTTGTTGGAATTGGTAAGGGAGTGGACACTGGTCCCGTGGGTGCAGCCACCATTTCGATGGCAAGTAAGCTGAAAGAGGAGTAAATTAAAATCACCAAACAGTTCAGCGTATGAAATCAAGGAATCGTCTGAGTAGGTATTTCAATATCTGTAGAAGTAAAGTAATGGGTTGTTTCCCTTAGACAGTAGTCAGGGAGATGTGGGAGAGGGACTTGTTCAGTGCAGAGTGCAGTTACGACACGGTGGCACAGCAGTAGCTTTAGCACCAGTGACCCTGGTTTGATCCTGACTGTGGGTACTGCCTGTACGGAGTTTGTACGTTCTCCATGTGACCGCTTGAGTTTTCTCCAGGTTCTCCGGTTTCCTACTACACTGCAAAGACGTACAGGTTATTGATGTGTGTGTATATATATATATATATATGGTCACATGATCTGATCTGTATTTATAACTCAAATATCCTGTTGTGCTGCAGCAATGCAAGAATTTCATTGTCCTATCTGGGACACATGACAATAAACTCTCTTGAATCTTGAGGTTTGTAGGTTAATTTGGCTTCGGTAGAAATTGTAAATTGTCTCTAATTTGTAGGATAGTGTTAGTGTACGGGATTGCTGATCGGTGTGGACTTGGTGGTCCGAAGGACCTGTTTATGCACTATATCTCTAAACTAAACTACTCAGCAGCTGGCTGAGCCGAGAAAGGAATGCCTTTGAGTATTAAATGCCAAGGACTGAGGAGAGAAAGGTAGGTTGGCAGACTTCCAGGGAAAGTGTTTAAATAGCAGGTATTTCCTCTGAACAAGCAGAGGTTTTAAAAAAATCAGAGCGGAGTTCAACAATATTGTTTGAAACCTATGTGAATTGGTTATATTAGCGACGAAATGAAAAACACAAAATGAGTGTTGGTAGGTTAATTGTCCACTTAAATTGAATCCCGGTGTATAGATGAGTGGTAGAATTTCGGTGAGTTGATATGAATGTAGCGAGAAACTAAACAGTTATTTTAAAATGAGTGTAAATTGGGTTGATGGTCGGTATGGTAATGGAGAGGTCTCTGGAGGTGAAGGGGTTGAAGAGGAAAGGAAAATGATGGGAGGATAGCGAGAGGTGACCATGAGAATGGTTAGAGGAGTTGGCAAAGAGGGAAGTTGGTGGGAAGAGCCAAAGTTGATGGAGTCATTGAGCGGCAGAGATTGAAGGCATGGATTGAGGGGAGAAAGAGGGTGGGAGCCCATGAGGGTGAGGAGAGTGCAGCACTGAGGAGGGAGAGTGAAATCAGTGAGGTGAGGACAATGCGAATGGGAAACGGGAAAGGTGAAGAGTGAGAGAATGTGGGGTAAGTGGAGATGAGGGGATAAGGGGAAAAGGGACCAGTAAGATAGGTAGGGCATTAGTAAAGCCAGTGAGGATGTGAGTGAAGGACTGAGGTAAGATGGCTGGATGTAGGGGATGAGGGATTAGGGGAATGGTGGGGGATTAGGGAAGTGGTGAGGGATTAGGGAAGTGATGAGGAAAGAGGAGAGTGGTGTGGGGAGAGAAGAGGAAAGGGGGAAGAGGTAAGTGTTCAGGATAGTGGTGAAGTGGTGAGACGATTAGTGAGGGGTGACTGGTGAATGACATGGGGAGACAAGAGGGAAGAGAGGAGTGGGAAGGCATCAGGGAACGGGAAGAGGTGAGGAGATTGGGAATGTCAAAGAGTGTGATGTGGGGAATGCGGAGGGCAATGATGACTGGTCTATGTAAAGGGGAATGGGGAGGAATGAAGTGAGTGGGGAGGGTTGAGGGGAGGGTGGAGTGAGGAGGTGTGAGGGATGTGGTGAGGGGAGTGGAGAGTGGGAAGTGGAAGGTGAACAGGGGTGGGGAGTGAGGAGGGAAGTGTGGAATCAGGAGGGGATGGGGAGAGAGTGGTGAGTGGGCAGGGGAATGGTGAGTGGAATGTGATGGGTTGAAGTGTGAAAACAGTGGTGGGAGTAGAGAGCAGGGAGGTGGTGGGGATGGGGAGGGTTGAGACAGGAGAGATATAAAGGTTGAGAGGAGTGGGGAGTAGGAAGGGGAAAGTGGTTAGGGGTGAGGGGATGGAAAGTGAGGAGGGATTGGTGAGGAGAGTTTTGGTGGTAAAGAGGTGAAGGGAGAGGATAGTTGGAAGGAGTGGGAAGTGCTGCAGGAAGTGAGGTATTGTGAAGGGAGCGGGATGATTGAAGGGAGTGGGTGTGACAGGTTTGGGGGAGTGAGAGGTTTGGTGGTTTAGAGAAACGGGGGTTGAATGGAGGAGTGAGAGGAGTTTAAAGGGAGGGGTAATGTGTGAGGAGGGGTGAAAGGAGTGGGAAGGGGAGCATGGAATGGTGATGGGCCTGGAGAGTGGGGAAGGGAGTGCAGAGGGGAGCGGGTGAGGAGTGAGGGAGTAGGAGGGTGCAGGGAGTGATGATTGGGGCGGGGTGAAGAGAGTGGGGCAGGGAGTGAGGATGGGTAAAGGGAGTGGAGAGTAGTGAAGGTAGTGTTGAAGAGTGAGGGGACTGCGAAGTAGTAAGGGCGAGGGGAATGGAGATCAGGCACAGGTAAGGAGAATGGGAAGGGTTAAAAGGAGTGGAGTGGGAAGCTGAAGGGAGGGGGGGCATGGACGGTGTGAAGAATGTGGGGAGTGGTGAGGAGCAGTGGAGAGTGGGGAAGGGGAATGGTGAGTTCGAAAGGGAATTGGGTGGAGGGTGAGGGAAGGGGGGAGTGAGGGTGTGGTGTGGGGATTGGGGAGTGGAGGGTGGCAAGTGGGGAGTCAGAAAGGGAGTTGGGTGAGGCCAGTGGGGATTGGAGAGGTGTGAGGAGATTGGGGAGGGTTAAGGGGGGGGTGAAATGGGGAGGTAAATGGACAGGGGAGTGGGCAGGGTTGAGGGGCAGGGAGTGAAGTGGATGAAGGGTGATTGGAGAGGTGTATGAGAAGGGGTGTTGAAAAGGGAGTGGGGGTGAATGGATGGGAGTGGGAAGGAATGAGGGGAGAGGGGTAGGGAATAGAGTGGAAGTGAGGAAGAATGAATGGAGTTGAGTGGAGTGGGGAAAGGGGTGGAGTGGTGAGTGGTGACGGGATAAGGAGAATGGAAAGCGAATGAGGGAAAATTGTGAATGAGTGAGGAGATGAAGAGAGTGGTGAAGGGATGTGGACAGTAGTGAGGGTAGTGATCAAGGAAAGAGTCAATCATACAGCATTAAAACAGGTCATTTGGCTCAACTTGCCCACGCTGACTAACATGCCCCAACTTTACTAGTCCCACCTGCCTGTGTTTGACTCATATCCCTTTAAACTTGTCCTATTCATGTACATGTCCAAATGTTTCTTATCATTGCATTAACACCTACCTCAACTACCTCCACCGGCAGCTTTTCCATACACCCACCACCCTTTGTGTAAAAAAAGTTATTCCTTGGGTTCTTATTAAATCTTTCCCTCCTCACCTTATACCCATGTCCTCTAGTTCTCGATTCAACTATTCTGGGCATAAGACTCTGTGCATTTACGCTATTTATTCCTCTCATGATTTTGTACACTTCTATAAGATCATTTCTCATCCTCATGCACTCAAGTTCTAGCCTGCTCAACCTCTCCTTATAAGCTCAGGCACTCGAGTCCTGGTACAATCCTTGTAGATCTTCTCTGCACCCTTTCCAGTTTGACAACATATTTTCTGTAACATGGTGACCAAAACTGAACACAATACTCGTCATCTGGCCTCACCAACGCCTTACAGTATATAACTGCAACATGACCTCCCAACTTCTATACTCAATACTCAAGCCCTACCATTTACTGTGTTAGTCCTGCCCATGTTAGACTTCCAAATTGCAACACTTCACATTTCTCTGTATGAAATTCCATCAACCATTCCTCAGCCCACGTGCCCAACCTATGAAGATCCTGCTGCAATTTTTGACAACCATCTTCACTGACACCCCTTTCATGTCATTTTCAAATTTGTTAATCATGCCATGTAAGTTCTCATGATTGACAGAGCTGACAAACAGCACACCACTAGCCACAGGCCTTCATCAACACCTCTCCACGACTGTGGGGAGGTGAGTGGGTGAGAAGTTGTGGGGGCGAGGGGACTGTCAAGGGGATGTAGGAGGTGGGAAAGCAACTGAAAGAGGGGGAATTCAAGAGATATTGGAGGGGGTAAGGGAGTGGACAATGGTCCCTGGGTGCAGCCTCCATTTCGATGGCAAGAAGCTGAAAGAGGAGTAAATTAAAATCACCAAACAGTTCAGCGTATGAAATCAAGGAATCGTCTGAGCTGGTATTCCAACCTCTGAAGCAGTAAAGTAATGGGGTTGTTTCCCTTAGACATTAGTCAGGGAGATGTGGGAGAGGGACTTGTTCAATGGGAAGGCAGAAGCAAGGTCTGTGGCAGCAGGACTGGGGGGCGGAGTGCAGTTACGACACGGTGGCACACAAGTAGCGGTAGCGCCAGTGATCCGGGTTTGATCCTGACTATGGGTACTGCCTGTATGGAGTTTGTACGTTCTCCATGTGACTGCATGGGTTTTCTCCAGGAACTCCGGTTTCCTACTACACTCCAAAGACATACAGGTTTGTCGGTTAATTTGGCTTCGGTAGAAATTGTAAATTGTCTCTAATGTGTAGGATAGTGTTAGTGTATGGGGATTGCTGATCGGTGTGGATTTGGTGGGCCGAAGGACCTGTTTACGCACTGTATCTCTAAACTAAACTACTGGACAGCTGGGCTGAGCCAAGAAAGGAATGCCTTTGGGTGTTAAATACAAAGGACTGAGAAGAGGAAGTTAGGTTGGCAGACTTCCAGGGAGAGTGCTTAAATGGCAGGTATTTCATCTAAACAAGCAGAGACAAAAAAATCAGCATTGGAGTTCAAACAATATTTGTTTGAAAACATATATGAATAGGTTATATTAGCGACTAAATGAAAAACACAAAATCTCTGCCATTTGCACAATGAGTAGTGTTGCTGGTAGAGCCCCTCGCTCACAGCGCCAGGGACCTGGGTTCAATCCCGACCTGGGGAGCTGACTGTGCGGAGTGTGCACGGGCTCGCTATGTGATTATCCGGCCACTGTGGTTTTCTCCCACGTCCCAAAGAAGTGCAGGTTGGTAGGTTAATTGTCCACTTAAATTGCCCCCCAGTGCATAGATGAGTGGTAGAATTTGTGTAAGTTTATATGAATGTGGCGAGAAACGAAAAAGTTATTCTAAGATGAGTGTAAATAGGGTTGATGGTCGGCACGTTAATGGAGAGGTCTCTGCTGTCCCCTGCTGTTGGGGATTCAGTGGCGGAAGGATGCACTGAGGCGCAGAAGGCGGGCTGGTCGGTAGGGGGTTATCGGCAATAGAAGTGCTGTTGGAAGCAATAAATTAGCATAGTAGGCAAGGGAGGGCGACATAAAGTAGCAGAACGGAAGAAAGTGGGTTGATTTCTGCAGAGGTACTTTCTGTTTAGCAGACTGCTTTAATTTACAAATAAAGCCATATTTCACAGCAATTAGGGTTGTCAAATATGGCTTTATAAAAAATCTGCATATGTTGGATATGGGAAAAAAACAGTAAATGCTGGAAATGCTCAGCAGGTCAGACAGCAAGTGAGGTTGGAGTAACAGAGATAACTATTTTTCAGAGGATATTTCTAGCATTTTCTACTTTTGTGGCTACAAACTATCCTGACAAGCAAGACCCCAGCTCCAAGGTAACACAGGCAACAGGGGCACCAGTTTCATCCAAGGGAGTTGAGCTTTGTGCACACAGACAAAAGCACTTCCCTGTCACCCTGAGGCGAATGGTAATGAGAGTGGTCAGCTTGGGCAGCAACACCTTCAAGGAATGAACAGCTGCTCAAGATCACCCATGGAAAATATCCACCCGAGTGAGATAGCAACGAGGTTACCAGCAGATTGAATGTTGCCCCCAGACAAATGGAGAATAAGAAAAGGGAGAGAAAAGAGCACATTCAGTATTTCAGAACCATCATAGAAAATATACAAAATAGGTGCAGGAGGAGGCCATTCGGCCCTTCGAGCCCGCACCACCATTCATTGTGATCATGGCTGATCATCCACAGCTGATGACCCGTGTCTGCCTTCTCCCCATACCCCTCGATTCCACGAGCAGCAAGAGCTCTATCTAACTCTCTTTTAAATTTATCTCAGTTTTAAATGGCCTCCCCTTCATTCTTAGACTGTGGCCCCTGATTCTGGACTCCCCCAACATTGGGAACATTTTTCCTGCATCTAGCTTGTCCAGTTCTTTTATAATTGTATATGTTTCTATAAGATTCCACCACATTCTTCTAAATTCCAGTGAATACGGGCACCGTCTTTCCAATCTTTTCTCATATGACAGTGCCGCCATCCCAGGGATTAACCTCGTGAACCTTCCACAAATTAGGAGACCAAAACTGCACATAATACTCCAGGTGTGATCTCATCAGGGCGCTGTACAATTCAGAAGGACCTCTTTACTCTACTACTCAAATCCTCTCGTTATGAAGGCCAACATGCCATTAGCTTTCAGTGACTGGTGTACAAGGACACCAAGGTCTCGTTGCACTTCCCTTTTTCCTAATCTGATACCACTGAGATAATAATCTGCCACCTTGCTCTTGCCGCCAATGTGGATAACCTCACATCTATCTACATTTTATTGCATCTGCCCACTCACTCAACCTGTCCTAGTCACCCTGCAACCTCCGAGCATCCTCATCGCAGTTCACACTGCCACCCAGCTTTGTGTCATCTGCAAATTTCCTAGTGTTACTTTTAATTCCATCATCCAAATCATTAATATTGTAAATAGTTGTGGCCCCAGCACCAAGCCTTGCGACACTCCACTCGCCACTGCCTGCCATTCTGACAGGGATCCGTTTATTCCTACTCTTTGTTTCCTGTCTGCCAACCAATTCTCTATCCATGTCAATACCCTACCTCCAATACCATGTGCTCTAATTTTTCCCACTAATCTCCTGTGTGGGATCTTATCAAAGGCTTTCTGAAAGTCCAGATACACTATATCCACTGGCTCTCCTTCATCCAATTTACTTGTCACATCCTCAATAAATTCCAGAAGATTAGTCAAGCAGGATTACCCCATCATAAATCCGTGCTGACTTGGACCAATCCTTTTACTGCTATCCAAATGTGCCGTTATTACTTCTTTAATAATTAACTCCAGCATCTTCCCCACCACCAATGTCAGGCTAACTGGTCTATAATTCCCCGTTTTTTCTCTCACTCCTTTCTTGAAAAGTAGGATAACATTAGCTAGCCTCCAATCCACAGGAACTGATCCTGAATCTATAGAACATTGGAAAATGATCTTCAATGCTTCAACGATTTCTAGAGCCACCTACTTGAGTACCCTGGGATGCAGACCATCAGGCCCTGAGGATTTATCAGTCCCATCAGTCTACCCAATACTATTTCTCACCTAATGCAAATTTCTTTCAGATCCTTTATCTCCCTAGATCCTCTAGTACATCTGGGAGATTGTTTGTATCTTCATTAGTGAAGACAGAACCAAAATTCCTGTTCAATTCTTTGGCCATTTCCTTGTTCCCCACAATAATTTCACCTGTTTCTGCCTTCAAGGGACCCACATTTGTCGTTACTAATCTTTTTCTCTTAACATACCTGAAGAATCTTTAACTATCTCTTTATATTTTTGGCGAGCTTGCCTTCATACATCTTCTTTTCACCCTGCATTGCCCATCAGTGAGACATCTTTCAACAATCTTAGCTCCATCAGTCCTGCAATCCTTGAGTTGATCTCCGCCTGGCACCATACATTGCACTGCGGTTTTACTGAAACAGTGAGTCACAGCTTGGCCAGTGTCTACTGGAATTTAAAAACAAAAACATTCTGTTAGTGATCTTCAGTGATTTTAAGGGCTGCAGAATTAGTAATGAGTTTGGAAAAAATCCCATTATTTCAATTGGTAAACTGAAACTCTCAGACCAATACAAGTGCCATTTAGCAAGGCAGAGGAACCTTCAGTGGGATGATTTAACATGCCTTGGCTTCCCTGAGAAGGGCAATCACCACCTTGGGCTCAACAGCAACACATCTAGTAGAGCTGCTGCTTCACAACACTCGAGATACAGGTTCAATTCTAATTTGGACCCTGTCTATGTGGAGTTTGCACACTCTCCCTGTAATCATGTGGGTTTTCTCCTGATGCTCCAGTTTTCACCCACATCCCAAAGATGTGGCAGCAAGCGAGATTCCAGGATGGGGGTTACCTCCCTGGTGTCCAAAGTGTCTCAGAGCGGCTGTATGGCATTCTCAAAGGGGGGGGGGGGAGTCAGCAGCCGGAAGTTGTTGTGTATGTTGGCACAAATAACATAGGTAGGTACTCCAAAATAATTGTAGAGAGCTAGGCAAAAGGTTGAAAAGTAGGACCTGTAGGGTGGTGATGAACAGGGCCGGCCTTAAGCCGATTTGGACCGATTTCTCCCAATTGGGCCCCACGCCTAGAGTTTTCCAAAGCTCCGCTCTAGGATCTTTGGAGTAATCTACTCTCGGCTCGGGTAGATCTACCCCGGGTGGAGGGGGGAGAGAGGGGTGGAGAGAGAGCAGAGGGATAGATGGGGAAGAAAGGGATAGATGGGGAGGGGGTGTGAGGGGGAATGGAGAAGAGGGTGAGGGAGAGGTCCCTCATGGTCCCAGGGCAGTGCTCCCACCCCTCCAGTTGCCGTGCTTCACGCACACAGCCCCAGCTCCACCCCTCTCCCTCCCCGGGGAGACGCGGTGAACAATACAGGGAGGGCCGGGCCGGGGTTTGGAGCAACGTTTACAAACCTCGGCCTCAGCTCACGCATTTGCCCGGACCCCGGCATCCGCTCCCGCCGCCGGCCCTCTCCCTCCCTTCTCTCCTTCCCTCCCTCCTTCCTCTCTCTCTTTTCCTTTCTCTCCTTCCCTCCCTCCCTTCTTTATCTCCTTCCTCTCTCTTTTCCCTTCTCTCCTTCCCTCCTTTCCATCCGTTCCTCCCTCCCTTCTTTCTCTACTTCCCTCACTCCCTTCTCTCCCTCCCTCCCTACTCTCCTTCCCTCCCACACACACTCACATAACGCACAGACAACTAACACACATAACGCACAGACAACTAACACACAAACATCATGCACAGACAACTAACACACACACACGCGAATGGGGTAGAATGGGGCTGAAGCCCCAAATTTAATGCCTGGACTGTTTTTTCGCCGAAAGTTATTGGTTTGCCAGGATCTAGTTAATTAAATTACTTTTTTTTCATTTCACAGTCACTAAATCAAGTGGTATTGTAACTATGTACTTTTCAGAGGTGATCTACACATTTTGTTTGTTACTTGTAGGTACATGTATGCAATTTTATATTAAAATGTAGCTTAGATCTGTTTGGTCCATTAACTCGCAGGCACTTTTTAAAAGCACATTTTGATTACTTTCTATTCTACCATAGAGATATAAAGTCTATAATAGCATTTATTTGTATTTCTATGATTCTACAGACCTTGGCTGGGAACCTGGGTCTCACCAAAATGGTTCCCAATTGGGCCCCGCACTTCCTAAGGCCGGCCCTGGTGATGAATGTGTAGCTGAGGTGCTGATGCAGGTGGGGGGCAGGGATTCAGACTTTGGGCCAATTGGGATCTCTCCTAGTCTTCTTCTTCTTCTTGCATATGGCATGCACAGCCTAAAGTTGTAGGACAACTTGTTCTATTTGATCTTATTTGATTATGCACGCCGTGTTTATTGCATTCGTGGAAACAGGAGTGAAGATACAAGAGAGATGGGTTGCACACGAACTGGAGTGGAACCAATATTCTGGCAGGCAAATTTACTAGTGTTCCGCCAGTGGGTTTAACCTCGACTGTGGGCAGGTGGCATTTGCCTGTGTTTTGTTTGATTAACACATTGCACCTGCAGATCAAAGGGTCCACCGAAAGCAGGCCAAATAAATTATATTAATTCCGGTTACTAGCCACAACTGCCGTGTAACCAGCTCGCATGCAGGCAAGCATAAGCAAAGGCCTGCTTACGCAATGCGTTATTGTGCGGAAAATTACTAGGAGCGTGCAATGATAATTACCGCACAGAACAGCAAACAAATGTGCTGCACACGAACAGGATGTTAATGATTCCTGTCAACGAAATGACTTGTGCACACACCCCATTGGTGGTGCGGGTACGCTTGCTTGTCTCCACCCTTTATTGATTTGCCGTCACAATCCAGGCAGGGAACAGTGGCGGCGCTGCCTGGGTGCATGGACGCTCTAAGTCAGAATATGAATTATTAGCACTGATTGATTGCTCCAGCGGCTTCTCGCAGGACGCTGCTTTCACAGAGGGGTGACCGCTCCACGCTAAATACAAATTAGAAAAATACAAAAGCTCTCCCACACTAAATCCGCTTAAACCACCAGGCTGTCCCCCGGGTCACGGGGACAGAGCGGAACTGCCTTTTGCAGCCCGCCGCCTCGTCGGGACGTTCAGCACATTTGCAATGAAGCTGCCCGGGATTCCCACACGATGCCGAGCGTGGTAGAAATCCGAATTGTATCCTAGATTGGGAAGGTCGTGTTTTAATTTGAGAACTATTGTAAATATTCCGAAACCTGTTTAAATCTCTTGTTTAAAAAAGAATACCAGTGGGGGCTCAGAACAGCAGGAAAGTTTTGGCTTTCAAAGTCCTTTTTGAAATGCATTCAATGCCAAAGCTAGAAACTAGTTTACATATTGCAAAGTCATGGTGATAAATATGTTTAAGTTATTGACTCGGATATAACCAGCGGCACTGTCTGTGCTCTTGCAAATTGCCCTTAGGAATTTAGAAGACGATTTATGACTAGCTCAAGGCCCCGAGCGCCGGCCATTTCAGCGGAAGAAGCAGTTTAGTTACAAAACGTTATTATTAGTGTGAGTGAACTGAGTGTGAGGAATTAGAGTATGCGTTGTCAGAGTGTGAAGGCACTGAGTGTGAGAGGGGACCGAGTATGTGGAGTCAGAGTGTGAGTTGTCAGAATGTGAGTTCTAAGAGTGAGTTATCAGAGTTTGAGCAGTCAGAGTGTGAGGGGTCTTCTTGCGTATGCCGTACACAGCCGAAAGTTGTAGGACAACTTGTTCTATTTGATCTTATTTGATTGTGTACGCCGGGTTGATTGCATTCGTCGAAACAGGGCAGACCACGTAAAGGTTGCAATCTTCCACCCCAAGTATGAGGGGCGAGAGTGAAAGGACAAAATGTGAGGGGTTAGAATGAGGTCAATATGGTGAGGGGTCAAAGTGTAAGGGGTAAGAGTGTGAGGAGTGTAACAGAACAGCAGGAATGTTTTGCCTTTCAAAGTCCTGTTTGAAACGCATTCAACGCCTTAAAGCTAGAAAGACAGCAGCTAGTTTACATATTGCAAAGTCATGGTGATAAATATATGTTTAAGCAATTGACTCAGCGATAACCAACGGCACTACCCACTCTCCACAGCACAGGCAAAACATCCGAATATCTCAGATAATCTTGAGATAATTTTTAGGCAAATGCTTTTTCCTGACTGTGCTCTTGCAAATTACCCGTAGGATTTTGTAAGGACAGAAGACGATTTATGATCGTATCAAGGTCCCCAAGGCCTGGTCATTTCAGCGTAAGACGCAGCTTAGTTACAAAATCTTCTTGGTTTAAAAAAAAAATTTTTTTTAATATACGCTTAAACATCTTCTAATCTCTTTACTAATAACCACAATCTTCCCAAAACTATCAAGATTTCAAAAGTGCATTTCTCCCTTCCATTCTCTGCATTCGGCGAGTTCAACATTCCACATCCCTTCCTGTAATTGCCCATTTTGCATATCGAGTCTCTTCTGCTGTCATAAACCAAACTGCTGGAGGAACTCAACGGTCAGTTAGTATCCGTGGGGAGGGTTGGGGAAATAGAGATGTGTTGTTTGAATTCCTCCAGCAATTGGTTTTTAACTCGGGATTCCTACATTTGCAGTATCTTGAAATTCTTCTGCTGTTTCATATTCATTTTGGGATGTGACTTCCCTGAAGACCTTCCAGGGCATTTGGGAAGACAGTCATAGAGAGGGATGAGGAAAGCAATTTTCCTTCCTTGGACAAGGCTTCCAGATGGATCCTTGCTAGGATCAGGTGGCATTATGATCACTACTGTTGAAATTGACTTTTTAACCCAATTTATTTTTGACTCGCATGGTATGCAACAGGCACTTTGCCCTATTAAACCCACCAAACAGCAAGCACACATTTACAGTTATTCTACACTAATCCAATTTTTCTTACCAGCACATCTTTAGAGGAAGGGGAATTATCTTTCCAGTGCCTTGTGGGCCTGCTGTATGAAATCCATGTGTTGGAGCCAATGAGGAGAGTGTGGATCACTCTGCTAGGTAGGCCATGCATTTGTACCTGGTCTGAGCTCTTGCTTTTAAATATTGATTCATCAATAGACTGAAAGCTATTCGGGCAGGAACGTGGAGACAGTAAAGTTGAGTTCAGTAAAATTACTGCTGATCTGATTGTATTCTGAAGATAGAACCAAAATGCTGGTGCCTCCGGGGAAAAGGAGTAGGCGACGTTTTGGGTCAGTACCCTTCTTCAGACTGAAAGATAGAGAAGGCTAGATCAAACAGGGCAAGCAACGGACCACACCAGGAAGGGTGGAGTCCATTATAGCCTGTTGTTGGCTCGGGAAGATGTGCTAATGACAGGGATACAAAAATGCAAACAGTGGAACTAGTAGGATGACAGGAGGGGTGGAGAGAGGGGTGGACAAAATACAGAAATTACTTGAAATTAGAGGTGCTGTTCCCCCAATTTGCATGTGGCCCCACTCTGACAGTGGGGGAGGCCCAGGATAGGAAGGTCAGTATTGAAATGGGAACGGAGTTAAAATGTTTGGCAACTAGGAGATCGTGTAGGCCAAGGCGGATTGAGCGTAAGTGTTCAGCGAAACGATCCCCAAGTCTAGGCTTGGTCTCGCCGATATTTCTGCATTTGTTCCCCTCCTCCCCCACCATCGTTATACGCTATTAGGACTGGGGCTTGGTTTGTCAATGAGGTGGATAATGCTGAGGGAACTGCAATCAAAAGGACATGGATTAACATAGAATGGGCAAATTATTAGTGGGAGGTGCTTGAAGATCACATTATGGGGGAACAGTGCCTTAATAGGGTAAAGAATCAGGAATAGAGTTCTAATTCACCCACCATGAGATGTTGCACCACACGTTAGCAAGGCTACGCAAAAAGCAAACCAAATACATGGGTTCATTTTGAAAGGAGGAGAAATGAAAAGTAAATAAATTATGCTAAACCTGTATAAGAACCTTGGTTCTGCATGATGTGCCATAGAAAAATGCAGAAGCACATGAGAAAGTGTGGACGTGGTTCACCAGGATGTTGGAGATGTGAGTGTTTATGCATTGGGGGGGGGGGGGAGGGAGGGAGATTGCAACCTTCACGTGGTCCGCCCTGTTTCGTCGAATGCAATCAACCTGGCGTGCACAATCAAATAAGATCAAATAGAACAAGTTGTCCTACAACTTTAGGCTGTTCACGCCATATGCAAGAAGAAGAAGATGCATTGGGGAACGATGGACCCACTGGACTTGGTTTCTCTTGGGAAATTGAAGCTGGAGGCTGAACAGGGAAGACTGAAACGCTAAAATTCTTTATCTCAGGGGTACCATTGTGCGGAACAGCATCACCAAAGGCTGTCAGTGTCGGGGTCTCCAGGATACCGATAGGAAATTCAGAGGAAACGTCTTCACCCACAGAGGGGTGAGGCTGTGGAACTCATGCCCAGAGTAACTGATGGAAGTGAAGAATGGGGGAGGCAAGGGATGGGAATAAAGGGTCATGCCGAGGCCTGGGGATTAGAGAGGGAGGGAATCGTTCAAGTAGAGCCACGTGGACTGGTAGGGCATAATGGTCGGTTTCTGTTCTTGTGTATAGGATTAGAGTCTAAGGTGACAGTGATTATCAGTGCGGTGGCTGAGTCTGTATGTGTGAAGGATGTTTGAATGGGAGCAACAAACTCAGAGGTAAGGGGTCAGTCTCAGGGTTGACAGGTTGGTATCTGATCAAAAAGGTCGTACTGGTCACTGAATGTGGGGCCTTTCAATATGATGACATGAATATAGCAATTGTTTGCAAAGAGAGCTCAAATTGTGTGCTTTGGTAAATACCTGAAGGGTTGGAGTGACTGGTTCAGTGGGTAAGGTTCAAAGTGTGCTTTGGCCAGAGGGCTGGAGAATGAAAGGTCAGAGCATTAAAATTCGGTGTGAAGGGGTTAACGTGAAGGCTCACAGAAGAAGGGATCAGAGAGTGAGAGAACTGAGTGAGGAATGCGAGGGGTCAGTGTGAGAAGGGACAGGGTATGTGGAGTCAGAGTGTGAGTTGTCAGACTGAGTTTTAAGAGTGAGTTATCAGAGTTTGAGCAGTCAGAGTGTGAACAGAGTGTGAGGGGTGAGAGTGTGAAAGGACAAAGTGTGAGCGGTCAGTTTCAGTGGTGAAAGTGAGGGGTTAGAATGAGGTCAAGATGGTGAGGGGTCAAACTGAGTGGAGAAAGTGTAAGGGGTAAGAGTGTGAGGAGTGTAAAGAAACAGAACGTGATGGTCAAGAGTGTGAGGGGTCAGAGTGTGAGGGAACAGTGTGTGTTCAGAGTGCAGGGGATCAGAGTGAAGGGACAAAGTGTGAGGGGTCAGAGAGAGGGGTATGAATGTGAAGAGTCAGAGTGTAAAGAGACAGAGTGAGACGGAAGTGTAAAACATCAAGAATGTGAGGGGTTAAAGACTGCCGGTTGTCAGAATGCCTGTTGTCAGAGTGGGAGAGGACAGAGTGGGAGTGCCAAGACATGTGAGGTCAGAGTACGAGGAGACAGACTGTGAGTGGTCAGAGTGTGCAGGGTTAATGTTCAGGCATGTGTCCCATTCTTTTCTGTCAGCCTGTGGGGCTGCTTTTGTCCTCTGATACTCTCCTGACACTGCAAGCTCCCGGCTCATTCGTGCTGAGTCACGCTCCCTCAGCAGCTTTGCCCGGCCCACCCCCCTGCTCAGGCTCCTCCCTGCTCCTGAAGCCTATGTTAACTCCAGCGACTGTCACGACTCCCGGGAGTGAGCAGTGTGGTGCCAGACTGTGAGCTGGGGAGCCCAGCCTTATGCACAGTAGCTGTCTCGGTGCCCGGCCCCAGCAGGTAAGGTCTTGATCTGCCTAGCATCCAGCTACAACATCACCCTTTCCCACCGGAATGTTGAAGGGTAGAGGGGAGGTGTTGTCAGTCCTCGCCCCCTACAGGAGCCACTGGGTGGTGATTGGGAAACAATACCGCCTCCTATAACACCTCCCACCCACCAAGGCATCTCCACAGAACCCCTGTGAAAACTGGGGTCCAGCGGAGACCCATGAACCCCTGACCTGAAGAATCAGGGTGGAAGGGAGCTTTGGAATGACGTGCAGGGTAAGAGCTACCCTTCTAACATGACTCAGCTGTCTCCACCACTGTGCTCCCAGGAGAATGAGCAAGGATGAGATAGCCACAGTTCTGTGGGATCCCCGGCACTTGCTCTCCATCGTTTCTCCACGGGCCCCCGAGGTTGTGGGCAGCCACAGCTAAGGCTCAGTAAGAAGGTTTCAAACCAACTGCTGTGTGTTGGCACAACAGGCTGAGCTGCAGTCAGCTGAGGAATGGAGCCAAGGGCCCTCACATTAGGGTTGATAACTTTGCTCTTCCCACCCTTCCCTGGTGGGTTAATCCACATTCTTGGCTCTCGGTGGGGAAGGGCTTGGCAGTCCTGAAGGACCTGTGCATGTCATGTCTGTGCGTCAGCTGCTTTGCCTCCAGGTTCTTTCTGTCCACCATGTACTCTGCAGTTCACAGGTTCTTTACCTTCAGGAATCTATGGAGATGTTCCTCTTCCTTTGAAATTCATGATTACTTTGCTGCTGTACTCCCTGGTTCAAAGAAACATAGAAACTAGGTGCAGGAGTAGGCCATTCGGCCCTTCGAGCTAGCACCACCATTCAATATGATCATGGCTGATCATCCAAAATTGGTACCCGTTCCTGCTTTTTCCCCATATCCCTTGATCCCGTTAGCCCTAAGAGCTAATTCTAACTCCCGAAGTCCCAACTACTGTGGTCGATGCCCTGACCAAGGAAGGCAAGAACACCAAACGCCTTCCCCCCCCATACTGTCTTCCTGTTTCACCGCTTTCAAGGAACTATCTACCTGTACCCACTGGTCTCTTACTCTGTTTGGGTAACAAAGTTTTACCCTGACTGAATTCACAAATAACTACCAAAATATCTGAGACATGGAATATAAATTGGCTGCCAAGGAATTTATGTGTCAACTTTTGTTGTATTTTCAGTTCACATTTCTTGATGCATGGTATGGGTTCGCATTATGGAAAGTCACAACAAGGCACGGGCAGCCCAGTGGTGCAGCGGTAGCATTGCTGCCTTACAGCATCAGAGACCCAGGTTCGATCCCGACTATGGGTGATGTCTGTGCAGAGTTTGTACTTTCTCCCTGTGACCTGTGTGGGGTTTCTCTGGGTGCTCAGGTTTTGTCCCACATTCCAAAGATGTGCAGATTTGTAGGTTATTTAGCTTCTGTAAATTGTTACGAGTGTGTAGAATGGAACTAGTGTATGGGTGCTCACTGGTCAGCGTGGACATGGTGGACCGAGGGGCCTGTTTCCACGATATATGCATCCCTTCTGCCCCATAACATGTGGTTTGCTTGTATTAAGAAATAAGAATGGGGACAGGGTTTACAAGGTAAATGGTACAATTTTAAAGGTGTCCAGGCAGAGTGCACAGGTCCAAGTTTCAGAATACGTGTTGGGCTGAAGGGCCTGTTTACGCGCTGTAGAAAGTGGAAATTAATCTGAATAATTCACTTTACAATATTTGGTTTCTGCCGAAAGACAAAAGACATGGACATAATTTCTAATTATTAATCAGATTAGACTTTCAGCTGCGACTGGCAAAGTTGGTGCTTTACAGAAGGAGATGGGAGAATTTATAATTGAGAAGGGACGGAACAGTGATGCAATGGTAGAGTTGTTGCCTTACAGCACTAGAGACCCAGGTTAGATGATGATTACGGGTGCTGTCTGTACGGAGTTTGTACGTTCTCCTGTGACTGGGTGTATTTTCTCTGGGTGCTCTGATTTCCTCCCAAACTCCAAAGACATATAGGTTTGTAAGTTCATTGGCTTTGGTAAGTTGGAAAATTGTCCCTCATGTGTATAGGCTAGTTTAAAGGGTGATCACTGGTCAGTGTGGAGTCAGTGGGTCTGTTTGCGCATTGTATTTCTAAAGGAAGAAGAAAAAGGCAGAGAAATTAAACAATTGCATTGTGTTTGTCTTCATGGAAGAAACCGCAAAAGATCTGTAAGAAACACCAATATCTCATGAAACCATTCCTGGCGGCTTCCTCTCCTCAGTGGTGCCAGCAACAGTGAACCTCAGGGCAGCCCCAACATCGTGGATCCCTGCCGGCTGGGAGTTAATACGCAGCCAGTCAGTCTCTGTCTAAGAAGAACAATCTTTGAAGTGCCAATAAAATCGTCATTAATTTCCTATGATAAGGCTGCTTCTGATGCTGGTGTTTTGAGGCCAGGTTGATGGAGATAAAAGATGGGTGGTTAATTCACATGTAGTTGGTTACTGTTATGGCGTGGGAAATGTGGACGATCCTTTGCTTGGATGAAGACATCATCTAATGTGCCTTTACTGGTAATGTTGCCATGACCGAGGATTTCTTCAGAAGAGGGATGGTGATGGAGTTGACCTTTCATATTCCTTGCTCCTGGATTTTTTTGTGAATCACTACATTTAAGAGGCATTCAGACAGACAGGTAGTCAAGGTGTGGAAGGATATGGAACGAGAGCAGGCAAATGGGATTGCTATCTGGATGGACTCGGTGGGCCATACAGCTTGTTTCCATGCTGTAAGACTCCATCATTCAATAATCTGCCAAACCCACCTTGCTGAAGGCTGACTCGATGATATTGATGTTTCTCCCTTTGGGTCACATGCCAGGATCTTTCTTGCAAACTTACAGGCCTGAAAGAGCTGGCGTGCCAATGGGGCATTAGCAATAGTGCAATCTACGAATGAGAAGCCACATGGAGACCTCCCTACTTTGTCCCACTAGCAAGAATGATCCAGTACCCTCCCAGTGGCTGAAAATCCATCTCCTGATCACAGTACAGATTCTGTCCTTCAGAAAAAGAGTGGGCATGATCTTCACCACACTGCAACACCACGAGATGCAGAGAGCAGCACCAAGCACCATGATAAAAGATAAAGTGCTGGAATAACTCAGCGGGTCAGGCAGCATCCTTGGAGAACATGCACAAGTGGCATTTTGGGTCAGGACCTGCAGGAGGGTCAGCTGCAGAGTTCCCGTACACAGACAACACCTTATGTGCACGATCAGATGCCAAGCTCCAAATCATCGTCGCCTTCCTCTCTGAAACAGGTGACAAGATGGCCTTACACTCAGCATTCTGAAAACAATGTTCCTCAACATCTGGTCCCCACCGTACAAGCAGCACTTCCCATATCTTGGGAGTTATCTATCCATGAAGGCAGACAATGGATAATAAAATTCGAGGCCGCCTTCAATACATAAGACTGCATATGGATATTGGAAGATTAAAAGGTTAAACCTGGCACAGAGGTAATGATCTACTGGGCAGCAAAGAGCAGCAGTGATCCCTACCGTGCTCTGTTTCTGGAGTACCCACAGCAACCATCTCTTTGCACCGGAACAATAACATTCTGCTTGCACAGAATGCTCCACAGGGAAGGATCAGCAAACTGAGTACTGACCAGCACCCCAGCACTGAGAAACCCGTTACTCTCAGTTGATTACCTTGGGCTGGGCATGTCATTTGCAGGTCAGCCATCCCGCTTGGAGCTCCATCGTGGGAAGAGGTGGATAGAGGAAAAAAATCCACGGAGATATTTAATATTTCCGTGAATAAATGTGACATCCTGATTGACTCCTGGGAATCTATGACCCATGGTCACTCAAAATGAAGGGGGGCTTTTGAGACATTAGTGAGAACCTCAGGCTCGTGTATTAGGAGAACGCAGAATCCCGGCATAAACCAAGGTGGGATGGCACCACCTCCTCCTGCATTATCCACTGGCCCCATCAGACACCATCTACTTGGCCATGGGAGAGTCTGCAGTTCCCACAATGTCTTCAACAGACACTTCAGAATCACTGCACCTGAGAGGGGAAGCAGGTCACCCTCACTCTCGAGGAACTGCCTCAGATGATGAACACAATAACCAGATCATTTTGGGGATGGACAGTTGTGACTGGTGCTTCAACTGACCCTTCCTCACAATCTATGGAAATGCTTGCATGGAGGGGTGTGACATTTTACGTGTGCAGGTTTGCCGATGATATCAAGCGGTGTGGACTCTAAACGAAATACAAAGCGGCTTCCTGGAGTTGGAGCGAGGCTGAGTTACTGGGAAATCACCCGCCAGGTGGGCCAGGTGACGTGGAAACATGAAGTCATCTACTTCAATGGGGAATAATTTTAAAAATGTTTTTTTAAATGGCAAGAGATCGTAAGGCATTGGCATTCAGAGAGATTTGGGTATACTTGCAGGTGCAGCAAGCAACTGAGAAGACATGCCACATGTTGGACTTCATTGCAAGACTTGAGTAGAGACATCTTACTCCAAATATACAGGGTGCTGATGAGACCAAATCTGGAGTTTGATGTATTGGTCTTATCTCCCTACCTAAGGATATACCAGAGGTGAAGTGTGTACAATACAAGTTTGCCACATTGATTACAGGGTTGGTGCAGTGAGTAAATATGCTGAGCCTGTATCCTCTGAATGATAATTAAAGATAATGTAGGTAAACGTGCAAGAGTAAATCAGTGAGAATTCTGTTATGATCTTAAGTCCACTGCCTTCATCCTTCATGATGAAGTCAATGCAGCTTTATGGGATATTGGCCAGGCGGCTTTTGGAGTATCATGTGCAGTTCTGTTTGCCCCATTACTGGAAAGATGTGGAAGCATTGGAAAGAGTGGAGGAGGTTTACAAGAATGATGCTGGATTAGGGGATATTAGCTGCAGATTTGGATTGCTTTCTCTGGAATGTCAGAGATTGCAGGGAGACCTGATAGAAGTATATACAATTATGAGAGGCATGGGTAGAGTAGATAGTCTAAACCTTTTCCCCGTGGAAAAATCCAAAACCACATAGCATAATTTTAAAGTGAGAGGAGCAAAGTTTAAAAGAGATGTGCAGGGCAAGTCTTTTACACTGAGGGTGGTAGGTGCCTGGAACGCCCCATCTGTCGTGATAGTTAAGGCAGATATGATAGTGGCAGTTAAGAGACTTGGATAGACATATGGTTATGCAGGGAATGGCAGGATATGGATTATGTGCAGGCAGATAAGTTGGTCTTGGCACCATGTACGGCACAGACGTTATGGGCAGGAGGGACTGTTCCTGTGCTGTTCTATGTTCATCTTTTCAATGTTTCTATTGAAAAGTTATGCCAAGATAAACCGAGTTATTACATTCATTGATAGGGACACTGTTCCAGCTGCTGTCCATGAGAAAAATTCCAGCGGCTGTTTGTGAGAGGGTGTTGTTCCAGCTGTTTGTGAGTGCTGCTGTTCCTGTTGCTGTCAGTAAGGGGAGTTGTTCCAGCTGTTTGTGAGGGACACTGTTCAAGCTCTTGCCAGAGGGGCACTGCTCCAGATGTAGTTAGAGGGGCACTGTTCCATCTGTTGTCAGAGAGATGCTGTTGCAGATGTTGACAGAATACTTAATTTAGCTCTGTGGAGACTCTCATGTGACTGAGGTTTATTGCTCTGGCGACTCAGTGCTGCTACCCTGTGTCAGCAGGTCTCAGTACAGGTAGCTCATGGAGTGTTTGGCTGTGAGCTATGTAAAGTTGAGAGTCAAGGTGGCTCTCATGCATTGGGGTTCTGTGGTGAACTGTTGCATTGTAAGAGCCAGCAGTGATCGCACTGGGGAACACCATCATCTTTCACCTGCCACTACCACTACTCTATGACTACTTCTTGAATTATTTCCTACCTGTATAGCTAGCTTCTGGTCATTTAACTTCGGGTGAGGTCACTGCTGGCTCTTAAAATGCCACAGTTTACTCCAAAATGAACAATTCACCTCTTCATTCATGGGCCAAAGCGTCATCAACCTGCCTTCTGTCACGTGTTGTCTGAAAGTCCAGCTTTGTGACATTTACTCTATTCCTTTCATCAACCTTGTCAATTACCTCACCAAAGAAGGAATTCGGTCAGGTTAGGCAAAACGACTTGCCTTTCACAAACTCACACCGGCTCCCGTTTATCAGCTCAAGTTCTCTTTTCCCTTGTGTAGTTTCCAAAAGTTGTCCCAGATCCAAGGTGACCAGCCCTCAGTTACTGGAGAAATCTCATCACACTTCCATCCCACTCCCTCCTTCAGCGTATACCCTGTCCTGAAGCTGACTCATTAACTGGCCTTTCTACTACTCTTTTATCATCTCCACTACCTCTCCTTCCCCTGGTGCACAGGCAGTATCAGAGATCAGTGCATTAGCAGAGATCAGGGTGAACTACTCATCTGCTATTCCTGCCTGTGTACGGAGATCATCTTCCTTTTTTGTAATCAACCCACCTCTCTCCAGCTGCTCATTGTTTAACGCCTGCGGGAAATTGCTTTTAATGTTGATTACAGTGATATTAATAGGACTCTGCTATTCTTAGAAATTACTCAGAATGAATAGAGTGATGGGTTAATCAGGCTCAGTACCCAGAGGAGGAAGGAAACACACTGAACAGGCCAATGGGTTAATCTAACAGAAGATTTGAGGAGTTATCAGACACAATAGGTGTTCACATGTCACAGTGTGGTGGATGGTCAGTCGAGATCAGCAGCAGCAAGGGGACATCAAATTGTGAGGGTTATAAATAGAAGATAGACACAAAAAGCTGGACAAACTATGTGGGACAGGCTGCATCTCTGGAGAGAAGGAATGTGTGACGTTTCAGGGTTGAGACTCTTCAGATTCTGAAGAAGTGTCTCGACCTGAAACATCACCCATTCCTTCTCTCCAGATATGCTGCCTGTCCCGCTGAGTTAATCCAGCTTTTTGTGTCTATCTTTGGTTTAAACCAGCATCTGCAGTTCCTTCCTGTACACAGGGTGTGCTGTGGGAGGTCCTATAACAGAAGCGGATGAAACTAGCGAACGTAGATTGAGGGGAAGGGGGAAGAATTTTGGTGGGGATATGATGGATATTTTTTTCACTCAGTGCTAAGTATCTGGAATATGCTGCATGAGAGACTGATGGAGGTAGAGTCACTGACAGCATTTAATAAATGTTCAGATGAGCCCATGAATCTCTTAGCCTTAAAATACAGTGCTGGGTGATGGAATTAACATGGAGGAGTGTGCATTAGTCGGTGTGGACTTTGTAGGCCAAATGGCCTGTTTTCATGCAATGCGAGTCCATGAATTGTTTAGTTTAAATTAGTGGTTTATTGTCACGTGTACTGATGTAAAGTGAAATGCTTTTTCTTGCTTGCTAACCAGTCAGCGGAAAGAATATAAATGATTACAATCGAGCCATCCATAGTGTACAGTTACACGATAAAGGGAATAACCTTTAGAACAAGGTAAAGCCAGTATGGTCTGATCAAAGATAGTCCGAGGGTCTTCAATGAGGTAGATGATAGCTCAGAGCCGCTCTCTAGTTGTTGAATGGATGGTTCATTTGCCAGATAACAGCTGGGAAGAATCCATCCCTGAATCTGGAGGTGTGCGTTTTCACACTTCTATAGCTCTTGTCTGATGGGAGAGGAAGGAGTGATTGGGGTGAGTCTCGTCCTTGATTATGCTGGTGGCCTTGCAGAGGCCGCATGAGGTGCAGATGGAGTCATTGGAAGGGAGGTTGGTTTGTGTGATGGTCTGGGCGGCATCCACAATTCTCTCCAATTTCTTGCGGTCTTGGATGGAGCTGTTCCCAAACTATGCTGTGATGCAGCCCGATAAAATGCTTTCCAATGCACATCTGCAGAAGTTGGTGAGAGTTATTGCGGACATGCCGAACTTCTTTAGCCTTCTAAGGAAGTAGAGGTGTTAATGTGCTTTATTGGCCATTGCTTTGATATGACTGGTCCGGGACAGTTACTGATGATATTTACTTCTAAGAACTTTAAGCTTTCAACCATCTCTACTTCCGCGCCGTAGTGTATACTGGGGTATGTGTACCACTTCGCTTCCTGAAGTCGATCATTATCTCCTTTATCTTAGGTAGACAAAAATGCTGGAGAAACTCAGCGAGTGAGGCAGCATCTATGGAGCGAAGGAAATAGGCGACATTTTGGGTCGAGACCCTTCTTCAGACCCAAAACGTCGCCTATTTCCTTCGCTCCATAGATGCTGCCTCACCCGCTGAGATTTTCCAGCATTTTTGTCTACCTTCGATTTTCCAGCATCTGCAGTTCCTTCTTAAACATCTCCTTTATCTTGCTCACGTTGATAGAAAAATTATGCCTTAACACCAGGTCACAAAGTTTTCAATCACCTTACTATTCTCTGTCTCGTCCTTATTTGATATCCGTCCCACTACGTTGGTGTCATCCAGGAATTTGTAAATTGAATTGGATTTATATTTGGCTGCACAGTCGTGTAAGGAGTAAAGAGTGGGCTAAGAATGCATCCTTGTGGAGCACCAGTGGTGAGGATTATTGTAGAGGATGGTTTGTCCCCTATGATCACTGATTGTGGTCTGTTGGATTGGAAATCCAGGATCCAGTTGCAGAGATGAGTGCTGACTTCAATTTTGATGCGTTTGGTGATGACCTTGGATGGGATAATGGTATTAAAAGCAGAGCTGCAGTCTATGAAAAGAAATCTGACATAGGTGTTTCTCTTCTCCAGATGTTCCAGGGATGAGTGTAGGGCCAGGGAGACAGCATCAGCCTGTTGTGGCAGTTATGCATTCCATAACTAGCCTCTCAAAACATTTAATCTAGATGGGAAAGACAGCCTCTAGGATTAATCCTGTTGCTGATATTAACTCCTAACCTTCTGTTTTGGCAGATTGAGAACTCCGGAATCATTGGGAGCAGTGTGTGGACAATGGACCAGACCATGAAAGAATTTACTCCCATCCCTGTCGTTATAATTGGTAAGCGAGCTCTACTAACCAACATCCCCATCACCCCCTTCTTCCAAGTCACTCCAACTATTGTCCAAGTAACATCGCTGTGCTGGAGGAAGGAATCCCTACAACATTTCTTTGTGAGATCTGCTCACTGTAAGGGCTCAGGATGTAAAATCGCCTGACTTTTAATGTTAAATTAAATATTGTAATAATTTTGTATCTCCAAGCACATTATCTCCTCCTTCCATCCCTGTTTGAATATTGTAGTACAGTTTCAATTCCTTAGGCCTAATCTATGGTTTGCAAGTGTGCAAATGATTGTATAATCTTATGTGTACACCTGGATTAATGACCTGCAGTTTATATTCAAGCAATCCCAGGAGGTATCTGCGTGGTTTTACTAGGAGTGGAAACTCATTGGCTGAACTCCACCAAGTATTTTAAAGGGACTGTAGCATCACGGAAAGGTTTCAGCACAGAAGGATGCCACTCAGCCCATCAAATCTATACTGTTCTGATGTAAGAATATGCCAGCAAGTTCTACTCTCCCACACCTGAAACTTCCTCCCTGATTTGGACACGCAGTGAAATGTGTTGTACTGCATGTTTTGCTGGCTAATGCAGGATAACTGACCATGATTTATTTTAAATTCACTTTACTGGTGAGTGTTTTATTTAAAATGTTCCTGCCTGATCATTTAGCGCACATTTTCAAATGACATCAAGAATCGAGAGAGTATAATTGTCAAATGCACCAGGAACAGAACAATGAAATTCTTGCTTGCTGCAGCTTATAGACACCGGAGCCATTGAGTCTATGTCCACGCCCAGATCAATCCAGTCAGTCCTAGTCACCCACATTTTCTGTAGCCTGTTCTTTTGTGCGGAATTTGCAGCAGCCAATTTACCTCCCAACCTGCAAATCTTTGGGATGTGCGAAACTAGAGCACTTGGGGGAAACCTGGTTCACAGGGAGAGCATGCAACACGACACTGTGAGGGCCGAAGGCTGGAATCAAAACCAAGTTGCTGAGCTGTGAGGTCGCATTACCTGCTGCTTCCCCACTGTGCTGCCCTTTGATCCTGCAATTTGTATAGATCCAAGTACCAGAGGCACATATGATATTCAGTGGCAATTGATGACAAGAGGGCATCAACCTGACTTGATATAACTGTCGAGTTAGACCCTGACCATTCCGACCTTCACTGCACACCTGCTCTTGTCCAATCATTTCCAACATAGGTACAGCGTTTTACTGCAGTCTTCCAGTTAAAAGTTTCTTCAAGTAGAATTTCCAGATCTTAATTGTTGAAATAAACTGCATGGTTTACTTGCCCAATTCTACTCTCAGTTGAATTTAAAGTGAATATTGCAAACTTTTTACAAACTTGTTCCATCCTGACAATGAGCTCACCATTCAGGATCTCTGATGAAGGAACTAATTCCCTTTACTATTCTCCCTATATTATAACACCACTGGACACTGTTCAAACACAAACTGGCAATCTAACACCTGCTCCTGCATTAAATGTTTTGACCCGAGACATGTTTTCCCGTTGTGGAAGCTGTCTGCCCTACTGCGTTTCTCCAGCAGTTTGTTTTTTCTTGTCCAGCATCTGGTGTCTCTTGTTTCTCCACCTGAGATGGTTGACAATAACAAGACACATCCCCTAAAGGGAACGTGCCTCTGAAAACATTGCCATACCGATAATTCTGAAGTCATGATCATTTACTGGGTGCCCTACTCTTACTGGAGGTGGGGGCCAATTAATTCAAGGTAGGCGGGATGGTTTGGAGACGAGGCTGTGCTCTGTTCATTAATTTCACCCAGTAGTCTGCACAGCTGCCGGAATAGTGTGGACGAACAGGGTACTGGCATGAAAATTCTGTGGCCACTGGGGAGTGGACCATTAGAGCTGAGATAAACTCGGTCAAACAGCACAGAAACGGGCCCTTTGCCCCACCATGTCCATGCGAGGGTTTTTGCCCATCTACAGTAATCACATATGCATGGATTAAAATTCCATGCCTATTTAAATGTATGTCTAAATGCCTTTAACACAGTGATTGTATCAGATTCCACTACGTCCTCTGGCAGTAACATCCAGATATCACCACTCTATGTGGTAAAAACATCCCACATACCTCTTTTAAAACTCCTTCCTCTCACCAAAAACCATTGTTTTTGATATCCCCACCAAGGGGAAAAGGGATTGTGACTACCTGTTCTATCAATGTCTCCCATAATGTTATAAACCTCTATCAGGTCACCCCTCAGTCTCCTTAGCTCCAGGGAAAACAAACCCAGCCTGTTTAATTTCTCCCCATTGGATGACATCCTAAATGAATCTAAGTGAATCTCCATTGCGTTCTCTCCAGCACAACCCCATCCTCCCTATAGTGGCAATGAGAACTGCAGACAATATTGTAAGTGTAGCCTAACTAGAGTCTTGCAATATAACATCCCAACGCGTGTATTCTATCTCCCGACTTCTGAAGGCAAACATGCTACATGGCTCCTTCACCAGCCTATACACCTATGTTGCCACTTTAAAAGAAATGTGAACTTCTTTCTCGATCTCCATGTTCTTCAACATTCCTTGCGCCCCTCCATTTACTGTACATGCCCAACTCCTGTCTCCTTTTCCCTTCGTACAATGCAGGCAGGGCTTGAAACTGGAGACTTTGTATCTGCATGGGTGTATGTCTCGACAGAGTGATGCGGTTCCCATTGTACCTCAAAAGGATTGGTGTGCATGGTCTGTGATAGCTGATGTTGGTGATATAAGATGTCAGAGGCAACTTCTGGTCCATTTCCATGCTGTTTCACACTGTGATAAAACATTTTTCTGAAGCAGCCTTTCACTCTCGCACGGCCATAATATGTTGCCAGCAACTCCACTTACCCTGGGAAACACAGGCAGTATCACAAGATGCAAGTTGCATCTGGGAGAGCTGCTCCTGTCTGTTCTCAACCAGCTCCCTCGACCAGTGATTATTAGGGAATAGTTGGAATTTCATCCATATTTACCTCTTTCCCATTCCCGCACCCCACCACCACACCCCTCCATGAATGCCAAAAACTGCTTACTATTTTCATCCACTATCATCTAGGCAATGAATTCCTTAATATGTAGGAAGGAACTGCAGATGCTGGTTTATTCTGAAGATAGAAACAAAGTGCTGGAGTTACTCAGTCGATCAGGCAGCATCTATGGAGAAAAGGAATAGGTGACATTTTGGGTCTGATCCCTTCTTCAGACAGAAATATAGCAAAGCTCAGAACAAAACAGGGCTGGCAACAGATGACCTCAGGAAGGGGGAAGGCCACAATGGCCTATTGTTGGCTGGGGAAGATGTGCTAACGACAGGGATACAGGCATGCAAGCTGTGGAGCATGTAGGATGATTAGGGTGGGGGAAGGGGGAGAGAGGGGGTGGAAAAAATGCAGGTTACTTGAAATTAGAGTGATTAACATTCAAAGCACTGTTGTAAGCTGCCCAAGTGAAATATAAGGTGCTGTTCCTCCAAGAGAAGAATGGAGGGATAGAGGAGAGTGGATGTGGTGTGGAGAGGGAGTAGTTGTAGAGGGAAGAGTGAGCCTGGTATGGGAAGGGGGGTCAGGGAAAGACCAGTTGCTGATGTGCATCCTGTGATCACTCACTGCGGTCTCACTGACTGATGGTAGGAGTGTAAGGTGCTGTCTGGACTGAATGAGGCCTCAAGTAAGAGTTGGATCCATCTTCCTCCCAATCCAGCACTATCATGCCTTTGTTCAAGAAGGAACTGCAGATGCTGGAATATCGAAGGTAGACAAAAGTGCTGGAGAAACTCAGCGGGTGCGGCAGCATCTATGGAGCGAAGGAAATAGGCAACGTTTCGGGCCAAAACGCTTCTTCAGACTGATGCCGGGTGGGGGGGGGGGGGGGTGGGGGGCGTGAAGAAGAAAGGAAGAGGAGGAGCCAGAGGGCTGAGGGAGAGCTGAGAAGGGGAGGTGACAGCAAGGGCTACCGGAAATTGGAGAAGTCAAGCCGCTGGGGTGCAGATTGCCCAAGCGGAATATGAGGTGCTACTCCTACAATTTCCGGTGGTGCTCACTCTGGCCATGGAGGAGGCCCAGGACAGAAAGGTCGGATTCGGAATGGAAGGGGGAGTTGAAGTGCTGAGCCACAGGGAGATCAGGTTGGTCAATGCGGACCGAGCGGAGGTGTTCGGCGAAACGATCGCCAAGCCTATGCTTGGTCTCACCGATGTAGATCAGTTGACATCTAGAGCAGCGGATGCAATAGATGAGGTTGGAGGAGGTGCAGGTGAACCTCTGTCGCACCTGGAACGACTGCTTGGGTCCTTGAATGGAGTTAAGGGGGGAGGTAAAGCGATAAGTGTAGCATCTCTTGCGGTTGCAAGGAAAAGTGCCCAGGGAGGGGGTGGTGCGGGTGGGAAGGGAAGAATTGACCAGGGAGTTACAGAGGGAGCGGTCTTTGCAGAAACCAGACAGAGGGGTAGATGGGAAGATGTGGCGAGTGGTGGGGTCATGTTGGAGGTGGCGATAATGACGGAGGACTATTTGTTGTATGTGACGGCTAGTGGGGTGGAAAGTGAGGACTAGTTCCGAGTGGGGGGGATAGGGAGAGAGAGCAGTGTTGCGGGGTATTGAAGAGACCCTGGTGAGAGCCTCATCTATAGTAGGGGAGGGGACCCCCCCGTTCCCTGAAGAATGAGGACATTTCCAATGCCTTGGTGTGGAACACCTCATCCTGCCCTTTGCTTCTGAGCAGTGTTCAGTGTAAGTTTCCATGTTTCTTTAATTGCAGACATGTCAAGCAGCTGAATTAACTAGAGAGGCCAACTCATCACTATCACCTGGAGCAGACTCAATTAACGACGCAAAGTGTACAGTGACTTCACACCCCTTAACAATTTTTTATTTATTTCAAACAGGGAATGGTCCTTCAGCCATTTGTCTGTCATTCTTCCTGTCAGGATATAGACCTTACTTCAAGGAATCTTCAGTCCATCCCAATCCTATTCTTCAACGGAAATTGGAGGCAAATCGGGGAAGCTCCATTGTAAATCAGGTAATCAAGGGTGACTGAGCTTAACAGCAAATAGTTTCTAGCTTTTGCTCTTTCTCTCCCTTTTGAACTACTTTGCTACTTACTACTTAGCTTTTGAACTACATATTTATAGAATCATGGAAATTTCTAGTGCAGTAGAAGTCATGAGGAATCAATGAGACACGGCATGGAAACAGGCTCTTCAGTCCACCTGGTCCATTCCGACCATCTATCACTCATTTACACTGATCCTACACTAATCTTAATTTTTATACTTCTCTCAATCTCATCAACAGCCCTGATTCCACCCACTCACCTACACATGAGGAGAAATTTATAGCAACCAATTATCTTTCGATGTGCACATTGAGGAGAACATGCAAATGCAGCACAGGCAGCAATAGAGGTCAGAAATGCACCCAGGTCTCTCGCACTATAGAGCTAGCAGCTCTATCCACTGCACAGCTGTGCTGCCATTTATTTAATTTTTGTCCTTTCAGCCATGATCGTGTGCAAGCTCTTTAAAAGAACAATTACGGTGCCGCAGCAGCAGAGTTGCTGCCTTACAGCGCCATGTATTGTATTCATGTATAGTTTTTACTTTGATTGGACAGCGGGTAAACAAAAGTTTTTCACTGTACCTTGGTACATCTGATAATAATAAACTAAACTAAGCTAAAGCTTCTCTGTACAAAATGAAAGATGGGCGGAACTAAAGATGGGGAGCTGAGACAGCAGGTCTAGAGGCACCAGTTTCACAAATGGTTTCTTAGAGGGATTTGAGAAGTTGGAATGAACAGGCTTGCTTTGCACTAAGCTAGGGAGCTAATTGTCTGCAGTGCTACATGTGGGGGCTCCTTGTTCAGCATCTCTCCATCATACACCTGCCCATCGGTATTTTTACACCTCTTTGTCTCCCCTGCCATTCCTAGGACCTGCAGTTCCTGTCTGAGGGATTGGAAGGCCGTTCTCACAGCCCGGTTGGCATCCTGTTTGATTCTCTTCTTCGTCCTAATGCTGATTTGGGTGAATCTGTAGATTCAGTGCTCAGCTGGAGGCTTGAACCCGACCAATATATTCCTCACCTGGCCCTGAGCAAAGGACCACTGGGAGGGGCTTGGCACGTAAGTGTGGAAGCATTTAAGTTCAGTTCCTGATTATACCACTAGTGGCTGTGTTTGACTGTGGATAGTGGCATATTTTTGTGTTTATATATGGCTTTGTATTACATCCTTAATAACATGTGCAATAAACAATATGAAAACTGTTGAAATAACCAATGGTTCTAATCACATTTATAATCCATTGGATCAAACACCCTTCCATCCTGTGTAGGAAGGAACTGCAGATGCTGGTTTAAACCAAAGATAGATATAAAATAAACATAAAATGCTGAAGGCGTCTACCTTTTCTGGAGAGTCGACTTGAAACGTCACCCATTCCTTCTATCCAGAGATGCTGTCTTTCCCGCTGAGTTAATCCAGTATTTTGTGTCACCCTTCCACCTTCTCTCATTATGCACCTCTTCAATCCCAGTTTGATCCATGGCTGTGTGATCCTGTGGGACAGAGCTATAAATCATAACCTACACTTTCTCCTTGTGTCTTCTCATTCCAAATACCAATGGTGAATTACCCAATGACACAACATCCTGCAACCCTGACGTTTATCTTCCTATCATTTACCTCTCAGCTAAGTAGTTTTCATTAACTTTGGAAAAGCACAATCATATTCAGGATTAACCCTTGGTTGATTTTGTTCCATTGGCAGTCCATAGAGGGTTCCGTCTTCACCCTCAGTCTTGGGGACTGGATGGAGCTGCCCGACCTCCCTTTCAGGGACTGGATGAGGGACAAGAGAAGGTAAAGGCTTTACCAGATTTAATATGCCTACACTGACCTGCCTGATTTTGTTCCCACATCTTCTCAATCCTTACCAGCCAATAGTACAATGATACCACAAACATGTGCCAATTGAGATCACATTGAGAGAAGATTTGGATTTGAGCTAAATGTGGTGCAGAGAGTTGCACGGTACAGCTGTAATTAGAGCTAATGTCTCTGTGCCAGACACGGGGTTCAATCGTTACCTCAGATACTGTCAGTGTGAAGTTTTAATATTCTCCCTGTGACTGTGTGGGTTTTCTTCATGTGTCACCAACTCTTACAGCATGGATACAGGCCATTCTTTAGAGACTGCCTAACATACAGATCAGGTCATCATCCCATTATCCATGGGGCAAAATTAACTGTAATTTCACCAATTTTCCAGCACTGGTACGTCCTTGAAGGTAGCAGAGCATGTAGATAACATGGCTTTGAAGGCATATGGATTATTAATCGTTAGTCCGGCAATGAATTCAAGAGCAGTGAGGTTATAATTCAACTTTATAAAGCATTGATTGGATCTTAGCTGGAGTAGTGCATACAGTTCTGGTCACCAAGGTGAACAAATGATGATATAGCACAGGAGAGGGTGCAAAAGAGATTCACCAGGATAAGCATGGGATGAACTATGTCAGCAATGTGGACAGACTGGACAGCATGCGTCTGTCACCCTGGAATGGAGGTTAAGAAGGGGACTTGATTGTGATACCTAAAATGCTGAGAGATATAGATCGGGTAGACTGCAGGAAATTTTTTCCCAAATCAAAGATAGATAAAAATATAGGACATGACTTTAGGATATAGAAAAAGAGATTTAGATTTAGAGACCTTTTACACCCAGATTGCAGTGAGTATCTGGAATACACAGAGAAAGATAGTGGAAGCCGCATGACTCCATAACTCTTAGTGTACTGGATAAGCTATAATTCAGAGAACAGTTTGAAAACTGAATTCTATAACAAAAGATTTGGTATCTGTAAATTGGTAAAACTCCAGTAATCGGTAAGTGGACAGGACACCAGGTACCCTCAGTCCATCAGCTACGTATATTTGCCTGCCGCTAGGGAATAAGCGCTGGCCTTGTCAACATGTAAACTCATGGAGAACATGGAACAAAGCAAAAAACAGTCAAATTTCAAAGTGTCATTGAGTCATGGATTCACAGGATCATGCAACACAGGCTCTTCGGCCCACCATGTCCATGCCCATCCACACTAATTCTATTTGCCCACTTTGGAACCGCATTCTTGTCTATTTGAGTGTCTGCGTAAATATCTTTTATCCTAGTAATTGCATCTAATTCTACCACCTCCTCTAGAAATGAATTCCAGATATCAACTGCAGGAAACTTTTTCCCATATTGAAGGTGACTAACACTATATGACATAGTCTAAAAGATCTGCCCCTAAAATCCCTCCATGCGCTCCTGATTTGAAACCTCTCCCATGGATAAAAAATCCTGATTATCTCTCCTCTCGTACTCTTAGATAATTCTTTCAGCTCTTCCCTCAGCCAGCTTCATTTCAGGGAAAACAAGCCCAGAACGACCAATCTATTTCAAATGATCTCCTTTCCAGGCACCAATTAAAAGGAGTTTCAACAGGTACTTGGGTAGAGAAGGAATAGAGTGACATGCATCTAATAATGGTACAAATGGAATCAACATAAATAGGCATCATGGGATAGTGATTGGGCTGAAGGTCCTGTTATTCTGAAGTATAGCTCTTAAACTCTGTGAACATCCTGGTGAATCTCCTCTGCAATAAGCGAGTTCGGTATTTCAACTGCGCATGCCCAGGTCATAGGTCACTCGGGAAAAACATTCTAACCTGCTGAGCTGCTGCGTGTGTACAGACCTGCTTATTCATTTCAATGAGATTTATAAATAAATGTATCCGTCAAATATGTCAGCAGTAGGCCACAGCGTACTGCACGCTGCACAAATCCGCAATTGTATCTATTTAAATTATTGACTCAATGCAGCACCAGCCTTGAAAACGCAAGAATGCCTGGAACGAACCTATCAGTTATCAAATCCCTAGCATTAGCCTGTCACAGTCATTCAAATTCGATATTGATTTACACGAATTACAAGTTGTGTGGTCAACTAATTATGAGAATTTGCAGCCATTTGAACCATAGCCAAACTAGATGCTTCACTCGGAAGTGGGTCGCAGTTCCCCAGCTGACGGGACCTATTCTCGCTCTGTTTGAAGGAGGCGCAGTCTGCCCCAGCGAGTGTGGAAACGCGGAGCCAACCCGTAATATGAGTGGGTGCATTTTCTCAGTCGGACTTTGTCGACAGTTGGGGTGGGGGGATCTGGGAGAGAGAGAGAGCTGGCGATGCCGCACAGACGGAACAGTTTAGTAACAACCTATTAAAATCCACCCTTCAGCTACTCGGCAACCTGGGATGATCTGATCTGACAGCCCTCTCCCTATCTCGCTGCGTGCCCGATCCTATGCAGAACCTCCACAAAACCCTTGGGCTTCGGGTAACACCTGCACAAAGAGCCTCTGCTAACAAGGGCTGGCGAACTGTGCTGGTCAACGTGCACTGGGCGAGATAGCTGGGGCAAACACACCGCAACCACTGCAAACTTGGAACAGCACAGACCCTCTACTCAATCTATCCAATCTATCAAACTGGAGATATAGGGTTTACGTGAGAGGGGTGAGATTTAGGAAGGTGTTCAAGGATAATAATTTCATTGAGAACGGAAAACGTATCTGGAATGGGCTGCTAGCGGAATAGATTGGGTCTGATAAATTTACGACGTTAGAATGACATTTGGACAGATGCACACATAGGAAAAATCTAGAGGGTTGTATGCCATATCCAGGAAAAAGGGACTGGTGCAGAATGCTACCTTGGTCGGCAAAGACTGATGCACCAACTCGCCCGTTGCCGTGCAGTCTATGACTGCATAACTCCACAGATTGTATTAGGTCTCATTGAAAGCTACTGTCTGAACAATCACGAACAGAGGTGCACCCTACAGCGTCACCAGCGCAAGACTTGCAGGATGATATCAAGGAGCTCGGCTCCAACTGCAGTAGACAAACGATAATATTTCAGGTGGATTGAAGTTCAAGCAGAATAAATAGTGTGACCACAATCGCTTTGGAAGTGGATAGTCTTGCTGCCTAAAGGGCACACCCCAGTGTAATCAAATGAACGACAGCCAAATTGTAACTGTAAAGGTTTGTCTGCATCTGGCAGATTGTTTCCCAATGCGGCGTTAGAGGCATGAGATGCAATCGTTGATGTTTCCCATAGCCTCGCTTGTCACAGTGTGAACACTTGCAATGGTGGTGGGTTGTTCTTTCAGTGAAAATAAAGATATAACGATTTAATGTTATTCAACCTCTGTTTGACCCTCTTGGGAGACTAGCTTGCCTTCCCCTCCCCCACCCCCCCCGCCCCACCCCCCTCCCAAGTTAAACCTGAAATGACACCCCTGTTTGACAGCTCCTGTGCCTAAAAAATTAGCACTGCAACACTGCTTATATCGGATTGGCGGCTCCTTCACAGGACCAACCCTGTACTCAGTTTTCCTCGGAGATTAATCTTTGCCTTAATGGTAAATGCTTTGCCTGTAGGTAAAGCATCAGCCCACATCTCACTGATACAGTCGCCTCAGATTAAATATTTTTACACACAAATTATGAATAAAGATAAGAAAATGTTTCAAACACAAGTAATATTTTCTTATTCCACTAGCAAACACATTAAGGATTAAATGAAATTAATAAATTCTTTAACTTTTTGAATATCTCATAATTGCAGATTAATGAACTGAACTAGAACTGGGACTGTGTAAGTAGTGTGTGAACAGCGGATGAAAGGAAGCTATTGAGTTGACAGAATTCTAGATTAATTAATTGGCAGACTAGTTAACAATTTATACACAGTTTATACAGCGCTGCGTTCGCTTTTTTTTCCCGAATGACCGTTGACAAATCCCATGATTCCTTGCGTTTATCGGAATACCGAACTCGCTTATTGTCAGTGCAACTGCACCCCCTCCTGTGATGACCAAAACTGCAAGCAATACTCCAAGTGCAACCTAACCAGTGTTTTTATAAAGTTGAAAGAATGCAGTTGCTGCAATCTCTGAACCATGAATCACTTCACTGGATGTTGACAAATCATCTTGCCACTGGTCCACCACATCATTTGTAGTCTGGTTTCCTCTCTCTGTGATGTTATAAATACGTTTGGGCCAGACAGCCTGCATCTGGAATTGAAGGGCACCTTTCAAATCCAGATGCTATCTTGGAAAACAGGTTGAGTTCCCACAATATTTACCTTCAAGATAAAATGTTCTGTTTCTGAGCAAATCACCTCTGGCGACCTCCCTTCCACAGCCTCCAACTTTATAGTTTCCCAACCTCACGCTGCCCACTTCTATCCCCTTCCCAAAGTCCACAAACAGGACTGCCCTGGCAAACCCATCGTTTCTGCCAGCTCTTTCCCAACATACAGTAACTGATCTCCAAATATGATTCTTTCCTATCCCCTCCTTGTCCAGTCCCTTCCGACCTACATCTGAGACACCTCGCACGCCCTTGAACTCTTCAATAACTTTCAATCTCTAGGCTCCCATTGCCTCATCTATACCACAGAACATCCAGTTTGAAGAACGGTTTCGGCCCCAAACGTTGCCTATTTCCTTCGCTCCATAGATGCTGCTGCTGAGTTTCTCCAGCATTTTTGTCTACCATCCAGTCCATTTACACTTCCATTCCCACCAGGAAGGTTTTCCGGTTCTTCCTTGAACAGAGACCCAATCAATTTTCTACTAACACTCTCCTCAATCTGGCTTAATGTCCTCACTCTCAACAACTTATCTTTTGATTCCTCTTGCTTTCTTCATTAATGGGTAGCCATGGGCACCTGTATGGGCCCAGCTAAGCATGCCTTTATGTTGGTTATGTCGAACAGTCTTTGTTCCAAATGTACACTGGCATTATCTGCTCACACTTTCTCTGCTACATCATATGACTGCATTGGGGGGTGCCTGCTGCACCTGTTCAGAACCTGTTCAGAACTTGCTAATTTCATTAACATCTTTCTTTAGTACACTTGGATACTCCCCTGGTCCTCACATTTCACGCCGTCAGCCACCACATTCTCCAACATTTCCACCACTTTCAGTGTGATCCCACCACCAGTAACATCTTCCCACCACCACCCATTTCTGCCTTCTGCGGAGAACACTCCCCCCACAACTCCTTGGTCCACATCCCTTTGCACCTAAACCACTCCCTCCCCAGATTCTTTCTCCTGCAACCCCAAGAGATGCAACATCTGTCCTATTCCTTCTCCCTCACATCCATCCAGTGACCCTAGCAATCATTCCAGGTGAGACTAAGGTTCACGTGCACATCCTCTAACCTCATCTACTGCATCCAATGTTCCCGATGTGTCCTCCGTTACCTTGGCGAGACTAATTATAGACTCGGCGACCAGTTCCCTGAACACTTGCACACAGTGCACCGAGGTCTACTGGATCTACTGGTTGCTAATCATTTTAACTCCCCATCCTACCCCCTTACTGACCTTTCTGTCCTGGGCCCCCTCCATTTCCAGAGGCCACATGTAAACTGGAGGAATAGCACCTTATATACCACTTGGGTAGCTTGCAACCTAATTGTATGAACACTTGAATTCTCCAATGTTAGGTAGCTGATCGCAAACGCCACCTACCCCTTCTCTCCCTACCTTCCCTCCATCTTCTCATCCCTGTGACCAACCTGGATTTGGTCATGTCATAAGTGATAGGAGCATATTGAGGCCATCAAGTCTACTCCACTATTCAATCATGGTTAATCTATCTCTCCCTCCTAACCCCATTTTCCTGCCTTCTCTCCATAACCCCTGACACCCATACCAATTAAGGATCTATCTCTGCCTTAAAAATATACATTGACCTGGCATCCACACCCTTGAGTGGCGAAGAATTCCACAGATTCGCCACCCTCTGACTAAAGAAATTCCTCCTCATCACTTTCTTAAAGGTACGTCCTTTAATTCTGAGGCTATGACCTCAAGTCCTAGACTGTCCCACCAGTGGAAACATCCTCTCCACATCCACTCTATCCAAGCCTTTCACTATTTGATAAGTTGCAATGCAGTCACCCCTCATCCTTCTAAACTCCAGCGAGTACAGGCCCAAGTGCCGTCAAATGCTCATCATATGTTGACCTGGGATCAATCTTGTAAACCTCCTCTTGACCCTCTCCAGTGCCAGCACATCCTTCCTCAGATATGGTGCCCAAAATTGCTCACAATACTCCAAATGCGACCTGACCAGCGCCTTATAGAGCCTCAGCATTACATCCTTTTTTGTATTCTAGCCCTCTTGAAATAAATGCTATCATTGCGTTTGTCTTCTTTACTAACGATTTGGCTTGCAAATTTACTTTTTGAGAATCCTGCACCAACACTCCCAAGTCCCTTTGCACCTTTGATTTCTGATTCTGTCCCCATTTAGAAAATAGGCGACACCATTATTCCTACTACCTAAATGCATGACTCCATACTTTGCTGCACTATATTCCATCTGCCACTCTCTGCCCACTTTTCCAACCTGTCCAAGTCCTTCTGCAGAGTCCCTGCTTTCACTACACTACCTGCCCTTCCGTCTATTTTTGTATCATCTGTAAACCTGGCCACAAAGCTTTCAATCCCCTCATCCAAATCATTAACATACAACGTGAAGAGCAGCGGCCCCAGCACCGACCCTTGCGGAACTCCGCTAGTCATTGGCAGCCATTTGCATTATGATTTGGATTTCGTCCCTTCCACCTATATTCCTGACTCGGGATTCACAATTTGCACTTCTATCCTTATCTCACACCTCTTGTCTTTTCATCTTTGGTTTCTGTTCAACTGTCTGCTTATCAACCCCCCCCCCCCCCCTCATCTGTATTCACCTATATCTAGCCAGGCTTTGTCTCGCCTCTCTGTCTTTCCAGCCCCCAATCTGTGTGAAGGAGGCGCCCTACCCAAAAGTCTTTGTCCAGAGATGCTGAGTTCCTTGAGCACTTTGTTTCTTTTCTTTTGTAAACCAACATCTGTATTTATCTGTATTTCCTTGTTCCTCTATCAGTAGCATGTTGAGTAGCAGAGTAAAGGATAATAATCTCGCTGAGGGGTTTGGTGACCTCGAGTGGTTACAGAACTTCGTGGTTCTAGCAAATACAAGTTGAGGGAGAGACGGATGACTTAACACCCTGCCTTTGGCAATGTTGGCAGCCATTTTCAATGGTTCCCCAACGGACCACCACTGATGTGTCTGCTTACTTTGCAGGTGCCTACGGAACGACAGAGCCACGACGGCGGACATTGCCCAGTACTACCAGCACTACGTCCATGCCAAAGGGCTGCAGGGCAACTTCGTGTGCGGGACCATTGTCACTTCGGTGAGGCGGTTCAGTGGGCCTTCTGACAGGGAAGAGGAGCCATGCATGGCCCAAGCGGCCGGAGCTCAAACCGCTGACACCTCCACTCGCGCCGGCCTGTTCGAGGTGTCCGGTTATAGTCAAATGAAGGATGGCTCGAAAGAAACCTTCTGCATCTACGCGGAAAACATCGTCCTGGCCACGGGCACTTACGATAGCCCCGCTCGACTTGGTGTGGACGGAGAAGACCTTCCATTCATTTACCACACAACTTCGGATGTGGAAACGGCCATCAGGGAGCATCGAAGTGGAACGAGCTGTGACCCTATTTTGGTAGTGGGGGCTGGTCTGACCGCTGCCGACGCTATCATCGCCGCTCGTCACAGCAGTGCCCCAGTGGTCCATGTGTTCCGCAGGGAGGTGAACGACCCATCTCTGATCTTCAACCAACTCCCCAAAGTGATGTATCCGGAATACCACAAGGTTCATCAGATGATGGTGCGGCAGGTCTGTACCAGCACCGGTCCATACGACGACTACCTCAGCCTTCCGAGGCACCAAGTGATCGGTTTCTCCCCCGACAGCAAGTGCATCCTTCTGGACATGGAGTCGAGAGAAAACAGGATAGTCAACATCTCCACAGCCCTCGTCCTGATCGGTTCAGACCCCAACCTGACGTTCCTGCCTGACTGTGGAAGGTCGCTGGCAGTCAATGTGGGGATGCCAGTGCACGCCAAACACAACCCCATCGAGGTGGACTGCTACACGTACGAGTGCGTGCAGGAGAGTGGCGTATATGCTCTCGGGCCGCTGGTGGCCGACAACTTTGTCCGCTTCCTGCAGGGAGGTGCTCTGGCTATCACCAGTGCTCTGCTCAAGGACCGGGCCGATGCCTAAAGTCCAATCCAGAGCCAGCCTTCAAGCAGCTGAACACTCAAACTTAACACTAACATGGTGGTTGAGGGCCAGCAAGGGGTCTCCTTTGGGATCCCGCCTTCATTTTGCGCCACTGAGTGACGCAAATGAATCCCTCCTTCATTTTGGTCACACTGAGTGACGCGAGGTGCGAAGGGCAGCTCACCTGCAAAAACGTACTTTGTGGGAAAAGCACAGGCGCCTGTCAAGCCAATTGAAGTGGTTGATATAAACACAATGATAAGATGTGGTGTGTACCTGGTTTAAAGCCTATTATCTGAGAAGATCTGTCACAATTTTCCCACTCACCAGCACACGTTAGATTAGCACAAGCAAGGGATAGGGCCCTCTCTCGACATAACTTTTGTGTGTGTCAGCGAACCTGACAGAAATTCTGTGAAACCAGATTCCTGGAAAAACTCGTTCAGGGCCGTTTTTATTCCAGGAAAGCCCATTTGGACTCTGGGACCATGCAGATTCTTTGGGAACCACAAATTGAGGGCCAGGCACTTAATCAGCCCCCCCTGACAATTCCAGACAGATGCTGCTTTGTAAAGTTTCTGTGTTGGCGGACAGCCCAGGCTGACAGAGTAAAGTGCCTGTGCGAGCGACGGTCTCGGTCATAGGCCCATGGAGTACAGAAACGGGCCCTTCGGCCCACCACATCCACATTAACCCATCTGATTCCATTTGCCAGCACCTGGTCCACTGCTCTCTATATTGAGAGATTCAAGTGTTCCTCACATACTTCATGTTAGAGTCTCTGCCTCCACTACCCATCGGGCAGTGTATTCCACAATCTAACCACCTCTCTGGGGAAAGATCCACTCAAAGCCTCTTCCCCTAACCAGGAACATGTGCCTATAGTTTTATATATCTCTGCAATGGGGAATGGTCTTTCCTACTATCTCTATCACACCCTCATTGAAGCCTGCTAGGATTAATTATTCAGCCTGACAGTTAAGAGCAGTTAGTTCTACATGTGGACAGAGGTTGATAGATGGTTGTCTTAAAGCTTCAGTTATCTCTCCCATTACCTATCCCGGTGTGGGCCAATGTTGCAATTAATCTCAGGGTATATGGCAATTTCTCTACTGAACATAATTTATTTTCTACCTGTATATCTAAAGTTTGTAAAGACTGACATTGTTCTAATAAAGTAATATGTTTTACTGTAAAACGTGCAATGTTGCATTTGTTTTTCTAAAAGATTTAATTAAAAAAAATATCTTCACAATAAAGTTGCTGGCAAATTTCTGAAATATTATGGAGGTAGTATTAACAGCTTTAACGGGGGGAATATGTGCAATATTGGCAAAAGAGACAAATAAAACTGAGGCATGTTAAAAGGATATTCAAATGAGATTATATGGATGAAGAACAAAAGAAGAGGCAACATGACTTTGGGGAGTATACTGTGGACCTATGTGGGAAATGGAAGATTTGTAGCCAAATTTATATCAAATGCATCAATAACACAGTCATTATTTGACGGTCACATGGCATTGAAAGAGACCATTTGACCTACTATGTCCAGGCCAACCAGTGGACTCCCATTTTATTAATCCGATCATCCAGCATCTAGCCCATAGTCTTCAATGCCTGGGTAATTCAAGCACTCATCTAGACACTCCCTAAATGCTATCAGTGACTCTGCATCCACCACTTTCTCAGGCAGTATATTCTAGGTATCATTCTCTGGTTGAAATAGAACCCCTCAGATCCCATCAAAATGTCTTCCCTGTTACTCTAAATCTATGCCTTATAGCTTTATCCTACTCTTATATGACAAAACGTTTCCTGCTGTCTACCCTACCTATATCCCTCATAACTTTGTATACCTAAATCATGTCCCTTCATAAACTCCTCCACTCCAAGGAACACAGAACCAGTCTTTCCTCATCTCTCCAGTCTCCTCATAAATGAAATGCTCCATCCCATTGACATCCTGATGTCTGATGAAGGGTTCCGATCCATAACGTCACCTATTATTTTTCTCCAGAGAATGCTGCCTGACCTGCTGAGCTACTCCAGCATTTTGTGTCTATCTTCAACATGCTGATGAATCTCCTCTGTACCCTCATTAGTTTTATACTGTCAAGCATGCTGGCAATTTAAAGGGGACAGAGTGTAAATGACTACTAAAGTACAGCCAGAAGAACGTATTTTATCCAATATGTAGCAAGTGCATCAGAAGATGGGGACTGTAACAATTCTGAATTTAAATTGTGGAATGAAGCTGGACAAGTCCTTGCATGTTTTATCTGCAGTTTCTCTGTTGCGGTAACACTATATCCTGCATTATATTTCCTTGCCCTTTATTCCCGCCCTGTTCTATGACTATACATATGGTATGATCTGTAGAAACAAGGAACTGCAGATGCTAGTTTACAAAATAAGACACAAAGTGCTGGAGTAATACAGCGGGTCAGGCAGCATCTCAGGAGAACTTGGATTGGTGCATTTTCTCACCAGGACCCTTCTTCAGGCAGATGAGGGCAGCACAGTGGCACAGCTGACTCTCATATTTCCCCTTTTAGTTAATTTGTTTTAGTTACTTAATTTGCTGAATTCTGAACAGCTCCCAATCCTCAGATTTGCTGCTTTTTTTGGCAGCTTCCCAACTGCAGAAATCCAGGTTCATTCTTGATCTGGTGATATATGTGCGGAGTCTGTACATTCCTCCTGTGATCGTGTAAGTTTGCTCTGGGTGCTCCAGCCCACAACCCAAAGACATGTGGCCAATGGGTTAATTATACACAATAATTTGCCCCATGTGCATAGGTGAGGGGCAGAATCAGGGGGAAGTTGATGGGATTGTGGGGATGATAAAGCGGTGAATAATGGTCAGTAAGGACCTGGTGGACCAAAGGGCGTATTTCTGCGCTGTATGACTCCATGAATTGGGACCTGGATTTCGAAGGCAAAGGAAGGCGATATCATCACTTGACAGATTCTGTCTTTGCACTTCATTGGGTGGGCTGGAGTACTAGATAACAACTAAATGGGTTGAATTGTGTGGGATTCCTTCATGTCTAGTATGTGTGGCTAGCCAAAGAAATTGATTACCGATTCAGTATTCATTGAGTGACAATGTGGAGAGTCTGAAATTAGCTGAAGCCTAGTCAAATAAGTTCCAAGACCAGCACTAAAAGGGTTAATAGAGAAAGAGAGCGCTGCTGTGGGAAAATAGAAAATTATCTCATGGCTGACATGCTTGTAATTGGAGAGAGGACTTAACATTAAATCCATAACTTTAAGCTTCGAAATCCAAGCAGGAGGCTAACTCGCGCGGTTGACTCCTGACAGACTAACACCACAGGCTGGAGTCCCAGACCTTGGTGTCACTTTGAATCACTCACTTCATTCCTCATCTTGGAGTTAATGCAGACACATTCCTAGAATTCACAATGCATTAATGATATTTGGAGAACAATGTTCCCTAAATCCTGTGATTGGGCTGTAGTGAAATACTGGTAGGATCTATAAACTAAATGGAAAATACATTAGGAATGTTAATATACAGAGGAACCTTGGACTACAAGTCCATTGTTTACTGACAATGGCAGCATTGGCTCATGTGACAATAAAAGCACCATTGAACCACTGAAAAGCACCAGAACCATTACAGTAATGGTGATATACTACATGCAAGCAGGCCCTTTAGCCCACCGTCCATGCCAACCATCAACCCTCCAATTACACTAATACTATATTAATCCCATTTTATCCTTCCCACATTCCCCATCCATCTCCCTGGTTCTACTGTTCACCCACACACTGGGGACAATTTCCAGTGGCCAAATAACACAGTGACCCTCGTGTCCTTGAGATTTGGAAGTTAAAAAAGCACCCAAGGGTCCATGTAATCACAGGAAGAACGTACAAACAACTGTGGTCAACAGCACTTATCAAGGGAAGTTAGTAATGGGCAACAAATGCCTGCCTGGTCAGTGACAGGCAGACCCCCCCAAAATGAATACATCAGAAAGTGAAGGTAAATTGAACTGAGCACATTGTAACCACAAATCAGTTTCACCCTAATGTGTAAATTCTGGTGACTAAAGTACACAATTCATGCAGGAAAAGCTGATGATTCGTTCAGTGAAGATAATTCTTTAGTTGCTTTCCTGATAGAAAGGGCCTGTCTGCTTTCACCTGACTCCTGCCAATGAGCATCTCTGGAGAGAAGGAATGGGTGACGTTTTGGGTCACCCATTCCTTCTCTCCAGAGATGCTGCCTGGCCCGCTGAGTTACTCCAGCATTTTGTGTCTATTTTCGGTTTAAATGAGCATCTGCAGTTCCTTCCTACACATCCTGCCAATGAGCAACAGAATGAAGCTCCATATGTTCCTCTTGAATTACAGTCCATATTTGAGTGCCTCACAGAGATGGCCTGATGAAGAACAAGTTCCCTGCTCATTGAGCAAAGAAATCCCATCAAAGCCCAAATTTCCAATAGATGGAATTTCACAGATCAGTGCCCTCTTCTCTAAACCGGTTATTTTTCTGATTGCAGAATTAACCGGGTGACCCGCCCCCTCTGAATGGAGACTGGGAAAAATTATCACTCTATAACCTCACAGCCATAAAGTAAAATTAAAAGTGATAGAATTGGGTGTCAGTAATACTAATTAATAATGCTTTGTAAATCCGATTAAGTTTTCAGCTCAAGAATTGAGCACATTTTCACAGGGAAATAAATGCTTTTGAAATTCCATCAGGTGAATGTGACACCTCCAGCCTTGCTCCAGCTAAGGTTATGAGAGTTTGTGCAGGTCACTGCACCTCTCGTAACAAGCTCCGGATGGTGAGAAAGAACGTCCGCAATGGTTAATTGGCCAGCGACCCATCCATTCATAGACTGAAGAGATTTCTTTCAGTGGGTGTGAATTCCAGTAAGAATTGGGCAGCAGAAAGATTCATGACTGGACAGGCCCCCCTGGAGAACATTCGGGATTTCTGAAATATTGTGCTGATCAGTCGCAAATGGAGGAGGCAGCCAGAGAAGGTATTGGTCTCCTGGCCAAACTGGACACTGAGGAAGGAGAGAGGCCAAACCTGTCCTCTTCTGGAGCAGTATTCATCATGTTAAAATCAGCTCTTGGTGCCGGACTCCTCAACGTCCCTTGGGCATTCAGCAGGGCTGGGGGATTACACACAGCTATCACTGTGGAAATGGTAAGTCTCAGCGGCCACCTTGCAAAATATTTTTCGTAGTCTCCCTTCTGCATCTCTTGGAACGAATTCTCTTTTGGGAATGTTATTGCTTGTTGATGGAATACTTCCTCTTGTAAGAGTTATGATGTTTCCATCTAGCTATTGCAGGGCATTACTTTGAGCTGGGCAAAACTACCCCCATCTTCCCATCAAACACTCCCAGGGCAGGGATGGGAGGGGATGGGTAGAGAGTCAAGATCCCTCTTTACATCCTGCCAAACAATCCCAGAGCACTGGTTGGGGAGAGAGTGAAGATCATACTGCACCCTTCAAACATTCCAAAAACATGTCTGGCAGGGGTTGGTGAGAGAATGGAGATCCTACTTTATGTCCCATCAAACATTTCCAGAGCAGGGGAGAAAGTGAAGGTCCTTCTACATTGTGCCATCAAACTCTCCCAGAGCTGGAATGGTGGAGATTGGTTCAGGGCTATGATGTTTTGAGTGGATCTGAGTAAGAGATGGGTAGTTGGAATCTGATTCATACTGCCTGAGGGGATGCCAGAGCAATAATCCCTCACAAATTTAAATACATAGCCAAGCACTTATATCACTCATGGTTTAGAAGGTTGCCGAACAAGTGCTGTAAATTAGATTAAATATAGATCTCGATGGTTGTGCAAGGGACCTGTCTCTGTGCTGAATATTGCTATCCTTGTTCAAGATCCAGCCCCTGGGAGCCCTCCAGCCCTGGGACAGTGCACAAGGACCTTCTGGCATCCAGAAAGCCAGCAGACAGCACATGCTGCATGCTACCAATGCCGTTGTGAAATCCTTCCCACCCACAGGTTAACCAGGGTTGAGCAGTGGCACAACTGGTAGAGCTGCTGCCTCACTGGGAGTAATTCAGGGATCATTATCCTGGAGTACCTGCTTTTTAACCTTTTGCCTAACTACCTATATTAATTTTGCAGGACCTCATTCTATTCTTACCTATATCATTTGTGCCAACATGCACAATGACCTCTGGCTGGTCATTGCGAATGTCATGCAGCCGCTTTGAGACATTGTGGACCCTGACAGCAGGGAAGCAACACACCATCCTGGTGTCTTGATTGTTGCCATGGAATCTCCTGTGTTCCCCCATAACTAATGAGTCTCGTACCACTATGGCTTTCCCAGACATTACCCTTCCCCTCTGTGCCTCAGAGCCAGGGTTGGTGTCACAGCCCTGACTGCTATTGCTGCTCACCCGAATGGGTATCCAAAATGGTACACTTGTTTTGAAGGGGAATGGCCACAGAGGCCCCAACTCACTCTGTTCACTCCGTTTCCTCGTGATCTCCTACCTACTCTCTTCCTGTACCTTAGGCATGACCACCTCGTTATAATTCTTATCTATGAAGCTCTTTCTCTTGGATGATCCTGAGGACGTCCTGCTGCAGCTCAAGTTCCTTAATGCGGGCTGTAAGGAACTGCACCTGTACACAATTCCCAAAGGTGGTAGTTGAAATTTCCCTGACGATTGGACGATTGTACCATTCTGCCTGCCACCTCCAATGCCTGTGGAACAATACTATCACAGCATTTTAAAGAAAATCCAGCAGGTGCATGGATAGGAAAGGTTTAGAGAGAAATAGTCCAAATGCATGCAGGCGGGGCTAGTGTAGATGGGGCATCTTGGTCAGCATGGGCAAGTTGGGCCAAAGGGCCTGTTTCCATGCTGTACGACTATGACTATGACTGGAGTGGAAGTGAGTCCTCGATCCCTGGGAACTGCCTCAGAGGAAAGAGATTTTCACAAATGTTTGTACGTGTGTGTGCATTTGCTTATGTAAGTATAAGGGTACATATGTCTGTGTGCGATGAAGATAGACACAGACCAGAGTAACTCAGCGGGATAGGCAGCATCTCTGGATAGAAGGAATGAGTGACATTTCGGGTCGAGACCCTTCTTCAGACTGTGCGATGCTTTGCTGATGCAGGTAGTGTTTGTGCATGTGTACGTTTATGTGAGTGTGTGTATGTGTATGTCTATAGGTGTCTTTGTATGCGCTTGTTTATATGTCTATGAGTATTCAAATGCACATGTGTGTTTGTCTGACAGTGTGTCTGAGTGTATCTATTGATGTATGCATATTGATGTGGGTATATTTGTGTGTGGGTGTGTATTGATATATTTGCGTATTGATGTGTGTGTGCATTGTGTCTGTTTATTGATGTGTGTGTGTTTTGGTGAATGTATGTATTTTGTGTGTGTGTGTGTGCGTATTGATGTGTGCGTATAGGTGTGTGTTTATTGGTATGTGTGTGTATTGGTGTGTATGTGTAATGTTATGTGTGTATATTGATATGTGTGTGTGATGTTTTGTGTGTATGTTTGGAAGCATGTACTGTGTATGTGCGTACGTATGCATAAATAAAGTAGCTGAAGAGCATGAACAAAAATCATGAGCAACAACTCATGCGAGGGAGATTGAGGAAGCTGTGACACGGAAGCAGGGCTGAGTACAGATCACTGCCTCCCCTCGCTAAGGGTCAACAATGTCACTGCACCAATGCCCGGCCCTTCATCAGCGACACCAGCCATGATCAATTGTAGGCTCCTAATGTGATGCAACAGTGTCCCTTCCTGACTCGGCTCTCTTGCCCAAAACTCTTGTTCTGGTGGTACGAATGGTTGCCAGAAATCTTCTAGATTGTTGCAATATGTCCGGACACGTCTTTGGGATAGATGAGGCCGGACAAGGGGAATATGATTCCCTGGGTATAATATCCCTCACTTTTCTCCCCTCATCACCTCCCGTAACCTGTGTGGACACACACGATGCTGTTGTATTGTTCCTGCAATACCAGACCCATCCCATCACAGTCCTTGGTAAAATGACAGAATTACGAGATATTCCTCAAACTCTTCAGCCAACCCCAATGACTCCTCTGCCTCCTGCTGCAACCTCGTCAAGGCATCTTCTGGTCATGCCTGCAGCACCTCCCAGCTTCCCTGCAGACACAGATCCGCACTAAACCCCACACACCTCCCCCTCCCCCTCCCCATTTTACACTGTCATCCCCAAACCCACCAGTCCAACTGTTCATCACATCTCCCAAACCCACCTGCTGACAGACCACCTACCCAAAACCAATGTATGTCTACTTTCTGATCCTTACTGTACAGAATCTCCTGCCACATTGACAATGGTGATCCATTCCCCAGGTATCCCTTGTCTTTCTGATCAGTGGGCTGGTGATCCTTGGCTACTGTTCCTCCATCAGCAGGTGCTCGACGTACCAAGGAGTGGTGAAGGCGATCTGTGGCCCCACCATCGGAAGACTCTGTGAAATCTGTTTCATCTTCAATGTCTTCATGATTTCCATTGCATTCCTTGTAGTGGTGGAAGACCAGCTCAGCAAACGTAAGTGTGGGCTGGGAGCCCCATCGGTCAGTAACCACATCATTCAGAAACTCAGTCGGTTGCTGCCTGCCGGTAACAGTGTCAGTCAGAAACTATGTCAATCAGAAACTCTGACACTGGAAAATAATGTCAGTCAGAAAAAGTATGCATCAGGAACAGTTTCAGTGAGAAACAGTGTCAGTGAGAAACAGTGTCAGTGAGAAACAGTGTCAGTCTGAAACAGTGTCAGTATGAAACAGTGTCAGTCAGAAACTGTCATTCAGAAACTGTGTCATTCAGAATCTGTCATTCAGAATCTGTGTCAGTCAGAAACTGTCAGTCAGAAACTGTCAGTCTGAAACTGTGTCAGTCTGAAACTGTGTCAGTCTGAAACTGTGTCAGTCTGAAACAGTGCCAGTCGGAAACTGTGTCAGTCAGAAACGGTGTCAATCAGAAACGGTGTCAATCAGAAATGGTGTCATTCAGAGACTGTCAATCAGTTGTTGCTGGTCAGTAACCATGTCAGAAGTGACCACATTAGTCAGTAACCATGCCAATCATTATCAATTTCAATCAGAAATTATGTCAATCCTAAACTGTGTCAGTCAGTACCTGTGTTAGTCAGTACCTGTGTCAGTCAATAACCATACCAATGAGAAACTGTGTCAGTCAGTAACTATGAGCCAATAATTGTGTCAATCAGTGAAATCTGTTTCATCTTCAATGTCTTCATGATTTCCATTGCATTCCTTGTAGTGGTGGAAGACCAGCTCAGCAAACGTAAGTGTGGGCTGGGAGCCCCATCAGTCTGTAACCACATCAATCAGAAACTGTCTCACTCAGTTGCTGCCTGCCGGTAACAGTGTCAGTCAGAAACTATGTCAATCAGAAACTGTGACACTGGGAAATAAGTGAATAACCATATCAGTCGGTGACTGCAACAGTCAATGATTGCATCAGTCAGTAACCATGTCAGTCAGCAACCAATGCAGTCTGTAACCACATAGGTCAGCGAATGCTTCAGTCAATGATCGAATCAGTAGTCGCATCATACCCTAGCTGTGTCAGTCAGTAACCACAACTGTCAATAACCACATCAGTGACCATGTCAGTCAGTAACCATGTCAGGCAGCAAATGCATTTGTCAGTGGCTGTGTCAGTCAGTAACTGTGTCAGTCAGTGATTGTATCAGCCAGTGACCATGTCAGTCAGTGAAATGTCAGTCAGTGATTGTGTCAGCCAGTGACCAGGTCAGTCAATGACTGTGTGGCCATGTGAGTTAGTAGCCTTGTCAGTCGGTAACCGTGTTAGTCAGTAACCGTATCATTCAGTAAAGGGTCTGTCCCACTTTCCCGAGTTATTCACGAATTCTCCTGATTTATTCACGAATTCTCCCGAGTTTTCAAACTCACGAAATGTTTGTAACGAGTCTATAGGAGGCCGTAGGAGTCCGTGGATATATCGTAGCGGCTCGTTTTGCCAGCCGTAGGTACTCGGGGCTATTTTTTTACTCGTGGACATTTTTCATCATGCTGAAAAACATCCCGACTTACCTGATGCCCCGAGTACCTACCGTGACAGTCAGTAACCGTGTCAGTCAGTAACCATGTCAGTCAGTAACCGTGTCAGTCAGTAACCCTGTCAGTCAGTAACCCTGTCAGTCAGTAACCCTGTCAGTCAGTAACCCTGTCAGTCAGTAACCCTGTCAGTCAGTAACCATGTCAGTCAGTAACCATGTCAGTCAGTAACCGTGTCAGTCAGTAACCCTGTCAGTCAGTAACCCTGTCAGTCAGCGACCGTGTCAGTCAGTAACCATGTCAGTCAGTAACCCTGTCAGTCAGCGACCGTGTCAGTCAGTAACCATGTCAGTCAGTAACCCTGTCAGTCAGTGCCTGTGTCAGTCAGCCCATCAAGTCTACTCCACCATTCAATCATGGCTGATCTACCATTCTCCTGCCTTCTCCCCATAACCCTTGACACCTTTACTAATTAAGAAACTTTAAGAATACCCAATGACAGCCTCCTTAGCTGGCGGTGGCAGACTTGGTGCCCTTTGATTCGTTCCCTGTGAGTAGTGTACTGTGATTGATGAACAAGGTATGCTGCCCTTGGATTGGTTCTTGTGATTAATGCCCAATGGGTAGTGCCCTGTGATTGGTTCCCTGTGATTGATGCCCAATGTGTAGTGCCCTGTGAATGGTTCCCTGAATGTAGTGGTCTCTGATTGATGAGCAGTGGGTAGTGCCCTGTGATCGGTAACCTGTGAGTGGCACAATGTGATTGGTACCTGTGTTTGGTGCCCTGTGAATGATGCCCATGATTGAAGTGTATGCCGCACCACGTGCTTTGATGCCCAGCATGGCCTGTTCTTTGTATTGCAGTGTGCGATTCAATGTCTGACAACGCAACCTCGTTGGGTGCTGTGTATTCGGAACAGTCTTGGTACATGGACCGTCGGCTGGGGATCTCTGCTGTGTGCCTGTTCATCGTTCTGCCATTATCTGTCCCTGAGGAGCTTGGTTTCCAGAAGTACACCAGGTACAGCAGGGAGGGGCGCAGCTCTGGATGGTACTCAGACTCCTTGCTGAGACTGGGAACTGTGACTGTGATGCATCCAGTGTGGTCAAGGAGCCAACACTTGTGACTGGTATTTGTACACTGAACTGTCAGTCCATGTCCAGACAATAACACTGCAGCCACAATTTAAAAAAATATCGTTTGCCTATATTTAATCATTTCAACATGTTAACTCAAAATTCAACTTCTTTCCCATTCACTCGTACAATCTCCAGTCATTTTCAGTCCAGCTGTGTACATTCATAACTGAACTTTTGCACGAGTAGCCACGAGTGTAAAAGTATCTTTACAATACTTCTTCTTCTTATTGAGTCCACTCACAAGATTAGAAGTTGTTCAGCCAGAGCTGAACACACTTCTCAGCATCTGCATACAATGGTGTTTGTCTTGTTGCTTCTTGTGCTTCTTGTGCGTGGTGGTGGAAAGATTGGTGGAAACAGGGCCTCGACGTGAACGCTCTTTCCTTGACACCTTTACAATACTTAATCAGTGCGATTTGTCAACATAAAAGTGAACAGTTCTTCTCGTGCCTCCACTTTACCCAGATAACAATTCAATCTAATATATGACGACTTCTGCTAGACTCATGAAGGTTTATTCACTAAAGTCTATTGTGAATTATGCACGGTTTCATTCAGTGTTTGCCATTGCTGACCCTCTGGCCTGACTTTAAATATTGTTCCTTAATCGAATTTCACCAATGGGATTTAGATGAACAAATATCCTAAGAGATTACATGCAGCTGCAAGACAAATATTGTTGTCATAGTAAGGGATTTTAACTTTCCTAATGTAGACTGAGACTGTCATGGTGCCAAGGGCTTAGATGGGGTGGAATTTGTCAAATGTGTTCAAGAATGTTTCTTCAGGTCATATGTAAAGGGCCCTACAGAGGAGAGGGCAGACCTTGATCTTCTCTAAGGAGATTGGGAAGGGCAAGTAACTAAAGTGTCCATGGGTGACCTGCGATCACGGTCCCGTTAGTTGCAAAATAGTAAATGGATAAAGACAGAGTGGGCACACAACTTAAACTTCCTAATTGGGGCAGGCCAACGTTGGTGGTATTAGACAGGAACTTGTCAAAGTTAATTGGAGTAGATGTGGCAAAGGAATGTCCGGACACTGGATATTTTAAAAAATGTGATGATAAGAGTTCAGAGCATGCTTGTTCCTGTTAGGCAACACTGCATATGAGCCATGCAGTCTGCATGTGCTGGTGTATGTGCTGGTTTGTATCTGTGTGTTGGTCTGTATGCTTGTGCATGTGTGGCATGTGTGTGAGGATATCCTCCTGTCAAGGTGTGTCAGCGCTGGGTAGGGAATGAACTATGTTTGAGTCTGTTGGCAGCTGGCTGAAGGACTGAGTGTTCCTCTCCTCAGTTTCTCCTCACTGTTTCTTTCTCTCCTTCAGCATCCTGGGGACCTGTGCAGCCACCTACTTAACAATTATGGTCGTTGTGAAATTCTACCTGATGGATTTGGATTCTATCCCAGAGCTTCAAAATCCCAGGTGAGCAAGGAAGGAGGGGACCTCCTTACTCAGGGAGATGTCAACAATAAAGGTCTTATCACTGCTGAAGGGAACATCTTCCTATGCGTAATGTCAAAGGCCCACATTAGCTGGGAGCACCACCGACACAGCGGGCTCTGTTTTAATCCTTTTACATAGCCTGAGAAAATTCAATCAATATGATCTATAGATTTTAAGATAGTTATGAATAAGGATAAGTCTGGACCATGGGAGAAGGTACTAAATTGGGGGAAGGGGGGGGAGAGGTAAATTGGAAAAGTTGCTGTTGGAGAAAGTCTGCGTCAGACATGTGAGAGTTGTTTAAAGACCAGCTGATCTGAGTAAGGTGGAGGGTCAAGGTATTGAAACCTTGGATGATCAGAGATGTTTTAAATTTGGTAAAAAAATTTAAGAAAAAGCATGTGTAATTAAAGAAAATCCAACGGGGAATTAAAAGGGCTGGAAGTGACTTTGAAATGTTATTGGCGAGTTGGATTAAACAGAATAATTAGACTTTTTATACCAACATTAAAAACAAGATGGTAACTAGAAAGAGTGTAGGACCAGTCAAGGATAAAAGAGGGAATTTATGCTTGGACAGAGGATCTAAACGAGGTACTAAACGAGTACTTTGCATCGGTATTCTACGAAAAGAAGGACATGGAGGATAGTCTTTGGGATGTGGGATTTGTGCGAAGCTCTGGTGTAGCTCCTGCAGCTGCACCACTGTGCATCCCTCTTTCTGGATATTTCTTTGCCTGCAAACAACCTATTCCAATCAACTTTTGCAAGTTTCCAGCTAATAGCATCGATGTTGACTTTGCCCCAATTTAGAACTTTAACTTGTGGATCAGCCCTGTCCTTATCCATAACTATTTTAAAGTTAAGAGAACTGTGGTCACTGATCCCAAAAGGCTCGCCCACAGACACTACAGCCTCTGACCTGACCAATTCCTTAAGAGTAGGTCAAACTTTACCCACTTCCTAGTAGGGCCTTTGGAAACTTTCCTGAACACATTCCATTCTATCTGGAATTATTCTATCTAATCCCTTTGCACTATGGCAGTCTCAGCTCACATTGGGAAAATGAAAATCCCTCGCAACACTCTTGTTTTATTATAGCACAGGTGCCTCCATTTTCTGCCAAGATAAATCTAGGCTGTGGGGGCGACCCACTAATTTAAGCCATGGTATTTCCCAAACCCTGGTCTCATTTACTTTCCACCCTTGCTTAAAAAGGGCGTAGACCATCCTTTAAATATGGGTTAGTCCTCGAGTTTGTCATTCAGAAAGCACCCACGTTGCTGTTTTATTCCAAAAGCAATGTAAGGCCAGAATCTCAGTAAGGTGAAGGGGTATTGTTAAGAGGGGTATTCCTCCTCCACCATTATATGGGACATACGTACACACCCAGCATGCACTTATATTATCACAAAGGGCGAATTCATAACTCATAGACAGAAACAGATTATTTCCCCACGCCAGCCCATCTGGGCCAATCTCAGGTTAAAAGGAGGGTCTATAACCCCATTGTCCTTTCTTGATTCAATGGTAACCTACTTAACTTTATAATTACTTCAACTCTTTCAGTATAACAAGCCTATTAGTCTTGCAGCTGTTTGCAATCTACCATCAAATGTGCTGGTCTTTAGTACAATCCCAACAATGGAAAGATTATTTTTCCCCGAGACAATTTTATCCCACGATAGTTATCTGTGTTTCCAAAGTAAATTTAAGGGTTTAAATTCCCAATTGAAAATACGTTACAAGCAATTTAACCTGTGTAATGCAAATACTGTTTATCAATCATGTTATAACCGATCTGTGATATGGAATCACACACGATAGCAGAATGACCTATGCAGCTGAAGGACACTTTCATTTAGTTTAGTTTAGTTTAGTTTAGAGATACAGCACAGAAACAGACCCTTTGGCACACCGGGTCCGCGCCAACCTGCCATCCCTGCACATTAACACTATCCTACACCCACTAGGGTCAATTTGTACATTTACCAAGCCAGTTAACCTACAAACCTGTCCGTCTTTGGAATGTGGGAGGAAACCGAAGATCTCGGAGAAAACCCATGCAGGTCACGGGGAGAACGTACAAACTCTGTACAGACAGCACCCGTAATCGAGATCGAACCCTGGTCTCCGGCGCAGCATTTGCTGTAAGGCAGCAACACTACCCCTGCGCCATCATAAGAGAAGAGGCCTCTCCATGGAGGCTGCACTTTATCCCACAACGGACCATCCAACCTGTTCTGTGTAAGACAAAGCCAGCAGTCAGGTAGCACCGAGTAACTGAAATAAAAACAGAAAATGATGGAAAGACTCAGACAGCCAAACAGTAGCTTTGGAGTGAGAAACTGAGTAAATGTGTCAGGCCAATAACTTTCATCAGAACTGATGCAGGAAAAGGGTCTTTGATCCAAAACTTTAACTCTGTTGCTTCCTCATTTGCTGAGTGTTTCCAGCATTTGTCATCTTTTCAGTTTCAGTTTCCATGCATCTGCAGTGTTTGACAAATTGGTTAAAGGTAAAAGTACAGAAAACCTGTCTAAAATAGTTCCTGACTGGGCAGGACAAAAAATAGAAGGAAATGAAGTTAATTTAAACTGAGAAGTTGTAACCCAGCAGCCATTCAGATGTAGAGTCCTCGACTTGGCATTAACTTACTTTCTTGCAATAACTTTGCACCTTCTGAAAGTAGCACAGCGAGTGTGTTGACACTGGCTGACATTCACTTAGGAAATTGTAAAGGCACTATCAGCCGAGGAGTTGTACAGTGCCACTCACTCCATTGTGGCTGCTTTTCTGAGGCCAAGCCAGAGGACCATGTTGGGACTCAGTATCCAGCTCTGGCGACTCAGCCCTTCATGTTTGAAAGGTGGCACTGATACACAGATAGGATTGGCAAACATGAAGTCCTCTTTTAAATAAATGTCAATGCATTTTATAGCCGATCAAGTACTGTAGGAATGTAGCGACTTATGTAATCCAGGGAATGTGGGCCAACACGTGCCCACAATAAGTAACGTGATAAAACCATCTGATCTATTTTCGCAATGTTTATTGCTGGATATGTTTTGGCCAGGGCAAAAGAGGCAATTCTTCTCTTCTTCACAGTATCAGACAGTATGTTACCATCAGTTGGGAGGCAACTGTTGAACACTTTGTTCGGTGCACTGTAAAGCTCCCTTAGCATTATGCTGGAGAGTTTATGTCGGCCTTTTGTGCCCAGCACCCTTAATCCAAACATCCCTGATGCACGTGGAACGCAGTGGGCTGAATATAGGCTGCCATAGCGAACCCATGCTGACAAAAATATGCCTCAGCTCTGAATATCCCTAAAACCAAATCACCAATCATCGATAACAAAGAAATCCAGAGAGAGGTGGGGATTGCACATTGCAGCCACTGCTAAGTGTAGCAGTCAGTTGGTGAATGCCCTTTACCTTGAGATACTGGGCAGCTGGGGCTGAGGCAGGAGGTATGATCACATTGTCTGATGCCCTGGCCGTCTCTCTGATGTAAGCACCCTCCCCTTTCTTTCCCACAGTGTCACCTCATGGACGGGGTTGTTCACTGTAGTCCCAACGATCTGCTTTGGATTCCAGGTAAGTTTGGTCAAGGAGCTCAGCCTATCCCTAACATTGGAGGTTGGTTGTTGGTGGCCCTGTTCTGTTTCACTCCCAGTTCATCCTTGGACCAAGGATCCAATTCACGTCCACTAGGAGCAGTTTAACCCCAGGACCCACACGCCCAGAGTAAACCCATCATCACACAGACTAGGATCTCACAACATCTCATCATCTACACCAGGATACGACATCCACAGTAAACCCCTCAACCCCCCCTCCCCAGCTCAGCACCCATACACTGTAAATACCTCATCATCCACACCTGGACTTCACACCGAAAATAAACCCCTCGCCCTTTCGCCTAAGACCACCACACCCATAGTAAACCCCTCATCATCCACGCCAGGACACCACACCCACATTAAATTACTCACTCTCCAGCCCAGGACCTATAAACCTCATGAGAAATAAACCTGGAGACTGTTTTGCCTTGTGTGTTCCCTTGCTAACCTTGGCCCCTTGACCCAGTCTGGGGTTCTGATTAGGCCACAGAGTGCTGTTAGAATGGGAACCCAGGCCACCGAGAGCAAAGCAGTGCGAGAGGGAGAGATCGTCACAGAGATCCTGCTGGCTGGTGTAAAAGGCTTGAAGCACTGCTGTATGACACGGTCTACAACATCTCACCACCAGATGGCACAGCCCCTACTATGGCACGGTTACCCAAAGAAAGGAGGACAGGGTGGGGTGGACGGACTGGGGGGTGGGGGGGTGGGGGGTATGGGAAGACGTGGAATAGGGAGAATAGGGTAGTAAAAGAGGAGGAGAAGGGAAAAGGAAGACAATGAGGGGGGAAGGGAGGAGCACAAGGAGGAAGGGGAAGTGGGGGAAGAGAGGACGTGAAGATGGGGAGGAGAATGGGGTGGGCAGAGGATGCCCCAGGCTCCATGATATTTAAAGAATGCCCTAGGCTCCATGATATCAAAGAGTTGTAAAGAGCAATTTTCTCTGGGTGTCCTATCAGGTGCTCCTCATTCTGTGGTATCTCTTTGAGTAAGGAAGTGTGGCCACCTTCCCAAAGCCGCAGCAAGCAGGGTTGTGGCAGCGCAGAAGCACCATCGTGGTGCATGGAGGTGGGAGGGGTGGGGGAAGCTCCAGGTTGCTGACCCTTGTCACTGTCTGTGTTTCAGTGTCACGAGGCCAGCGTGGCTATCTACAGTAGCATGAAGAACCAGGCACTCTCACACTGGATCCTCATCTCCTGCCTCTCCATGCTCACTTGTCTTCTCATTTACTCCGTCACAGGTAAATGCTCGACCATGGCACCCGAAGGCCACAACTCCTCTCACTGTGCAACCATTTAAAGAATGCCCCAGGCTCCATGATAGCTCTGTGGCTAAATGTACCATTGGAGGTGGGAGAGGCAGCCAGTGCCATTCAACTACCAACAGCAGAGGATCTTGAGTCACAGTCTCCTCAACACAGGCTGGTCACTTCCTGACATCTGTCGTTAAACAAGGATCAGGTCCTGATTTATTACAAAACAAGAGGGTGTTTGTTCCATCAGCTACAGTGGCTTGCATAAGTTTTCATACCCCTTGAACTTTTCCACATTTTGGCACGTTACAACCATAAACGTAAATGTATTTTATTGGGAGTTTATGTGATAGGCCAACACAAAGTGGTGCATAATTGTGAAGTGGAAGGAAAATGATACATGGCTTTCAAATTTTTTTACAAATAAAAAACTGAAAAGTGTCGCGTGCAAAATTATTCAGCCCCCCTGAGTCAATACTTTGTAGAACCACCTTTCGCTGCAATTACAGCTGCAAGTCTTTTGGGGTATGTCTCTACCAGCTTTGCACATCTAGAGACTGAAATTTTTGCCCATTCTTCTTTGCAAAATAGCTCAAGCTCAGTCAGATTGGATGGAGAGCGTCTGTGAACAGCAATTTTCAAGTCTTGCCAGAGATTCTCAATTGGATTTAGGTCTGGACTTTGACTGGGCCATTCTAACACACGAATATGCTTTGATCTAAACCATTCCATTGTAGCTCTGGCTGTATGTTTAGGGTCGTTGTCCTGCTGGAAGGTGAACCTCTGCCCCAGTCTCAAGTCTTTTGCAGACGCCAACAGGTTTTCTTCCAAGATTGCCCTGTATTTGGCTCCATCCATCTTCCCATCAACTCTGACCAGCTTCCCTTTCCCTGCTGAATAAAAGCATCCCCACAGCATGATGCTGCCACCACCATGTTTCCCAGTGGGGATGGTGTGTTCAGGGTGATGTGCAGTGTTAGGTTTCCGCCACACATAGTGTTTTGCATTTAGGCCAAAAACTTCAATTTTGGTCTCATCTGACCAGAGCACCTTCCTCCACATGTTTGCTGTGTCCCCCACAGGGCTTGTGGCAAACTGCAAACAGGACTTCTTATGGCTTTTTTTCAACAATGGCTTTCTTCTTGCCACTCTTCCATAAAGGCCCGATTTGTGGAGTGCACGACTAATAGTTGTCCTGTGGACAGATTCTCCCACCTGAGCTGTGGATCTCTGCAGCTCCTCCAGAGTTACCATGGGCCTCTTGGCTGCTTCTCTGATCAATGCTCTCCTTGCCCGGCCTGTCAGTTTAGGTGGACGGCCATGTCTTGGTAGGTTTGCAGTTGTGCCATACTCTTTCCATTTTCGGATGATGGATTGAACAGTGCTCCGTGAGATGTTCAAAGCTTGGGATATTTTTTTATAACCTAACCCTGCTTTAAACTTCTCCACAACTTTATCCCTGACCTGTCTGGTGTGTACCTTGGGCTTCATGATGCTGTTTGTTCACTAATGTTCTCTAACAAACCTCTGAGGCCTTCACAGAACAGCTGTATTTATACTGAGATTAGATTACACACAAGTGGACTCTATTTACTAATTAGGTGACTTCTGAAGGCAATTGGTTGCACTGGATTTTATTTAGGGGTATCAGAGTAAAGGGGGCTGAATACTTTTGCACGCGACACTTTTCAGTTTTTTATTTGTAAAAAAATTTGAAAACCATGTATCATTTTCCTTCCACTTCACAATTATGCGCCACTTTGTGTTGGTCTATCACATAAAATCCCAATAAAATACATTTGCGTTTGTGGTTGTAACGACAAAATGTGGAAAAGTTCAAGGGGTATGAATACTTTTGCAAGCCACTGTATGTCCCAGCTCACAGGACGGCAGCCCCATCATCCCATACCCTTGCTTACTTCTCTGTATCCCTGCCATTAATTTCCTTTCACACATACACACATCAACTACAGAAGTTATGTCGCACCTGCATACTGGAGGCAATTTACAGCAGCCAATTAATTCAGTGTCCCAGATATGGGAGGAAAGAGGAGCACCCTTAGGAAATCCACACAGTCATAGGGAGAAATGCAAACTCCACACAGACAACACCCAAGATCAGGGTCAATGGAAAAGTACAAGAAAGGAACAGGTCCTTCAGCCCACCATGTCTGTGCTATCATGATGCCAAATGAACCTGTGCATGGACCTTTCCTCAGCCCACCTGTCCAACTGATCAAGATACTGTTGTAATTTTTGATAACTATCTTCACTATCTACAATACCACCCATTTTTGTGTCATCTGCAAACTTGCTAATTATGCCATGTACATTCTCATCCAAATTATTGATATCGATGATAAACAGCAATGGGCCTAGCACCGAACCTTGAGGCACACCACTAGTTGCAGGCCTCCAGTCCGAAAATCAACCTTCCACCGTCACCCTCTGCTTCCTTCCAGGAATCCTATTTTCTATCCAACTAAACTAAACTGAACTACCAGGTAGTGATGGTGACACTAGGTTGTAAAGGATGAGAGTGATAGTGTGTGTGTTGGAGGCAGTGATGCTGACAGTGATACTCTGACCTAGATGGTGATGGTCACAGTGACTGTGAGTGCTGGTGTTGGCGATCCTGACAGTGGCACAGAGACCATGATGACGACAGTGACAGTGGGGGGTGATAGTTATTAAATGTTAGCGAGGGTCGTTGTGAAAGAGAACTATGAATAACCAGTCCAGAAAGCTGGCTTCATTCTTGCTGTGGGGGAATGTTACTAATGTTAGCCAATTCTGAGACTGAGCCTGGAGGAGATCTTCACCCACTTTAAGGGCCCCGGGAGTGGACACTCCAATGAGACTGAGCCCTCCGCTGGCGACTACTGTCTGACAATACCTACAGAAACAGGCCCTTTGGTCAATCAAGGTCATGGTTAGCGTTAACCACCCGTTTATAATAATTCAATTTTATTTTCCCCACATTCCTATCAACTCGCTCCAGATTCTACCACTCACCCACATACTTAAGGTCAGTACACAGCAGCCAATTAACATTGACCTATGCTGAAGATAGATACAAAATGCTGGCGTAACTCAGCGGGACAGGCAACATGTCTGGATAGAAGGAATGGGTGATGTTTCGGGTTGAGACCCTTCTTAAGACCTGTGCTTCTTTGGAACATGGGAGGTAACCCAAGCACCTAGGGTAAAATCACTGGGTCACAAGAGATCATACAAACTCCACACAGACAGCGGTGGAGGTGGAGATCAAACTCGTCTCTCGAGCTGAGAGGCGGCAGCTCTATGAATTACACCCCTGTGTTACTCTTACAGAAGGAAACCACTCTGACCCCTTGTAACGATCGTGATGTGTTTCAGGGATGTACGGATACTGGACATTTGGTACAGGTGTGGCAGCGGATATCCTGATGTCTTATCCAGACAACGAGGTGCTGGTTATCATGGGCAGGCTGCTCTTTGGCATCTCCATTGTTACCATCTATCCCATAATATTGCACCTGGGCAGGTAGGTGGATTGATCAAATTACTCATCATTCACGTCTCGTGGAGGATTTCTGTGGTGTGAGTGTTGTGAGGGGCAGATGTCACTGATTACAGGGCAGAGTGCCAGGAGCAGACTCTGCCTGGTGCTCCATCCATCGCAGTAGATCCTGAAAGGAAGTTTGACACTGGCAAAGGTGAGGTTCGATGGACAGTTTTCTTCCTTCCTCTTTCCCATTTTGCACCTCTACCCCAAGAGTGATTTTTAAAGTTGTACAAAATATTAGTTAGACTGTGCTTGGACTATTGTGTGCAGTTCTGGTTACTACACAGCAGGAAGGATGTAGTAGCAACAGGGAGAGTGCACGAGGTTCACCAGGATGCTGTCTGGAATGGAGGGCTGGAGTTATGATGAGAGATTGGATAATCTACAGCTGGTTTATTCTCACTCGAACGTAGGATGATGAGGGGTGACCTAGACAAGAGGCATTGAAAGGTCTGTTTCTGTGCTGTATCACTCTACGCTCCAGAACCTAGTGGGTAAACAATGTGGGGTCAGTCCCCATTTCTGATTGCCCAGAAGCCATCAATGGCGGATAAGGCTGCAGACTGTTGAGCCAGTCAGCTCCAACAGTCACTGGCCCTTCCACCCAGCTACAAAAAAATATATTCCACATGGCCTGCTGTCATCTGCTCAATTGCTGCAGGCATCCTCCTCCCACCCAGGTCCAGGGATAAGTGAGATGGGGATGGGTGAGCTGAGCAGATTGGGCATGCTGGGACTGTGATTCTTGCCCTGCACTTGAGAGGCCAGTTCATGGAACAGATTGGCGCTACAGTCCAACACACCCAACATCCTGCTCCATTCAGATAGACCGGGCCTGCAGGCTAGTCCAGTGGAGTCCTTTGGGATGAACACACTGAAGGGCAGCAGAACGCACAAGTGAAGGATTGAGTGGACTCTGCAGTGTTCTGTGCTGTTCCCCGCTGCAGCTCCCACTCGAGGTTCATAGAAGATAGTACAGTACAGCACAGAAACAGATCCTTCGCCCTTTATTCAGACATAAAATCATTTGTGCCGAACATGACGCCTCGCTGAGCTGATCTCATCTGCTTGCGCCTGAACCATATCTCTCTATTCCCTCTATTTCCATGTGCCTATCAAAAGCCTCTTAAAAGCCACTATCATATCTGCCTCCACCACCACACTTGGCAATGAGATTCAGGCCCCCACCACCCTCTATGTAAAAAAACCTGCCCTGCATATTTCCATTAAACTTTCCACCTCTCACCTTATAGCTATGCCCTCTAATGTTGGACATTTCTACCCTGGGAAAAAGGTTCTGACTGTGTACCTTATCTATGCCTCTATACCAATCAAGTCTCCCCTCACCTCTGATGTTCTAGGGAAAACAATGCAAGTCTATCCAACGTCTCTTTATAGCTGAATTCCTCTAATCCAGCTAGCACTCTGGTAAACCTTCTCTGCACCCTCTCCAAAACGTCCATATCTTTCCTGTAAAGGGGTGACCAGAACTGCACGCAATTTTGCAAATGTGGCCTAACCACATTCCTAGGCCTATAGAATTGCATCATGACTTCCTGACTCTTGTACTCAATGCCCCTTGCAATGAAGGCAAGCATACCATATGCCTTCTTTACAACTCTATCTACTTGCTCTGCCACCTTTAGTGAGCTATGAACTTCAACTCCCAGATCCCTCAGCACATCAATGCTGTTAAGGGTATCGTTGCTATTAACTGTTTACTCCCTCCTTACATACTACCTCCCAAAGCGCAACATCTCGCACTTACTCGGGTTAAACTCCATCTGCCATTTCTCCACACGTTTCTGGAGGTGATCTATATCCTATCACCCATTTCTGTGGATGGTCTGTATTTACTGACAGTCTTCCACACTGTCTGAAACTCCTCCAATTTTGGTGTCATCAGCAAACTTACTCACCAACTTACCTACCGGTACCTTTACGTTTTGGTCATTTACATATATCACAAACAGCTGAGATTCCAGCATAGATCCCTGCAGACCTCCAGTCATAATTTCCATCACAACCCTCTGTCTTCTGTGACTCAGCCAGTTATAAATCCACATGAGAAAGTTATTATGAATCCCGCACATCTTATAGCATTGTGTGAGGGTTTCCCTGGACAGGTCAGAGCGGTGATGGAGCGTGTCTGCCTATCTCACTCTCTCACACAGGTCTGTCATCCAGGATCTGTGTGTAACGAGCAGGACCAGACACGTGGCGAGGGCAGGAGGCTATGGGAGGAGGCCGCGGGTGCTGCTGACCACTGGCTGGGTGCTGCTGAGCCTGGGAGCGGCGCTCTTTGTCCCGGACATCTCCGAGATCATCGGCCTCATTGGAGGAGTCAGCGCCTTCTTCATTTTCATCTTCCCAGGTACAACGGACAATCAATACAGCCCAGGCCCCAAACCTTAAACGTTCAATGGGGGAAATTGAGTCCTCTGTACACTCTGAGTGAATGTTACACCTCCCTTTCTCCCTCCCCACTCGCTTCTTCTCCCAATCTCCCCACCACCCCCTCCTCCAGAACTCTCATGTGACTCCTGACCATCGCAGGGTGTTAGAGATTTATCCCATTATCTGGGAGTTAATTTCCACTTCCTGGAATTGATATTTAGTTTTCCTAGATGTTGCGATAGGAACAGGAGAGGTCATTCAGTCCTTCACAGTCGACCTTGTACCACTTTGTGTTTCATGCCTTTAATGCCTATCAATTTCCTCTGCGTTATGTTATTGGAAGAAATGAACAGGTGAACAAAGGAAAAGATCCAAGGACGATCTCTCCCTGCATCTCCTCCTTCTCCATCTTCGCTTCCTCCCCTTCCCTCCAGCTTTTCTTCTTCATCCTCCTCCCTACCCCTTCATCTCCCCTTATCCTCTCCCCTCCCCACCACTGTTTCATTCTTTCCTCCTACTTCCCCCTCCTCTCCCTCCTCTTCCCTTCCCACCCCTCCCTCCATTCATCCTCCTCTCTCTCCCCATCACCTCCTCCCCTCATCCCTTCCTCCTCTCCTATGTACATCTATCATTCCTTCTCCTCCTCCTCTTCACCACTATCCTTCCCTCTCTTCCTCCTTCCCTCCTCCACTCCTCCTCTCCTGACTACCCCCTCATCCTCCTCTCATTCAACCCCTCCCCTCATCCACCTCCTCTTGTCCCCAGTCTTTTCATCCACTCTTCCGCTTCCTCTCCTTCCACCTCCATCCCACAACTCCAAGACATCAAAAAGTTTGCACTCACATAGCCAGCCAGTGTCCCATACTGCCCATGCTCTGGAGTCCCAGTCTGATTTCCCTGCTCCCTCTCTGTATGAGAGGAAGCTGCTGATATCTTCTCTCCCTTCAGGCCTGTGTCTACTGCGGGTGGTGCAGAGGGAAGGTGCCGTTCCAAGAGTAAGGTAAGGCTGAGCACAGCCATTTCCCACTAATGCACTGCTCAATAATTTGAGATGTTGCAATGAAGCCACCAACCAGGGAATTCTTTCCCTGGAAGCTGGTGGGATTGGCAGCACAAGCCCAGACACAGCATCAGACGCCACTCACCCTCCAGCTGCTGATCTGGGGCTTGACATAAGGGTTAGTCTGGGAGAGATGTGATCCATGGCTCCACAAATTGTATGGGTGTTCAAATCAACCTGAATTCATCTGGGGATGACAATTACACTAAAATTGATGCTGCACTGGACAATGAAAAAGATTACAACAGGATGGTGAACAATTGGAAAAGTGAGCCAAAAAACGGCAGATGGAATTTAGCTCAGACCAGTGCGCAGTGTTACAGTTTGATATGTTAAACCAGGACAGGACTTACACAAAAAATGATTGGGTCGTGGAAAGTGTTGTAAAACAGAAAAAGCAAAGGGTACAGGTACATAAGTTCCTGAAAAGGATGCCACTGGTAGACAGAGTGATGAAGAAAGACATTTGGCACACATGCCTTCATTGGTCAGAGCATTGAATACACGAGTTGAAACAGCAGGATAACAGCCATCTCTCACCATGGTGTTGGCATCTCCAGGTACTTCTACAGGACTCTTTCCCCCCACCCCTGCACCCGTGAGTCCACAACCTTCTCACATTTGTCTCCAATGCAGACTCACTCCCAGGTTCAGCTCTCCCCAAACACAGGAGAAGGCCATTCGGTCTGAGCTTGGGCTATTGCTTTGAAGATGACACTATTCATCCCCCCTTCTCTGTCCACTGCTGACCTCATCCTGTCCATGTGTCTGAAAGTTAATCAGTTGTCACACTTTAACAATTTAACGTAAAAAATAATGTTCTTGACTTTGCCTCTGCTAGTTAATGCACCCAGAAGATCAGAAGGAGAGTAGAAGGAACAGCGGGGAAGCAGGTCATTGGCTAGTTCTGTGCATAGCCAGTTTACTGAGCTTCTTTTCTGTTCTCAGGTGGGCTTTGATTCTGTGGGCAATGGTGACAATCCTGTGCGGAGTCTTTATCTTCGGACAGAGCTCAGCCGCTGCAGTCATGGAGCTGATCGAGAGACTGGGTTGATTGCTGGCCAAGCGAGGCCAGTGTTCAGTATGTTCACAATGCTCACAAAGAACAGACACTGTAACCTTCTTATTTCATAAATTGGTTTATCTGGAAGCTTCTGTGTGCTCATGTCTGTGTGTTTATTTACATATCTTTAATCTTGGGTTCTACTCTCCAAGGAGTACACATGAAACCTGTGCAATGTGTTCTCATCATTAAAGCAGCTGATCCCTGTAGTTATTCCTTGGATCTGAGATGTATCTTGTCCCAGGCTAGTGACCAGATGTGATCTGAACACTGCACTGCACCCAGGTCCACAAATAACCAAAACATAACCCCCACCCACTCCAGTCCAAACATTTGTGTTCGGGGTCAGTATTCCACTGCTGCTTCCATTAGTACTCTGCCCCTGTGCATCACTTTAACTGATTTGCACACTGAGGCACAATGTTATCAAGAAAACAGAGGACGCTGTAAGTACTCGGCGTGTCAGGTGGATTCTGTGGAGAGAGAAAATGCCATGGTGTCAAAGGAGGCCATGCAGCCCTTTGAGTTTGGCTGCCCCAGATAAAACATTTCCCATGCTTGTTCCTAAGCGTTCATGCATTCATTCTTTTTGCCCATCTATACTTTCTGCATTGGGACTGCATCCTTCTCTGCCTTGTCCATTTACATCTCTGTCTGAAAGCTTCCTAAATGATGCTGAGGGGTGACTTTAAACAGACATAAAATCATTAAGGGCATAGAGAAGATGGGAGGTCTGTCTTTTCTCCAGAGTAAGGGACTAAAACTAGAGGTTATAGGTTCAAAGTGAGAACAGAGAGATTGAATGGGGAACCTGAAGCGTGTTTATTCACACAGAGAGTGGTGGGTATGTGGAACGAGCTGCCAAAGAAGATGGTGGGTGGGTACAATTACAACACATTTGAACAGGCACGTGGATAGAAATGGTTAGAGGGAAATAGGCCAAACACAGCTAAATGGGACAAGGCAACTTGTTTGGCATGGCAAAAACTGGTATTTTGCTTTGAACACAAAGTGCTGTACTAACTCAATGGGTCAGGCAGCATCTCTTGAGGACATGGATAGGTGATATTTCAGGTTGGGACTATTCTTCAGACAGCTGGCATGGATAGGTTGGATTGAAGGACATGCTTCCAAGTTGTATAACTCCAAGACTCTGTGAAACATCAATTCATTTCAGACAAAGCACCTTCCTGTCATTGAACCAATACAAGCCACAGCTAGTTGGTACCATCCAGGAGAAAGCAACTTCTGGCCTGCGAACTGTGAGGTCAATACAAGTATGACTTTCCGCCTGTGACTGAGCTAACTCAACAAGACCCAAGGCTTGACCTCAGAAGCTCCTGTGAAGTTGGGGAAAGCAGCCATCCACCAACCAACAGAATGGGAAAAAATGTTTTTTTTAAAGCAGCTTCCTCCACTCTGCAGAGCCCATGCATGATCCAACAAATAATGGGCAGACAGTAGAACATTTGTGAACATGGTTATTGAGTATGTTGTCCAGGATTTTGAAAGGGATTCACTTGCTTTGTTTTGAATCAGCATCTGCTATCCTCCACATTCCTGTGGACGGGTAAGCAGGGCCTCGCCAAGGCCTATCCTCTCTGAGAAGGCTCACAAATACCAGCCCAGCTTATTCAAATCTCTGCAATGGCACCAACGTCCACAACCTCCTGACTGAGGTGAGAGACCAGAGAAGATTTTGTTCTGCAAAGTTATAACAAACAGTCTGGTAGAATTAACTTGGTTAGAGTTAACTTTATTTGGATAATGTCATGTTCAGCATTCATTCAATGTCCAAGAGCAGCACGCAGGATTCCTCATAACCCCACCCTGCACTTGGTGGAAGTCAATGTATATTTTCTTCTCTAAATCGTAACAGCTATGAGTTATTATTGTACACTTGTAACAAAGGAGATCATCAGCAGTTTACTGTAGAACTACAAAACTAAATGATGCACATACTCAACTAAATTAACACTTAAAGCAAAGTGGCAGGCTGCCTGACAGTCCCTTGAATGGGGAGCAGTTCCGCTCCCTCAACCAACTCCAGCTCAAGCACCAGCACTAACCGGGCTGTCTATTTTCCCTTTGGATTCGGAAATCTGGCATCTGGGGGTGGGTCAGGATACAGCTGCCCATATCCACATCATTGCACGAGTCTGTCTGTATCTATGGGTCTCAGTGTCTCCGAGTTTCTACCCGAGTCTCTGTCTATATCTGTGGGTTCTTACTACAGTATATCTGTGGGTCTCTGTTCATGTCTATCTGAATTGGGAACTTCTAACTTGGGACCTGTAAACTCCTGGGTTCCGTGAATAGCCATCGGGGAAATAGGTGGGGGAGAGAGGTAGACGATACAGGAAGAAGACATATATGAATTATGCAGAGGGCACTGAGAAAGGGAGATATAGCAGGACCACTGTGGAACATATGAAAAGGTAAGAGCAGAATTGTAGGAAGAAGTGGGGGAGATGATCGATACAATAGGAATAAAGAAGAAGCAAGGGATAAAGGATGAAATACACAAGAGAGTACAGGGGAGCGGATATATAGATCTGGGGGGAAATATTGTGGGAAGATGAAGGTAGAGACGAAGGGATGCTAAATGGGATCCGTCAGAATGAGAAGACATGTAACAGACTGTCATCTGGAGGCATTGCCCTCTCAGGAGAATGCAGGTACTTTAGTCTGGAGAGGGACTCAGGTGATTGTTCCACCCAGTGTTCAGCACCAAGCTGTTTATCCTGGCCATCAACTGGAGCTTCTCACCCATTCTTCTCTACAACAACTGAGGCAGTACAGTCAGTGCTGAATGCAACCAGGCAAGTTCCGAGCCACCTCCATGGTCAGACCCGCTTAGGACAGACAGAAGTGTCTGCAAAGGGTGAGGCCACGGATAGGCTCAGGCCAAAGGGAGCAGATCGCCAGCTCTCTCAATACAACCGTTTGGCTTTATTGAGTTCCTCCCATTGGCATAGGGTCTGTCAGACACACTCAGCTCAAATACACCGATTCTCTTTAATAAATAACGTGCGTAAAATAGTCAACAAATATTCCAGGAAATAATGCAAAATAAACCAAGGTCTTGTATGGGAGCTGCCATTTTAGTAAGAGAGGGGTGCCTGTTTGTCTGGTCTGAAGCAGCAGCGCCTCTCCCTCAGCTTCCCTGCGAGGCCCCAGTTATTTTCCATCCAAAGTACACCAGGCAGCTTGAAGAAAGGAAAGAAACAAAGCATTCAGCCAAGCATGAGACCTTTCCACCCAGTCTCATCCCACTCTCAGTCACATCCACGCTGTACCCGTGGTCTCATCCCGCTCTGCTTCCTCCCTTTGCCCCACCCAGTCTAATCCCACCCTTCTTCCCCTCTCTACCTCACCAGTCTAATCCCATTCTGCATCCCCTCCTTGTCCTACACAGCCTAATATCACTGCCAGTCTCACCCCACTCTCCATCCTCTTTGTACCCAAACTGTCAATTCTCACACCAGTAGCGTACAATTTTTCTATTACATTTAATTTACTTTTTTGCCCTTGAGAAGTGGGTTTGCGGGGTAGTGAGCTGCCTTCTTGAACCGCTGCAGTCTTTCTGGAGAAGGTCCTCTTGCAGAGAGCTGTTAAGATGGGTGTCCCAGGATTTAGATCCAGACATAATTATGGACTAGCAATATATTATTAAGGATGGTGCATTGCTTGGAACCTGTAGGTGGTGGCGCTCTCATGTGCCCACTACCCAGCACGGCTATGAGGCCACTGGAATGAACCCTTACCTGGTATAAACAACGTAGAGACAGTCTCAGGCTGGGTCAGTGAGTCCACTTTGACGTGTTGGAATGCTCTGGATTTTTCACTTTGAAGGTGTCTGGAGGAGATGATAAACGGAGAATGGATATGTGTGAGAACCACTCAATAACTGCAGGCTTTCAAGTGACTGAGTGACTATTCAATACTTTTATTCCAATGGAATAATCAAAAGATGGGAACTGTTGGCACTGAAATCCTGAATGTTGGGAATGGTGAGTGCAGGGACACTCAGCAGGATATAAAATTTGTCACAGGAAGTGCTGTGTTAACAGAGTTTTGGACCTCTTGGAGAGGTGGTGGGAGGGAGGGAGGGAGGGGTGAGGGGGAGATGAAAATTTTAAAAAGCTGTAGATGCTATAAATCTGAAATAAAAACGGAAAATACTGGAAATACTCAGCAGGTCAGGTAGCATCTGCAGCAAGAGAAACAGTTATCATTTCAGGTCAAAAGCCCCTGTTCAGCCCTTCCTCACTCCTCAGATGCTGGCTGATAGGAAGGTGCAGAAGTTCAGGGTGCAGGTTTAACAATGAAGCTGTGGAGAGAACCCAGCAGGGGGTGGGAGGCGGTGTGTGGTGTGCTCTGATTGGTCCTGTTTTCCTACGTCAAGGATGGATCATTGTGCATGAGTGATGAAGAGCACAGCTTCCTGTGGCTGGGGTGGGTGATGAATGTATTGACTGCAGCTGGGTTGAGAAAAGCCTGTTACACCAAAGTAAAACCGACAAATACTGTAAGAGTAGCATCCAGAAGAATGCGAAGCTTATGCATCTGCACTGATTCTACGCAGTGAGGGTTCAGTCTAGAACAAACACTTTCTGTGGGAATTGGGGATGAGATGGAAAAGTGAGAGGTGGAGTTTTAAAATAAAAATGAATAAAGAAGGTGACAAGATAGAACTGCATAAAAGACTGGCAGCAAACAAAAGAAGTCTGAGGATCTGTGAACAGGGTAAGGATTACTGGAAGAAAGGTGGGAGAACTGGCAAATGGAGTTTAATTTGAGCATGGGTAAAGTTTTGTACTTTGTGACATCAAATGCATGGAGAAAGTTGCTGAAAATACTTTTATTTGTATTGATGTACTGAGGGATCCAAGTCCCTAGCTCCCTACTTGGCCTACTTGCTGGGTGAATAGTCGAGGGTGATACAATTGTAGTGGCCAGTAGGCAGTTAGATTAGTAATTGACAGGTGGGGGAAACAGGACCAGTATGATTGCACTTGCATGGAGCTGAAGCAGACCCGTGGGTGAAATTACCAGGCAGGAACAATGCTGTTGGTGTGCCAGCAAGGCCCAGAGTAGCTGAGGATTCCCATGCGTAGGTCTGTTGTGTCACTTACTTCTTCCACTGTTCCTCAGTCTCCCAAAACTCATAGACGACAAAGGACAGTTCATCCGGTAACCTCACAGCTGTAACACTGCAGACAGGAAACAAAAAGAGAAACATTCCCTATCCATCCACAACACATCACCAAAATCTCAGCAGATAAACAGAAATGGAAAATAATCAGGAGAGGCAAAATAATGGAGAGGTCATTCCAGATAACCTATAATTATGAATGGTCAGCTGTGGGAATGGACAGTGGTGGGAATGATCAGTGGTGGGAAAGGTCAGTGTTTTTAATAGTTGGGAGTTGGGAGGAATGGGTAGTGCTGGGAATGGTCAGTGTTGGGAATGGTCAGCAGTGGGAAAGGTCAATATTGGGAATAGTCAGAGCTTGGATTGGTCAGTTATAGGAATAGTCAGTGTTGGGAATGGACGATGTTAGGAAGGGATAGGAGAGTGAAGGGTCAGCAGTGGGAAATGTAAATGTTGGGAATGGTTATAGGTAGGAATGATCAGTGCTGGGATTGTCACTATTGGGCATGGTCAATGTTGTGAATACTCAGCACACTGAAAGATTAGGGTTGAGAAAGGTCAGTGGTGGGAATGGTCAGCAGTGGGAATGATCAGCATTGGGAAGGTCAGGGCTGGGAATGGTCAGTGATGGGAATTATCAGTATTGGGAAGGTCAGGGCTGGGAATGACCAGTGGTGGGAGTGGCCACCGTGAGGAAAGGTCAGTGTTGGAATGGTTAGTCGGGAATTGGGCTTGGAAATATGTGTTGTGAATGGTCAGTGTTAGGAATGAACAGTGGTGGCAATGGATTGTGTTTGAAATAGTCAGCGTTGTGAATGGTCACTGTTGGGAATGATCAATGTTGGAGATGGTTAATGTGGGGAAAGATCTGAGGTGGGAATGATCAGTATTGGGAATGATAAATATTTGGGTAGTGACCTTTACCTCACCTTTGCATTGTCTTTTCTGATATCATTACCCAATCCCGCCCATGCTAAAACTGCCAAACTGCTGACACCATTCCCCATGCAATCCCAGAAAACACTAGATGTGCAACTTTACTTTAAGGTTACCTCACGTCGAACCTGCTCTACCTCATCAGATCCAGCTACTGCCCTATCTCTGTCAGTTATGGCTCTTCCTTCTGGGGAGCAAGCATTGGTTCAAGCAAGGTGACCCCTGACTGGCTGGACTCACTGGAAGCAGTCTCGCTGTGCTGACACATCCTTCAGATATTGCTTCAGAGAGCAGCCAAACTCTGTCAGCTGCTTCTGCCCGACCGTCATGTGTTGGCGGACAAGAAGGAGATGCTAGAGAGAGAGCAGAAAAACAGACCGACATCAACAGGACTGGAAAACTGTGAATGTGGGAAGGGGAGGAAAGTTGGAGTCAGAGGTTATTGCACAGTAGGATGATTCTTCAATCACTAGCCATTTCTCCCCCACTGATTTTTGACCGCAACCATCACCAGAGTGCAGTGCCCAAGATCAGGATCGAATCCAGGTCTCCGGAGCCGTGTGTCAGAGGCTCCACCAGCTTCACCACTATATTGCCCTCACACATGGCAGCCTGGGAACAGGCAAGCTCCTTCCTATTCCAAATAGCCCAGAGCTGCACTAGGCAGGATGTTCAGTGCAAGATCTTTCATCCTAAGAGGAAGAACATGATATTATGTTACAACTGTACACAATGTTAGTGGGGCCACATGGAGTAGTGTGTGCGTAATCTGATCGCCACATTACAGAAGGACATGATTCAGCTAGAGAGAGTGCAGAAAAGATTCGCAAGGAAGTTGTCCAGACTGTTTACCCTGGAGTGAAGGAGAAAGAGTCAGAGATTACCCATGTGGTGGTGAGGACAGGATGGAAATGGGCAGCAAACTAATAAAACTTTTCTGCATAGCTGTAGAAAGCGATGGTAATGCAGTCATCAATGTACCGGAGAACAAGTTGAGGAGACGGACCCGGGTGGGACTGGAAGAAAGACTACTCCACAAAAGGACAGCTGTAGCGTGGGCCCACATGGGTGCCCTGAGGTATAGTTTTGACCTGGAGGAGTGGGTGGGTGCTTGGAGTTGGAGAACTTGTCCAGTGTGAGAATATGTTCAGTCAGGCGAATGAGTATGTGGTGGATGGGTAATGGCTGGGCCTCGTTCAGGCAATTGGAATGTGTTGGGATCAACTGCCCAGTATGAGGTAGAGATAGGCTCCTACTGGAGCTCAGTGAATGAAGTAGTTTTGAACATAGTTACTGTCTGGACTACCCAGGACAGCGCAGTCACTATGGGGACTGATGGAGGGATGGTTCACTCACCGAGCATGTCAGGCTCTCTTTATCCATCACCTTCTGCTGCAGGTCAAGCCAGACGGTCTGAAAACAGAGACAGAGGGAGGGGTGAGGCCTGGTGAGGCCTGGTCAGGCTGGGGCACTCCCTACACCATCCCTCCATTCCCATGAGTAACATAGTGCAGTGAGGGAGAGCAGAATATGCTGGGACACTTCCTACACTACAGCTCTACCCCAGGGTTGGAAAACATATGACCCTACCTCTCCACTCCCAGAGGAAACACAGTAACGCAGTGAGGGAGGGCAGGGCAGGTTGGGACTATTCTACCCTTCCACCACCATATTGTAGAGTGCAGTGAGTGGTAGGACATGCTGGGACGCTTCCTACACTACCCAGGGGTAACACGGGGCAGTGATGCGGGTTGGACAGGCTCGGACACTTCCTATTCTACTCATTCACGGCCAAGGGAGTAGATGGATGTGAGGGAGCTGGGACACTCTCTGTGCCACCTTCTACCCACCCCCACCCCACACACCACACACCCCTCCTCACCCTTTTATGCAAAGACCTGGTCCATCTTAACTCACCCAGGAGAATAGTTTCCCTGGTGGTGCAGGTCCAGGGCCCAGAGGTGACACTGAGCTTGGGATCTCACTGGTAACCCGGTGGGTACTGATGTTTGGAGCTGGCTCTGCTCTCAGTGTATGTGGGGCATCGGTCACCACTGTGCCCAAAGTTCTTTTACCAAACACAACCACTTTCCAAACCCCCCCACCCCCCGTGGTACAGTGGGAGCTTCCTGTACTTACAGGGCACAGACAGTTTACCAGGATGCTGCCTGGATTAGAAGGTATTATATAGGAGTTAGATAAACCAGGATTGTTTTCTCTGGAATGTCCGAGGTTAAAGGAGACTTGATAGAAGTATATAACATTATGAGAGGCATGGATAAGGAAGACAGTCAGAATGTTTCTTCCCAGGGTGGAAATATCAAAGACTAGAGGTCATTGCTTTAAAGTGAGAGGGAGAAAGTTTAAAGATGTACAAGCAAATATTTTACACAGAGGGTGGTGGGTGTCTGGAACATATTGCCAGGGCTGGGGGTGGAAGGAGAGACCATCATGGTATTTAAAAGGCTTCTAGTTAGGTATATGGATATGCATTTAATATAGATCACGTGCAAGCAGAGATTAGTTTAACACATAATTGGCACAGACATGGTGGACCGAGGTGCCTGTGCTTGTGCTGTACTGTTCTATGTTGTATTGTCTATAACATGGTGGTCCAAAGAGCTTGCCTCAGTGCTGCTCAACTTTTTGACTCTTTCAATTGTCTTCCGTGAAGGGGACACGGTAAATAATGAAACAGTGCCCTCTGAACGATGCCAGCAGCTGTCTAACCTTGGCAGTCTGGCCTGAGAGGGCACCTCCCTCCTCACCATCAGTAAATAATAATTAACAATTGCAGGCACCAGAAAGCTGAGATAAAAATGGTAAATACTGAAAGCATTTATGGTAGTAGCGCAGGCAGAGTCTGTGGAGAGAGAAACAGTTAATGTTTGAGTTCCGATTAATGGTCCCAGACCTGAAACAATAACTTTGTTTCTCTCTCTGCACAGATGCTGCCTGTCCAAATGGGTGTTTCCAGCATTTACTGTTTTTGATTCTTGGACCATTGATGCTGCTTCTTGGGATCTTCCTTATTGAGGATTTAACAACAATACTTGGATCTCTCTGATTGTGAGAACAATAATGCACATGTGAGATGCTGGTGTGAAAACGTTGCCTTACCTCCCCAGTGCATCCTTCTTTAAACATTAGAATACATGGGGTACACTTGTTCACATGAAAGGGTTCCAGGTACAATCCCTGAACTGTGTCCTCATCCACCTAGATGTTGGGCCAAAAAGGAGTGCACTCTTCATTGAAGGACAAGCAATGTGCACCAGTGGGGGGGGGGGGGGCAATGCCATTTCAGCAGCCTTAGACGTAGAGAACACATTCATTGGCTATGGTGCAGCTGGTAGAGCCGCTACCTCACAGCTCCAAATCCAGGTTTAATACTGATCACAGGCACTATCTGTGCATGAACTTTCCTTCGTCCAACATCCCAAAGGTACGCAGATGGATTGCTAAATTGCCCTTAGTGTGTTGGTGAGGGATAGAATCTGAAGAGAGTTAATGGGAGAATAAAATGGAGTTCATCTAGGATTAGTGTAAATGGGTGGTTGCTCGTTGGACTAAAAGTCAAGTTCCCATGCAGAGTCACTGGGTGATACTTCCCTGGGTTGAAAAGCTAACCGGAGCTCACACTCCATGTTCTCGTCTTGTGTGTTCCCATTCTAAAGGAATGGAATCATTGGCTGACATGAACATTGGATTTCTTACTGGGAAGGTTTAATGACAACTCAAGTCTTGCTCCAGACCCTGTGAATGAACTATTTTTAAACTAAGTAAATGAGAAATAGTTTTCAAAGATTTGCCCAGACAAACAATGCATTTTGTATTTTGCATTGGATATAATTTGGTACTTTAGAAAATATTTTTTTTTGTTTCTTCCATATATTACACTATTGGAACATTAAGGAAGGGAGGGGTGAATTTCCGGAAATGTAGGGAGCGACAGCTTGGATGGTGAGCAGGGAGGTAGCAATTGGGGAGACAGTTATGGTGGGAAATGGCCAGGGTTCATTCACGAAGGGTGTGCTGGAGAATGTTGCGGTGAGGATGTCAGTAGTGAGGGAGGGAAAGAAGTGCAAACTAGAGAGGGCCAATCAAAGAAAGCTTCTGCCTGGAAGATGTTGCCAACAACACAGGAAATTGGGTGAGGCCTGGCCTCCAGTACCAAATGCCACAGCCTAACCCTAACACTTTGCTTATGCATCCAGGGGTAGATATGGACAGATAGAGTTATACTGAAGGCTATGAAGACATCGGCCAAATCAAGGCGGTGATGATCTTAGGTGTGAGATTAACAGCTAAGAGAAGCACTTGACCTTCTGCTCACAAAATGATTCCCTCAACCTTTGGATAAAGCCAGTGTTAGCCTCATAAGCCCAGAGGAATCCCACTTCAGTGTAACATGGAACTCCTGCACAAGTTAGAATTTTATCAGAAATAAATTATGTGCCACTCAGAACAACTATTATAAATGATAGTATTCCAAGCCCAAGTACTCTCCTTCAAACTCTTTGGCCACTGCAGGGATGCTTTTGAGCCTTTTTTCCAGATATTAATTTAACGTGACAACTTATTGCCGTTCATGCGTGTAATATTCTTCAGATCGGCTTCAATTTGTCCCCAGGGATTTCCTTAAACACTGCTGTCAAATAAATCACCTGGGCTTGTTTTGGTTGATAGCCTCGCAGCAGATCCATTGTGAGAATAAGATACAGTATTTTCCCTAGTGTGCTCATTCCTCTCTCCTAAACATGAGCAGCATTTTATTGATCTTAGATTTATCACATGCATGTTATATATGCATTAAAAACAAAAGGTTAGGTAGGGAGAAAGTAGGACCTCTCAAGGACAAAGGAGGGAATTTATGCCTGGCGTCAGAGGAAGTGGCTGAGGTACTAAATTAGTACTTTACATTGGTATTCATCGAGGACAAGGACGTAGAGGATGGTGAGATCAGTGAAGGATATGCTAATAAACTAGGGCAAATTAAGATCAAGAGCTGTTGGGATTATTGAAGAACATAAAAACGGGTCTGAAGAAGGGTTTTTACCCAAAACATCACCCATTCCTTCTCTCCAGAGATGCTGCCTGTCCTGCTGAGTTACTCCAGCATTTTGTGTCTACCTTTGATTTAAACCAGCATCTGCTGATCTTTCCTACACAAAATGGGTAATTCCCTAGGTCTTGATGGGATCTATCCCAGTTATTGACAGTCAAGAGAGGAGTCTGCTTGGGCCCCAATGGAGATCTTTGTATCCTCTCTGGTCACAGGTGAGATCCCATAGATCTGAACCAGAGTAGCCAGATTTGTTTAAGAGCAAAAGGGGAGTACAATGGTGCAGGGGTAGAGTTGCTGTCTTACAGCACCAGTGACCAGGGTTCGATTCTGACTACGGGTGGTGTCTGTACGGAGTTTGTACGTTCTCCCCGTGACCCCGTGGGATTTCGCTGGATGCCCCGGTTTCCTCCCGCACTGCAAAGATGTGCAGGTTTGTAGCTTAATTGGCTTCGATAAAAAAAATGTAAATTGTCCCTAGTATGTAGGATAGTGCTGGTGTACTGTGGGGTCATTGGTCAGCACGATCTTGATGAGCCGAAGGACCTGTTTCAGTGCTGTATCTCTAATCTAAACTAAACTAGTAGTGATAATCCAAGAAATGATATGAGAGCTGTTTTTTACATCAGTGGTTGGGCACCTATTGGAGAGGTCTCTTACGATATAGACCAAAGAAGAATGCAACATAGGATCAGGCCCTTCGGCCCTTAATATCCATGCCAATTATATTGACAAATGAAACTAATACTTCTGATGACTATATATTTGCAAGGATTGGATTTACTTGGATTTCCAAAAGGGGGGGGGGGGGGTTATTAAGGGATAGACATCTTGTCATCATCATGATCAAGTTTTTTGAGGAGGTGATGAACATGGTTAATGTGAATAAATCAGTGGATGTTTTCTACGTGGACATTAGTAAGGCATTTATCGAGGTCTATAATGGAAGGCTGATTCAGAAGGTTAAAATTCTTGGAATCCATGGGGACTTGATAGACTGGATTAAAATTTGGCTTGGATATCGAAGAAAGGGTGGTGGAGGAGTGTTACTGTGCAGGGATGTTATTGTGACTGGAGCTGCATGGCCAGTGGTGTTCTGTGGGGATCAGTACTGGGGCCTTTATTGCTTGTCATACATATAAATTATTTGTGCAAAAATGTAGATGAGCTGATTAGTAATTTTACAGATAACAATTGGTGAAGTTGTGAATAGTAAAGAAGATTGTGAAAGGAGACAGCATGATATAGATCAGTTGAAGATATGGGCAGAGAAATAGCAGATGGATATCCTTGCAAATTTGAGGTGTTGCATTTTGGAAGATCAAATGTAAGGGGAAAGTATACAGTGAATGGCAGGACTCTTAGATGCATTGATGCACAGAGGAATTTTAGGGTCTCCGTCCATATACTGATGAAAGTGAGAACACGTGGATAGATTGGTAAAGAAGGAATATGGCATGCTTGCCTTCATCGGACGGGGCATTGATTATAAGATTCAGGAAGTTACTTTGCCGCTATATAAAACTTTGGTTAGGCAACATTTGGAGTATTGTGTACCATTCTAAAGGATGCTGCAAGGTTTAGCGTGTAATAGGTGTAAGCAGAGGTTGGACAAACAGATTGCGTTTGATGGAGTTTCATAGGATGAGTGGGGACCTGATAGAAATGTATAAAATTATGAGAGGCATGGATAAGGTAGATAGTGTCTCTTTTTCTCAAGATGGAAATGTCAAATACCAGAGGGTATAGCTGTAAGATGAGAGGGGAATGTTTAAATGAGATATGTGTAGCAAGTCTTTACACAGAGTGGTGGGTGTCTGGAACGTGCTAACAGGGTGGTGAAAGCAGATAAAATAATTATGTTTAAGAGGCTTTATACAGACATGTAAACTGGCCGGGAGTGGAGCCATATGAACCATGTGGAGGCAGGTAGGGTTACTTTAATCTGGCATTGTGGTCAGCACATATATCATGGGACAAAGAGCCTGTTCCGTTGCTGTACTATTCTTTGTTCAGGAGCTATCCCATAACTGTGCTGTGTAAGTAAGACCAGATTATTCTGCGAATCCCTGAGGACAGGTACTCCCTACACTTCCACTCTCAGGCCAACGTGAAACATTGTCTCTGGTTTCTCTGCAATGGTCCGCAGGCATTGTGGGCTGGGGAATGCAGTTACATGTTTAACACAAACACTAATTGAAACTGGATCACTGGGGTGACAACTGGACTTGGAAATGGCCATGAAGAAACGTTGATCTTCAGTTACATAACTAAAAAAGCAGTCAGTACTAGGCATTCCTTGGGCAGTGGGTAGGTGCTATAGACCTGCACGGGAAGGTAGACGCTCCCGCCTCCACGAGTCTCGGGCAGATGGGGCTCGTCAGCCTGGGAAGGCTGTCCATCTAGGAGAGGGAAAACTCTGATTTAAAACCTCCACTGCCTTGTGGCCATATCCAGTCATGGAAAAGGCTCCAGGTGTAAACTTCAAGAAAATTGGGTCAGAGCCCCTAAGGCAGTACGTCGTTGTCTACAACCTCGCTCTGGCAGCTGCTGTAACGGCCCTGCTGTTCCTTTGGATCGATCAGCGACGTGGAGAGGGGGGACGTGCTGCATGGGCAACAGCCTGTCCTCCATATGGCATCGCCCAGGCTTGTATCCGACCAGGATGCATCACCCATGGTCAGTCATGACCGAGGGGGGCCTACTAGGCATTCCTGAATTGTCTCGTCCTTGGGGAGGCTCGATGTGGAGCCTCACGAGCGACCTATGCTTGTGGATGCGAATGAGTTTCTGGTCCATGATCCTTACCTGAACACCGACTGGTACTTGCAAAACTCCTTCCTTGGACCTCCGCCTGTGCTTGTGTATGTAAGCGAGCCTTTGGCTGATAACCCTTACTTGATAACACCAAATGGGACTTACAAAACTCCACCCTCGGATCTCTTCTTCTCACCCCCAACTTGTGCAGATATCCCAGTGTTGCGGTGACCTCGGTTAGCAATGGACCAACACCAGTCCAGACAAATGACAGGGAGCAACCTGACAACCTCCAGCACTGCCCTCACCTTGTCCTCCAAGCGGCCAATGAGTTCGGCCAATCTGTTGATCTGCATTTCGAGACTGTCTCCTCTGCTGGCTGTTATAGCTGGTGGGAACAGACACAAAACTGCTGATTACAAGCTTCCCTTCCAGAGGTAACACAGATTAGCTCAGAGTAACATATGTAAGAGATATGTAAAACAGACATTTAAACAGATGCTACAATAGGCAAGGATAAAAGGATATTGAACTAATGCAGACAAAAGGGATGAGTGTAAATAGTCAAAATGGTCAGCATGAATGTGATGGGCCAAAGGGCTGTATGAATTTTTGAGGAGCAGGGAGAGGCCACTCGGCTCCTTAAGCTCACTCTACCATCCAATAAGATTGCGGTTGGTCAAGTCCTGGCCTCCACATTTTTTTCCTGCTCTCTCCCCAGAACTCTTGACCATCTTTAGTTCAAAAGTCAACCAATCTCAGCTTTCAGGGGGTTTACCTCTCTGTCATGAGAGAATTCCAAAAATTCACTGCCCCACTCAAAAAGGCATTTTTCTCCAATGTTCCGAAACCAGTTCTAGATATTCTCACCAGAGGAAATATCCCCTCTGCACCCACCCTCTCAATCCCCCTCAAAACTTTAACGTTCCAATCAGATCAGTCCTCATGCTCCAAACTTCAACATTACAAACCCAACCTGCTCAACTCCTCTTCATACATCGAGCCCTTTGTCCAAGAATCATTCCAGTGAGCCTTCCCTGCACTGACCACAATGCACATGCATCATTCCATAAATGTAGATATCAAAACTTTGCTCAGTGCTCCATGTGTGATAACCCCAGCTCTGGGTAAAGTTGCATTAAATCTTCCCAATGTTTACTCTCCATACCCTTGCAATGAAAGCCATTGTTCCATTGCCCTTCCAAACTACTTGTACACCTACATGTTAACCTTTTGCGTTTGATTACAAAACCTCCAGATCTCTTGCACTGTAATATTTTGTAGCCACACCCTATTCAAATAATAATTTGTATTTTCAATATTCCTTCCAACCTTCCTTAACCTCACGTTTCCAAATTCTACATCATCCACAACCTCCTGCGCACTCACCCACTCTATCCAAATATCTCCATGCCAGTTTCAGAACTGGCTAACCCACCCACATCTGTATCTTCAACAAACCTGAATACAGAGCACTCATTCCCTTATACCAAGTCATTAACACAGGCTGTAATTAGTTGAGTCCCCAGCATTGATCCCTGTGACACCCCACCTGTTATTCCAATATTGTTTTTTATTATTTGCTATCCCTTATCCATGCTAACCCCAACCCTGTGAGCTCATATTTCGTACAGTAACCTTATGTGGAACTTTGGTGAATAATTTTGAAAATCCACATACACATACCAGTTCCCTTTTATCCAGCCTGTTTGTAAATTCACTAAAAAACCATCATATTTATCAAACGTGATTTCCCTTTCATAAAACCATGTTGCTAGTATGACTGATGAATAATTTCCTTTGCATCTTGCTATTATTTGATTACTAATGGATTCTATCATTTCCCCACCAAAAATGTTAAGTAACTAAATGTTAAGAAAGATACAGCATGGAAACGGGCCCATTGGCTCAGCATGTCCTCGCAAGTCTTAAATCACCTATTTACTCTAAACCTGTATTAATCCCATCTCATATTCCCCACATTCACATCAACTCAGGCAAACAAATGGGATTAGTTCAGTATGCCAACTTGGTTGGCATCGACAAGGTGGACCAAAGGGCAAATTTCCATATAGCTCTATGACTCTATAACTCCTCCCCAAATTCTATCCCTCACCCACCTAGTCGGGAAAATTTACAGTGGCCAATTTCCAAGGTGGGAAGAAAGATAGCAATAATAGAAAGTCATAAGGAGAACGTGCAGCCTCCACACTAGCAGCATCCAAGGTCGGTATTAAACCCGATCTCTGGTGCTGTGAGGCAGTGGCTTTACCCACAGCACCAGTGTGCCTGCTTACTTCCTGCAAAAGGTCTTGCTTTTAGTTTCCTGCTGGCTGTCTGCTTTCTTTCTTGAATAGTGCTCTTACATTGATGTTTTTCCAACCTCGGGGACCTCTCACAATCTGAGGAATTCTGGAAGGTTAGTATCCACTATCCCTGTGGCCATTTCTTATAAGACCTGAGGATCCAGGTCATCAGATTCAGGGGACATGAGCCTTTCCCCCAATAAGTTTGCCTGGTACCATTTATTATGCAATAGAGACTGATTTAAGTTCCTTCTTCCCTTTCAGCTTTTATTATCTATAATCATTGGAATTATTTCACAGTCTTCTACCATGAAGCCTGGTTCAAAATATTTGTTTATAATCCTCTCTTTTCTGGGTTTCCCTTTAATAACTTTCCAGACTTGTTCTTGAAAGGGCCAATGTTTGATTTAGCTTTCTTCTTTCTTCTTAGGAGTATGTCTTACTCTCTGCTTTTATGTCATCTGCTTGTTTGCTCAAGTATTTTATTTTGGTCATGATATCAAGTATAACTACTTTGGTCATGATACCATCCACAGGTAAAGGTGAATACAGTTGATTTAACACTTGATCAATGCCAATCAGCCTTTTCGATATAAAGAAGGGCATACACCATCAGTGGTAGTACTCTACAAAGTATTGAGAAACAGATGGACTTTGGTGCACTTGCCAAATAATTCCTGAAGATGGCAGCACAGGCAGATAAGAGTGGAGAAGGCATATAGGATGCCTGTCTTCATTAGTCTGGTACATAGAATATAGGAACAAAGAACTGCAGATGCGGGTTAACTTAATACACAAAAGTATACAAAGTGACGGAGAAACTCAGCAGGTCAAGCAGCATCTCTGGAGAACATGGATAGGTGATGTTTCGGATCGAGACCCTTCTTCAGAATCTGATGCAGGGTTTCGACCCGAAACATCACCTATCCAAGTTCTCCATAGATGCTGTCTAACCTGTTGAGTTACTCCAGCATTTTGTGCCTATCTTTGGTGTAAACAAGCATCTACATGGAACATTTCAGTTACGAGGAGAGCCTGGATAGGCTGGGTTTGTTTTCCTTGGATTGAAGAAGAATGGGGAGAGCATGATAGGGGTGTTCAAAATTATGAGGGAAGTTAGGAAAAAAGGTTTTCCCACAGAAGATGTTTCTAAAACTAGAGGGCACAAGTTAAAAATGAAAGGTCAGAGGTTTAAAGGGATCTGAGGAGGATTTTCTGCCTTGCTGGGTGGTGAAGATAGTTACTCTCACAACATTTAAGAAGCAATTGCAGACCAAGGCTTAGAAGTGGACAGAATGTGTGCTAACGCATAGTATTTGTGGAAATGGATAATTGTTGACCAGTATTGACAAGAGGGGCAGCAGGACTATGACTCTTTGATGCCATATTTAGTATCTCACTACTGGGGATGAAGAGTAGAAATTGGTCAGGCCTTTCCCTTGATTGTCCAGAAACTCCTGCAGGTTGTATATCTGACCTGCCCTCAGGTTTCTGATGAGGTGGTGAACATCAGAGTAGATACGTTATATAGTTCTCTCTGCACTAGCCCATCACACACTCCCAGGGTGGTACTGAAGTGGATAGAGAACATGACTGATAAAAGGCTACTCATCTGAAGCAATAACTCTGTTTGTCTCTCCACATTTCACTGCCTTCCAAGCTGAGCATCCCTGGCATGTTCTTTCTTCATTTCAAGTATAGCACAGTTCAACAGCAAAGCTCCCTCTACACTGTCTAATCAAACACATCCAGACCAACTAGATTCAGAGCAAAACTCCATACTGTCCAATCAAAGCATCCAACATGACTGCTAATTAGTTAGCCTTTGCAAGAACTTCCAGATCCAATACCCAATGTGTGAATGCCAGATATATTGAAGCTATATACTGTAACTGCATTATGCACTCCATTCATCTTTCTCTTTAATGCCACAGTTGAATTTGTGTATGACTTAATTGTACTTATGCATCGTAAGATTTAACTGGACAACATGCAAAATATTTATTTCACTGTATCATGACAACAATGAACACATACCAATACCAAGATCAATTGGCAAATTAATTGGCTTCTGTCAAACTGAGATTCACAGAACAGAAACAAAAATAGGGGAGCAGCTGGAGGCAACTACATGGAAAAAAATGTACTGTCGATTTTTTGGGTCAAAAACATTCATCAATCCAGATGAAACTTCAACCATCCATTCCCCTCCATATACGTTGCCTAACATTTTTTTGCACCAGATTCCAGCCCCTCCAGCCTCATGTGTCTCTACTTCACAAACAGAAAGTTCTATTAATATTCTGATCCTTGTGCTCAGAAGTTTAAGGCACATGGGATTCAGGGCAAGAGGGATAATTGGATCCAAAATTAGCTTGGCGAGAGAGATTTGATAGGTTAAGTTTGTTTTCCCTGAAGCAAAGGAGGCTGAGGGGTAACCAGGTAGAAGATTGTAAGATTATGAGATGCATAGATCAGGTAGATATCTAGCATTAATTTCCAATGGCAGATGATATCAAAAAGAAGAGGGAATAGGTTTAAGATGAGAAGAAGAAGTTTTAAGAGGGATCTGAACGTCATTTTTTTACATAGTGAGTGGTTAATATTTGGAACTCGCTGTCAGAGGAGATGGTGGAATTAGATACAATCTAACTACATATAAGAGACAGTTAAGGCAGACATTTAATTAGGCAGACATAATATTAAAGCATAGAAATATATGGTTCCAATGTGGAAAATGGGATGTATAAATGTGCAAAAAGGTCCACAGAGACACGATGGGCCAGAAGGCTAATTTCTGTGCTCTATGACTCTGTGTCGCTGTGTACCTCGTGTGAAATTCCAATTCTACACCTTCCCAGCTTGTGGACATCTCCACATCCTGAAATACTGCACCTCTCTGGCCTCAATTGTCTCTGCTGACTGGGGCTATAAACAGTGAATCTCCTTCCCTGTGCCTTAAATCCAACAATTGACCTGTGATTTGGTCCTTGTCAGGCTCATGGCTGGGGTCAGGATAGGGTTCAAGTTTCAGAGGGGACTTTGTAGTTCAGAAAGGAATCAGAGTTGAGGGAAAGGAAGGAGGGGGTTGAGGTTAGAATAGAGTGAGGGTCGCAGTGGGAGTTGTTTGTGATTCAGAAAGGGCTCAGGATTAAGGAAGAAGGGACAGGCAAGGGCCATGGTTGGTATCCAAGAGGTGTCTGGATTGGAGTCAGGGTTAAGGTTGGTGAAGGGCCATGGCTGAATATGGGATCTGAGTCCAGGTTGTGTTTTGGGTCATGGTGTGAGAGAGGGTTGAGCACGGGTCGAGGTCAGCGTGGAGGCTGGAGCTGGGGTTGGGGGTCAGAGTGAGACCGAATCAGGTCAAGTTCAGGGTAGTGATGACATGGGGATGGGGCTGACTCTGGATCAGAGAAGCGACCAGTGACTGCGGTTGGGTATGGGTTGGTGTGGAAGAACCGGCCAGCAATCGCAGGCTGTGAATGGGTGAGCCAGGAAACTTGGTGGTGAGATGGGTGTTAGTGATAGGGAACTCCAAGATTACAGTGAGATCAGTCACAATATTATTGAAAGAGCAAGCCTCAAGGCTCTTCCACCTTCTCTTGATTCACAGGAACTATTTAGTTACAATTCTGTGGCAGAAAGAGTGTGTTATAAAAGCATACTGTGTGTTCTGCAGATTTAATTATTTCAAGATTATAAATGTTAGGACTTAACAATTACACCTTTCCATTCCCCTTAGCCCTTCTCAAAAATACATCAATAGACAGGCAGAAAAGTAATCTAACCAACTCACTGTGTTTTCACTGGCAAAGTCACAATTTATTACATGGAAAGTCTTCAGGTTTAATTTAAAGTCAAGGTGGATTCATTCTGCTAAGAATTGTAAATGTATTAAATTTGTCAACTGTACAAGGAATGTCATTGCGGAAACTGTTGTTTAATTCAGTGGGCAAGCCTATTCTATCTTCAGGAGACCTCACCTCCTCTCCTGAGTTTGGAGCTCTCACTGGAGTGCAGCTCCGGCCCTGTGTCTGCAGTGTAGACAGTGAAGGCAAAATTATTAACCCACCCTCATCATTGCAGCAACAAAAAACAAATGGTTTTGTCGGTGGGGAGTGGAGGGGAGATGAGGTGGTGGTTAAGGGAGGTGGTGAAATTTTAGGAACCTCAAACCTGATTCTGATCCCTCCAGCAGGGCTCAACAGAGGCAGGACATGCGGTGGGTAATGAACCCACACCCAGGAGCTGGGCTGTGAGATGTTGTCAGCCTTGGAGCTCACTTCCTTTGGGAGACCTTAGGAATCACTGGAAGCTGAAGCAGGGGGTGTGGGGAAACACGTGGCTGGGGAAAGGATATTTGCCTTTCGAGCACTCTTTGTGAGCCAACAATGAGCCCCCGGAGGTGGAATCAGACACCCTCTGCAGCTTGCCTGGAATGCAACCCACAGTTTGGGAGCCTGACCTGTCAATAACACTACCCTCATGCAGAAGTGCCCCACACTCCTGCCATGCTGTGTCGGCAAAGATGATTCCCTGGCTTCCCATGTGGCACTGCGACCCACATCTACAGGGGCAATCTGTCGGAGGCTGGTGCAGGAGAGGAGGGATACAATTACTGAAGAAAACATGTCAAACCCATTATTTTTGCCCCTCCTGCCCCAGAGAACTAATCTTCAAGTACCATGATTCCATCCTATTCCCCCCTTTTCCGGCCCCTTCCGAGACACTTCAACTCTTCAATAATTCCCCCCTTGCTGTCATAGATGGATCCCTTACCCATGTGCGTCCCATAGTTCTGCTCTCGTATATCCCCTCCCCCAGTTGGTACAAGGATAGAGGTCCTCATCTTTCAACCCACCAGCCTCCACCTTCAACACCTCATTCTCCGACATTTCCGTTACCTCCAACGTGATCTCACCACATCTTCCTATCCTCATTCCTTTCCACCTGCAGAAACAGCTCCCTCCGCTTCTCCAAGGTTCACTGATCCCTTTTCTCCTAAACCACCTCCTCCTCAGGGACTTACCCCTGCAACAGCAGGAGATGTAAAACCTGTTCCTGTACCTCCTCCCTCACATCTATCTGGAGACCCCAGCAGTCCTTCCAGGTAAGACAGAGTTTCACATGCACCTCTGCTAACCTCATCTACTGCATCCAGTTCCCGATGTGGCCTCCTGTACACATGACCGCGACCAAGCATAAATTTGGCAACTGTTTCACCTAACCAATGCCGCAGCTAACCATTTTAACTCTTCTTCCTATTCCCATACTGACCTTACTTTCTTGGGTCTCCTCATTTGCCAATATGAGGCCACACACAAACTGGAGGAACAGCACATGATATTCTGCTATGCACATTGAATTCTTCAATTTCTTGCAACTAAAAAGCCCCTCCCCTTTGTTCGCCCCTTTTCTTTTAATGCCTCCTCTTCCGTGCCCCAACTGGACTCGTACCTATTTCTCCCCTCCTCCTCCTCCTCTTCCACCTACATTACTTTCTCTAGCTTTAGAATTTGCAACTTCAATTAATTTTTCTTGCACCTTCTGTTTATTCATTTCTGTCCTTTGTTCAACCAAGGTGAGTTATAGCAGGTAAGAGAGGAAAGACATCAAGATTGCCAATATCATAGCCACTGGCTGCAGTGCAAAGCTACGGATCATGTCAGAGGGATCCAGGTGTACACGAATTCTGTGGAACAGCAACAGAGTTTACAGTATAAGGGTGAGTGTTGGGACAAGATGTGGTAATGAGGTCAATGACCATGTTAAGTAAATGTTATTCTGAATGAAGGTTAAGGTGAGTGGAGAGCAAACCATCTCCAGCTAGAGAGAGAGAGTGAGACTAGCCACCTACCCATGACATTCATTGGGATTTCCATCTCCCAATCCTCCAACATTAGAAACATAAGAAAACAAGAGCAAGTCTCTGCTGCAGGACACCTCAGTCATGTGCAATCTGGCCCATGACCCAGGGCCTCTTCTGAGCCAGTTACACAGCAGGTTCCAATCATGGAGCAACCCTCCACCACTTCTCCTGCATCCAAATACTAGGCCAATTTTGGATCCAATTTGACATTTTTTCCGGGATTCCAACCTCTGTAAAAAGTGGAGATAGACACAAAATGCTGGAGTAACTCAGTGGGACAGGCAGCATCTCTGAAGTGAAGGAATGGGTGATGCTTTGGTTTGAGTCCCTTCTTCAGACTTCTTCAGTCTGAGGAAGGGTCTCGATCTGAAACGTCACCCATACCTCCTCTCCAGAGATGCTGCCTGTCCTGCTGAGTTACTCCAGCTTTTTGTGTGTATCTTCGGTTTAAACCAGCATCTGCAGTTCCTTCCTACATGTTTCATCTCTAAAAAGTGGATCAGGTTCCCATGTGAAAAAACATCAATCCCATATCTTTCAATACCTCTTCAGAAAATTAAATCATACTGGTCAGACATCATCTTCTCCAGAAAAATCATGTTTACATTCCGTCACTACCCAATAGAATATTTATGCAATAACCTCTCCACTTCTGAGGGATTCACTATCACTATCCACTAATACCCCAGTCTGCATAATACATTATCACCCCACTCCAAGTGATTTACACTTGGTGAGTATCTTGTACTCTGCTGTGGTCACTGTTCCTGCTCCTCAGCCCCAGTGTGAACGTACCCAGGTCAGTCTTCAGTTTCTTGTCTCTGGTCGTCTGCCTGCTGCTCGCTGTGATGGCCGCAGTGTGCCTGTACCAGTTCCCCACCACTGCCTGGCCTGCCGTGCCATCATAGAACCTGCGACAGATTACAGCCGATTACTCACTCATCAACGCAGGCCCTCGCACTGTGTCAGGTCTATTGGGGATCCAGAGAACAACAGCACTGAATCCCGGAATGTCCAGCCTGGAACATCTTGTGTCACATGCTGGAAGGAAGAGATGCCAAGCGACGAGACCTTTCTCTGTCAGAGCTACTAAACAGTAATGCAGCACACTGGCGCATTTAGCAGAGCCGCTATTTAGTAGCACCAGAGACACAACTTCCATCGCAATTTCTGGTGCTGTCTGTGTGGAGTTTGCACGTTTCTCTTTGACCAGCTTGGGATTCCGCCAGAGGCTCAGTTTTCCTCGCATCGATATGTGGGTTGGAGCGTTAATTGGCATTGTAAATTGCCGCCCCAATGTGTTGGTGAGTGGTAGAATTTGGGGGCAGTTGATAGAAATAATTGATTGATTGGTTTAAAGATACAGCACGGAAAGAGGCCCTTCAATCCTGTGAGTTCATGCCGACCCTCTTCACACTGGTTCTATGTTATTCTGCGATTTCATTCCCTCTCTCCACACTACGGGCAATTTACAGAGGCCAAATTAACCGACAAACCTGCATGTCTATGGTACGTGGGAGGAAAGCGGAGTACCCAGAAGAAACTCACACAGTCACAGGAAGAGCATGCAAAATCTACTCTGGCAGCACCTAAGGACAGGATTAAACCAGGTGTTCTGCTGTGGCGAAACGGCAGCACTACCAACTGGGTCACTATGCCACCCTGTGCCATTTTATTCTCCAATGTTTGGAGAATAAAATGGGATCGGTGTAAACAGGTGTTTGATGATCAGCATGGACTCAGTGGGCTGAAGGACCTAGTTCAGTGCTGCTTCTCTATGACTGTTGCTGAATAGGGTTGCAGAAGATCTGCGATTGGGAAGGGAGTACAAAGCAGAGCTATTGACAATTATTCTAAAGAGAACAGATATTAATGATAGCCTGCCCACATCAGTGGACCCATCTGGTGGCTGGTCATGACAGTCGGAGTCCACACTGGCCGGGAACAGCATCTGTCAGCACAGTGGGCTTTGAACTTTACAAGGGGGTCATCAGCCTGAATCGCAGGCTCGTCCTTGCCTGAACAAATCCCTCCCACAGGGAGCCAGGTGGACAGTCAGCGTGAATTATCCTATCCAGCAATGAACCTATGTGCCGAGGGGATTCATCCATGTCCTGCCCCTTGCTGGATGAACGCCAAGGCAACAGAGTGACAGGAAGAGGCGACAGCTCCCACCTGGCTCTGCAGCAGTAAGAGATGTCTTCATAAATATACATTTCATTAAATCAACTACAGTACCTAATAAATTGAGTGAAATTCCGCTCCAAGCCATCCAGATATTGCTAGGCAACAAATCCAACCAGCTCGCCTTAGAAGAGGAACTGAGCGTGCGTATGTATGTATGTGCAGTGATGTTCCCATCGTAAGACTTGCCACGTCATGACTGACCCACTATTACCCATGTCCCTGTGAACCAATATTATCCCAGTTCCTGTCACTCACTATTACCCCGAGTCCCTGTGAACCACTATTACCCCAGGCCCTGTGACTCACTTTTATCCCAATCCTGCGACTCACGATGACCTCAGTCCCTCTGACCCACTATTACCCCTGTCTCTGTGTCTCACTATTATCCCAGTCAGGTGATCCACAGTTATCCCTGTTCCTCTGACATATTGTTACCCCTGTCCCCCGTGACCCACTATTACCCCAATCTCTGCAACTCACCATTACCCCAGTCCCTGTGACCCACTGTGACCCCAGTCCCCATGACCTAGTCTTACTCCAGACCATGTGACACCTTATTAATCGAGCAACGGTGACCCACTATTACTCCAATTCCCGTGATTCGTTATTACCCCAGTACGCATGATCCCGTTAGCCCAGTCTCTGTGACTCACTATTACCCCAATCCCCATGACCCACTATTTACTCCAGTCCCATGATCCATTACAGCCATGGATCGTGTAACCCACTGTTACAACAGTCCCTGTGATTTTCTATCACCCCACTTTCTGTGACTCACTCCATGTACCCATCCCAGTGACTAACTATTACCCCATCCAAGTGACTCATTATGTCCCCCCCATCCCTCTGTCTCACTATTGCTCAGTCCCTTTGACTCACTATTACCCCAATCTCCATGACCCAACCTACCCCAGCCGCATGATCCATTATTGCCCTGGACCCTCTGACTCACTGTTATGCTAGTCCCTGTACCACACTATTGCCCCAGTTTCTGTGACTCACTAACACACCAATCCCAGCAACTATTATCCCATCCATGTGCCTCAATATTACCCCAACCCACTGACTCTCGATTATACCATTCTCTGTGATCCGCTATTACCCCAGTAACCATGACCCACCATTAATCTAGCCCCCGTGACCCACTATTATCCATGGTCACCGTTACCCCAGTAACTTGACTCTTTATTGCTTCATCCCTGTAGCTGGCTATTTCCCCTGTCCACATGACTCACTCTTACCCCATTCCCTATGACCCATTATTACCCCACATCCTCTGGCTCACAGTTCCCCCACTCCTCATGTCCTTGTTGTGAGTTGAGCCATCAACAATATCCTCAGACTCATTAATAATACCCTGGAAGCTGAGTCAGTCAGAGCAGGAGTGCGCCCCTCTGCCTCTCAGCATTGCTCTATCTCTGAACTGAATCACAGTTGAGGTGTAAGTCACACTGACCGCTCTCTCTGACCTGACATTCCTCCAACGCTCCACAGGGCAGCTCAGCGGTCTGGCTGAGAGGGGAGAGGAAGAGCCTGGCTATGATACAAGATCACAAAACCCATCCTTTGCAGTTCAGTGCGACCTCCCATCCAGCTGCAGAATCCCTCTACTCCTCTCCTCTTTGCGCCCCTGTTTAAATGTCTGTCAAACATTGTCATGTTGCCTGCCTCCACTACCTCCCCAGGCAGCTCGTTCCATCTCCTTACTACCCTCTTGTGAAAAACGTACTCCTCAGATTTCTATTGCACTGGACTCTGCTCAGGGGGACGGGTGTGTGCTGGCGGAAGAGGTATTGTAAGTGGCAGGCTTGGGAACATCTGCCCTAATTATCATAAGCAGATAGATGTTTGTGGGCTATCCAATCTGCTCAGTCTAAAGCAGTGAGATAAATTCCAGTGCAGGCCTTTATCTTTGCTCTAGCTCGCTGAGTCTTCAAGGTGTTATCACTGTGGGAGTGTGATAGCCAGCAGGACAATACGCAGTTGGTTTTAGCCAGTGTCTTGCTCAGACCGAGTAGGCAAGGGAATGGAGCAACAAATTGACCAGGAGTTATAACATGGTGGAGAATTACCCACCCTGTCTGAGTGGTCTGATCCTCTATGGCATCAACTGCACTTTCCACAGAAGTCAGCAGTGACTGGATCTGGCTGGCTGTCTCCTTCAACAGGAAACGGGTCACAAACTGGTCCAACTTCGTCCCACTCTCGTAAACCTGAGAAGCAGAGGGGCCAAACCCAATCAAAGCACATTAAAAACTAGGCAGAAAGAACACATTACATTCCGAATCCTTTCCACTCTTAAACATTTATTAATTAATTCTCCATCATATTTATAGCTCTCAAATTATAATAACTCCAATATGGGGGACTTCAACAAATATTTTCTAAAAATTTTGATATTTCCGTCTGAAGCCATCTCATTTCACTGCTTTATTGAACATCCTCCAAAGAGCTCCAGTGTATTGGTGAATTGTGACATAGCTGTTAATTCTGTACCAGATATGCAATTTGACATCTGTGCTTCTGAGAGCATTTGAATATTAATAACATTTAATAAAACTACCCATTAATGTGCTTGCTGTGAATTTAGCTTGGCAGGTTCATAATTCCAAAGTTCAGACCTCGAATACCATTTGCTCCATGTTCATTTAGTTCCTGAAATAGATTTTTAACTCAACCTTCACGAACTCAGTAGTCACTAATATATCCCCAATGATTTTCTTTCTATATTATTGTAAGTAATCAATGAAAACAATGAGAAGGGATGATGTGAATGCGATTATTATTACTGGAGTAAACAGGAAGAATTGGTCTGTCAGAATTCTATATAAAGGGAGGAAATGGAAAGGGGTTATGTTCTGCACATTGAAAGTGATGGAGGCAATTTGATCTGACATTGGGATGTAATGTAATGAGAGGGAATGTGACGTAGAAAGTTGCTTTGGAGGATTTAATGCAACTGTTGTTGAGACAGGTATTGTTAAACTCCTCCCTTCTGCCCCCTTGAACAAGCCTGAGAAGTTCATTGATTTCAAGAGAGCAGTTTGTCACCTTGTCCCTGTCCTTTGGTCGGAGATGATAAACAACCCAGCCCCAGGCCAGGATAGGCACTCCAACCACACCGTTTCCTTGCTTGCTCCCCTCAGCCTGGCTATCATTTCTTTACCCTTACTGATCCCTGCGTTATCTGATATCCTTAAGTAAAGCAATTATTCCTGTTTTGGTGAACTAATGCAGACCCCAAAAATCCTTTTGCCCTCCAAATCATGTGACATGCTAGCACCTCCCATAATTTTTCACCTTTCCTGCAGCCTCCTTGATCTGGATTCCCATTACTGCTACAATAGTCATTCATTGTCATCTGCAACATCCTGTGCTATCCCAACCCCTGAGCTTTGGAGGGTCTTATGGTAGATTTTTTTTAATGCGAACATCAATGACTATTGTATTCTAAAGTTATTATATATTTTTCTCAATGTGATGATGTTTTAACTTTTCATGTAAAATCTTCATTTCGACATCTGACTGAACTAAGCCAAGTGTTATAGCTTAATTGCAATTTGTTTCATTGCTAATTATCACATGAGAGGCGCACACTCAAGGAGAGATGTGTTACTTAACATTTCCAACAAGATGGAATTACCCTGGGGATTTTAGCAATTTAACATGGGATGTCATTAGTTGATTCAGAATGTCAGGGAATGAAATGTGAGAGGGAATCAGCTTGTGACTGGTAACTAGAAGTAAGTCTGACAAGTCTGAAAGTAAGCATACAGGTACAGCAGGCAGTGAAGAAAGCTAATGGCATGTTGGCCTTCATTGCAAGAGGATTTGTGTTTCGGAGCAAGGAGGTCCTACTGCAGTTGTACAGAGCCTGATGAGACTGCACCTGGAGTATTGTGTGCAATTTTGGTCTAATTTGAGAAAGGACATTATTGCTATTGAGGGAGTGCAGCGTAGGTTCACCAGGTTAATTCCCAGGATAGCGGGACTTACATATGATGAAAGAATGGGTCAACTGGGCTTGTATTCACTGGAATTTAGGATGACAGGCTAGATGCAGGAAAAATGTTCCCGATGTTGGGGGAGTTCAGGACCAGGGTTCACAGTTTAAGATTAAGGGGTAGGCCGTTTAGGACTGAGATGAGGATAAACTTTTTCACCCAGCGAGTTGTGAATCTGTGGTATTCTCTGCCACAGAAGGCAATGGAGGCCAATTCACTGGATGTTTTCAAGAGAGAGTTAGATTTAGCTCTTGGGGCTAAAGGAATCAAGGGATATTGGGAAAAAAACAAAACGGGATACTGATTTTAGATGATCAGCCATGGTTATATTGAAAGGCGGTGCTGGCTCGAAGGGCCGAATGGCCTACTCCTGCACCTATTTTTCTACATTTCTAAAGGAGAAGTAAAGAATTAAAGAAATAAAAAATAGATGTAGCTAGCAGAAAAGAATTCTGGCTTGCATTTGTTCATTCGTCCACATTTCTTAGGATGTCCCTGATTATTTTACACCACCAGAGAATACTTTATTGTGTAGTCACTGTTATAAAGTTGCAAATAGTGCAGGCAAATTCTTACATAGCCATATGATTAATGATTGTTTGGTCTGGGTTTTTGTTTTGGTAATGTTTTCTGAATCACACATGTTCATCAGAATACTGGGGAATACTTCTGAAACTGCAGTGCAATCTTTTATATCCAGCAGAGAAGGACATGAGGCGTGGACCTGACATCCAGCAGTGGGGCTCTGCTTCGATGCTCCAAAAGGATGTCAGTTTGAACTATGAGATAGGCTCCCCAGAATGGGACACGCTCTGCTGTCAAAGGTTGAGCCAAGGCTAAAGAAAATGAGACACCAGAGATGGGGAATGTACTACAACCTGCCCGAAACAGTCCACAGTCATCCCATAGATTCTAATCCCTAAGAACATTGGACACAAAGCGTGGATAGGTCAAATGTTCTCCTAACTCTGTATCTCCATTCAACAAGATCTTAGTTTACTGCTCACTTTCCTGCCTGATCTAAAAGTACTTTGGTTCCTGTTGCGTCCATCAGTTACAGGCTTTAACCTATTCGATGTCTGAGAATTCCTGATGATTGATCGTAGAGAATTCCAACGGTTCACATCCTTCTGCCAAACATTCTTCAATAACAGATCAAAATGGCTGTCCCTTACCCTGACACTTTGACGCTCATTCTGGACTCTTCGGTCTGAGGTAATAGCCTCTTCCAGTCTGTCCATCCTTCTCAAAAGCTTGCATCTCAAGGAGATTCCTCTCATCTTTCTAAGCTACAAATAGTGCCGACCCATTCTCCTCAATTCAGATACAGAGAATACTCCAGGACTTATCTCAACCACTCTATGTATAACTGCAGTAAAACTCCATTGTGTTAATGCTCCACACCTCTTCCAACAGTCTTGTATTAAAACTATACTTATTGGTTCCTAAATGCATGTTAAATTTCTGTTCTTGACCAGTCCTCTGGACAAAAATCATTGTTATTTTTTACCCATTTAAATAGGATATTTCTCTACTCTTCCCATTGAATACATACCCTTCTTTCACCATCTTGTTAATTCACTTAAACTGTCCTCCATTTCTTTGCAGCCATTCTTCACAGCCTACTCTCCCAGAGTTTTAGGTTTCCAGATGGAAATATCATCAACAATTTATTCAGGTTCAACCTATACTGATGCTGCAGCTAAGAAAGTATACCGACACCTCTACTTCCACAGAAGAATGGTGGTGTGTAAGCGATTTTTGTGTCGTCACAGGGATATGCAGGGAATGGAATGGTATGGATCACATGCAGTCTGATAAGAGTTTGTCTTAGCTTCATGTTCAGCATAAATATTGTGGGCCAAAGGGCCTGTACCTGTGCTGTACTTTTCTATGTTCTAACAACTTTTAACAAATAGTTTTACCAACTTTTATAAAATCTAAATTTTTCAGCATGGATCTAAAAAGATTGGTCAACATATTTTCAAAACGCAAAAAAATTACCTTAAAATAGAGAACAGAGCGTTTCAGCACAGAAACAGGTCTTTTTCTACCATGCCCATGCCGATCACGATGCCAATCTAAACTAATACTATCTACCTACACATGATTCACATCCTTCAATTTCCTACTTGTTCATGTGTCTCTCAATACTTATTAACCATTCTATCACCTTCCCTGGCAGTGTGTTCCAGGAACCTACTATTCTTTGTGTGAAAAACTTGCTTTGTAAATCTCTTTTAAACTTTCCCATCCTCTCAATTTAAACCAATGCCCGCTGGCATTTGACATTTCTACCCTGGGATCATCTACCAAATCTATGCTGCTCATAATTGTATTTACTTCTTTCAGGTCTTCCCTCAGTCACCAATGCTCCAGACTAAACAATCAAAGTTTATCCAACCTCTGCTTGATGCTGATACTCTGTAGTGTGATATCAGGTGAGAGTGGAGGTTGGAGAGGGAGAGGAGGCAGAGAGAGAGAAGGAGAGAGAGAGAGGGGAGAAAGAAAATGGGTAAAGTAAGGGAAATTGAGAAAGAGGGAGAGTGGGAGAGATGAAGAGGGAAGAGAGAGTGTAGGAGAGAGGGTGTAAAAGGAAAAAGAGAGAGGGGGAGGCAAAACAGAGGGGGAGAGAGAGGTGGAAGAGTGAGTGCAAGTGAGGGGGAAGAGAGGGAGATGAGACAAAGGGGAAAGAGGAAAAAGTGTGCATGAGAAAAGGATGGAAAGGGATAGAGAATGTGAGGGTTTGTGTGTGTGAGAAAGGTGCAGAGAGAGGGGGAGGCAAGGGGAGACAGTGGGAGCGGGAGTGGAAAAGAGGGAGAAACTGAGGGGAAGGGCGTCAGGGGAGAAGGAAGGGAATGTAGAGGGTAAGAAAAGGGGAGAGAGAGAGAGTAAGGAGTGAACAAGGGAGAGGGGATGGAGAAAGGGAAAAGGAGGAAAGGGGAGGTTGAGTGGAAGAGGGAAGAAGTGTGTGAGAGAGAGAGAGAGAGAGAGAGGAGACAGTGAGAGGGAGGGAGACAAAGGGAGAGAGAAGGATAGGAGAAAGAGTGGGAGATAGGGTGGGAGAGTTAGAGTAGGGAGGGGAAGCAAGAAGAGGGATTGTTTATGGGAGAGGGAGTGAAATCTGGGAGGGAGCAATGGTGAGCCTTAGGGTGTTGGGAAAAGAGAATTAATAAGGGAAAGGGGAGAGGGAGAAAGTGAAACGGAGAGAGTAGGGGGAGGAGAGAGAGAGCAAGAGAGAGAAAAAAAAGAAACAGAACATTAAAGCATGAGATGTGGGTCAGAGCGATTCCAGAGACCTGGAAGGATGAGGAGCAACATGAAATGCCCAGCAGGGGATGATTGTTGAATGAAAAACTGTGTCAGTATGACAGTTGTATAACTTCACAGCAAGATTGGCCATTTTTGATACACTGGGTTCAGAGAGGGGGGCTGGTTTTGGGGGAGATAGTTCTTGACATGCTGAGGGAGTGGAAGGAAATTTGAGGAAGAGGAGAGTTTTTGAAGGAGGGGGAGTGGCTTTGAGAGCAAGAGAGATGTTGAGGAGATGAGAGGTGTTGAGGGAGGAAAAGTTGTAGTGAAAGAGGAAGAGGTATGGGGGAGATGCTGAGAGAATTGAAATGTTGAAGGCAGGGAGAGCCGATGAAAGAGGGGGTGGGGGGGAGGTTGAGTGCGGGAGATGTTGAGATAGGAACAGATGTTGAAGGAGTGGAGGGTGTGTTGCGGGAGGAGAAACATTCTGAGGGAGGGGAGAACTGTTGAGGGAGAGGGAGAGGTATGTAGGGAGTGGGGGAGATGTTGTGGGAGTGGAAAGATTGTTGAAGGAGGGGAGAGGTTTTGAGTGAGTGGTGGGATGTTGAGAGAGGGGAGAGCTGTTGAGGGGTGCGGAGATGATGAGGTAATGGAAGGGGTTTTGAAGGAAGGTGTTAAGCAAGAGGAAGGATTTGTGGGGGGGGGGAGCATTGTGAGGTGGAGAGGCGTTGAGTGAGTGGAACGGGTGTTGAGAGAGGGGGAGAGATATTGAAGGGGAGTGGGAGGGATATTGAAGGAGTGGAAGGGGTGTTTGAGGAATGAGGGGATGGGAGGGGTGTGAAATTGTTCCATTCAATATTAATCTAGAAGGCTACAGTTTGCAAGGTGAGCTCTTGTTTCTTCAGCTTGATGAGTGCTTTGTTGGAACAGATCAAGTTACAAATGAGGTGGCTGGAATGCTAAATCTAAAGATGGGCAATTTTGTGCATCGTTTTCCAGAGACAGTCTTCTCACATAAGTCAGTACAGCAAGATGGACAGATTGAGGTCAGCTCACCAGCAATTTGGTGTCAGGACACTAACTCATTCTTGTCACATTTGTGAATAATGAGCTGGTTCTAATGAACTGACTTCCTCTCTAGGATGTTATTAACACATTATTCAAAAGCCGAGTGTGAGTGAGAGAGACAAAACTGAAACAATAACCATTTGGATTTTATTATCCGAGAAAAAAAATATTAACACTATGCCCAAAATGATAGGTGTCCATGAGTTAAATCATGAGGGTAAAAATTGACCAAAGAAATGACTACATAACTTGTCCGATGCAACCCACATATCTCTTCCATATTCAACATCCCCTCCCTTCCTCAATACCAAATTCTCCCTCAACAGTTCTCCCACTCACTCAATCCTTTGGAACTTCCTCAATATCTACCCGCTCCCTGAACACCACATCCCCTCCCTCAATACCACTCCTCTCATCAACCCCACCACCTTCCATCAACACCATCTCTGCTCCCTCAGCACTCCTTCCACCTCTTCAACAGCACCACTGTCCTTCAACAGTACCACTCTCCCTCATCACACCTCCACTCTCTAAACCCCCCACCCCCCCCAAGCACCTCCCCCCCCCCCATCCAGGACCTCTCCGCCTCTTTCATCACATGTCCCCTCTCACAACACACTTCCCCTCCCTCATTCCTCATCACACTTCCTCATCCCTCACCGTGCACCCCTCATCCTCAAGCTGCACCCCCTCTCTCACCACCCCTTCCACACCATCTTAACCTAGCCCCTTCTCACAACATTTTTTAGGTATGTTACAATACTTACCTTCAGCGGCGCTGCAATTCTGCCACTGGCCGTGTGCGCGATTTTGGCGCCTTTAAGGTGAGGGGCGGGGTTAAAATGCGGGTATCTCCTACCTTGTCCTGTATTATATTTTGTTGGAGTACAAGCGTTTGCTGAAAAATCGTTCCTACGGGCGTTTTGTGTATTTTTTATTTTTATTCGATCGACAAGTTCAGTGCTGGAGTTATTTTAAAATCAGCTTCGAAAGCCGTCAACGCCGACAACGGGGACGAATTTCACACACGGGACAGGTAAACGAAAGCAGTTTATATTTTTGTATAAAAGTGGTTCTTAAGAGGCCTTTAATTCATATTTTTTAATGCGAAACGGTGATTCTTTTCCCCGAACTAACGGCAGAATTTTTCATGCCGATACGGGGTTAAATTCACCGCAAATCAACGTTCCAATTGATCGCGTTCCAGAAAACCCAACTCGCAAGATGATTTAAATGGCTATTAATTTACAGGTATTAAACATTAAATTTCTTCCATTTGGCCTGTAAATCCATGACAATGAGCTTTAAAAATTATGTTATATTGTGAATTCTTGTGTGAATGTTATTTGGACACTTAGGCTATTTAAAAATGTTAATCTATTCTTAAGAAATTGATAGATGTTTAGATCTAGTAATTGAATTTTGTAATTAGCTACAATTAGGTAACTAACTAATTATATGCTTTAATTTCATGTCATCTAAGTAAGATTGTTTCATATTTGTTTCAGAATGCTTCAATCTATAATAACTGAAAATTTCTTTCAGTTCTCTTAATTTTTAAGAAAGTTATGGGCTTTTGACTGTCCTCGATCACAGCTTTTGTGTTAAGTCAATGGAAAAGCAATAGGGAACAAGATGCTAATTTCCGAGTATGAAAATGGCCACAACTTTTTTAATACTGAAGATATGAAAGCGAATTATGTGTCAAATTAAACTTCTTTTTATGCTTTATCTGATGGGATAAATTTTAAATCTCAAAATTTTGTGACATTGCTACATTTTTCAATGTTCATTACACCCCTTCCACTCGCTCAATACCTCTTTCCTCACTGTCCTCCCCACACATAACACACCTCCCCTGCCCTCAATACCCCATTCTTCGTTGCACACTCTATATTAGAACTTCTTTCCCCTCAATGACACTCCAACCCTCTCAACACTTCTCCACCCTCACACCTCTTACCTTCTCTTAGTAGCTTTGATCCTCACTGTCTTCCCCTACACAACACGTCCCTTCCCTCAATACACTTACCATCCCTCAACATACCTTAACCTCCCCAACACACCAACATATCCTTTAACACAACTTCCCCACCCTCAACACATCCCTCAACACACAACCCCTCCTGCATCTCCCCTCTCCCTCTCCATGCCTCCACTTCCCTTAACACACCTATTCCCCCCTCACCACATCCTCCTCTATCAACACATCTCCCCATCCCTCACATCTCCTCGCCCTCATCACATCTCCCTACCTCATTTCCCGCCTCCTACAACACACCTCCCCCTCTCTCAACACATCGTCCCCTCTTTCAACCAACCCATTCCTCAACACATCTGCTCCCTCATCAAATCTCCTCCTCCGTCAACGCACCTACTCTTCCCTCAACGCATCCCCCTCTTTCAGCACACCTCCCCCACCTTCAATGCACAACCCCTTCCCTCAGCACCCAATCCCTCCCTCCCTCCCTCATATGATGATAAAGTAAAGTATCATTCATTCATTCATTCATTCATTCATTCATTCATTCATTGATTCATTGATTCATTCATTCAGGGAGAGAGAGAAAGAGAGAAAGAGGCCCACAACAGCGAATTGAACTGGAGGAGCCACACCTGTATGATTCTCACACCCAGACAACAACAGAGATGAACCGTTCTTGCTTCTCCACTCCCCCCCCCCCCCAACCCACTCACTCTCCCCTCATGAAAGGTATGAGAGAAGAGCTAAATCCCTCACCACCCACAGCAGCTAGGGTGGTGATGTCCTGCCAGGCTCACCTTCTTGGTGTAGTCCATAGCTTTCAGAATCGATAGGTTTAATGTCTCCAAGCAGGCCAGGACATCTTCGTAATCACCCATGTGGGAGGCAAAGTAATCTGGAGGGATGGGACACACAGCATGGGTAATTAAGTTCACAGCATGTTCCCATCTCCAGGTTCACATTGAAAACAGCTTCAATCCATAACCTATGGTTGGCATGGTAGTGCAGTGAGTAGAACTGCTACCTCACAGTGCCAGAATCCTAGGTTTGATCCTGACCACTGGTGCTGTCTGTGCAGAGTTTGGCAGTTAGGTTTCGTCCAGGTTCTCCAGTTTCCTCCCACATCTCAAAAATGTGTGAGTTGGTAGGGTAATTGGTCACTATAAATTACCCAGTGTAGGTGAATGCATAGAACCTGAAATTTAAAAATGGGATTAATGTACGACTAGTGCAGATGGGTTTAGGGTCAGTGTGGGCTCTGTGGGCCAAAGGGTGTCTCAGTGGACTATGTGTCCCTAGAGTGTAGATTAGAACTAGTGTACTGGGTGATTGTTGCTTGGCACAGACTCGATGGGCCGAAGGGCCTGGTTCTATGCTGTATCTCCAAACTAAACTGAAGTAGCACTAACAAATCTCACAGCAAGGATATCGGTGCCTCTCCAGTTCAGGTGCAACCCGTCCCTCTTGTAGTGGTCACTTCTGTCCCAGAAGAGATCCCAAAGTTCCAAAAATCAGAATCTCTGCCCCCTCCCCAGCCACGCATTAATCTGTCCTTTCCATCTATTGCTACCCTCAGTAGTAAGTGGCGGTGGTTGTAATCCAGACATAACCACATTCGAGGTCCTGCATTTTAATCTTTTGCTTAATCCGATATTCACCCCACAGGACCTCATCCCTTTTCCGACCTACTGTATGTCATTTGTGCCGTTGTGCATAACAATGTCTGGCTACTCACCTACCCCCCTTGAAAATATGCTGCAGCCACACGGAGACATCCAGGGCCCTGGCACCAGGGAGGCAGCAGACCATCCTGAAGTCTCGTTTGTTGCCACAGAATCTCCTGTCTGCCCCCTATTGAGTCTCCAACCAGTATCGCTCTGCCTGACCTCACCCTACCTCACTCTGCCTCAGTGCTTGGCCCGGTGTCACTATCCTGGCTGCTGCTGCTCACCCCTGAATGGTCATCCCCCTCAAGATTATGCAAAGTGGTATATCTGTTTTGCAGGGGAATGGCCACTGTGGATTCCAGAACTATTTTCCTACTCCCTTTCCTGCTGGTCACCCATCTATTCTCTATCTACACCTTTGGTCTGACCACCTCTCAATCGCACCTAACTATGACTTCCTCACTCGTCCGGATGAGCCTGAGGTCCTCCAGCTGCAGCTCCAGTTCCCTATCACGTTCTTTGAGGAACTGCACCTGGAGACACCTCCTGCAGATGTAGTCCTCAGGGACACTGCCCGTCTTCTTCAGTTCCCATATCCCATAGGTCGAGCACTCCACTGCACTACTTTCCATTCCACCTTACCAGGGCCAAGTTCCACACTGAAACAAACAGAGAGTGACAGACCAAACCTTATCCTGCCCTCGTAGAAGCCTCCTCATGCAGAAACCTCCTGAGCCACGGCCTCAATACCCACTCTTACTCTGTCCACTCTCACTATGGCCGCTTCACTTCCGCTTACTTTCCTTTTATTGACTAATTGGGCAACCTGTGAGACTTGACTTTTTTATCTTGCTCCGCGCTCACAGGGAAATCCCGACAGCTGAGACCACCAACAGTGAGACTTGATATTTTACCTTGCTCCTGTTCTCCAGAGAAATCCTGACAGCTTCCCTACTGATTTCAATTCAATTCAGAGAAAGATTACCAAGGACTAAAGTAGCTATTTATTAATCAAGAATGTTTTAAGTGTTTATTTATATCTTTTCTCTTAAGTATTTTGTAACATGTAAGACTCATAGACCTTTACACAATATCTGTAGTTGTTGGAGATCAATCATTCCAAAACATTCCCTGCCCTCCTGCCCCACTTCTTCCATCCACTCCTCCCCACCCTGTCCATACCTTGGGCTCCCACATTTCTTTTCCCTCCCTGTTCACTTCTAACCACCATTTCTCCTTCAAGTTCAATGTTTCACTCACCATCTCCATCCCTTAACAGATCCCACCATTTTCACCCCTTTTGTCTTCTCCACTCAAAACCTCCAGCTTTAATTATTATCTCTGCCCTACTCTCTCCTGCCCAACTCATATGGCAATTTTTTGTTTTTTTCGTTTTGTTTGAGTTTTGTTTTTAGTGGTTTTTTTTTAACTGGGTATGTGTGGGGGGCGGGGGGTGAGGAGGGGGAAACTTTTAAAATCTTTTCCCTGCACAGGAGAACCGACCTTTCTCTGTCGGGTCTCCGTTGTCATTGGGGCCTAGCACCGTGGAGCGGCCTCCAACCGGAACGACCTGGGGCTCCAGTCGCGGAGCCTGCGGACTTCTCACCATCGTGGAGCTGGCCGACTTCGGAGCGGGAGGAGCTGTGGTGGCGCGCTGCTGCGACCCGACCCCGGAGATTCGGAGGCTTCAGCCGCGGGACTGGTGGACGGTAACATCGGGAGCCCGCGGGTCCATGGAAAACATGGATAGATAATATTTTGGGTTGAGAACCTTCTCAGACTGATTTTGGTAGGTGGGAGAAACCACACCCCGACCAATCCTTCTGAAGAAAGGTGACGACCGGAAATGTCACCTATCCATGCTGCCTGACCCACTGAGTTACTAAAGTACTTTATGTCTTTTTTTAGTGAACCAGCATCTGCAGTTCCTTGTGCAGTTCATTTCTTGCTCAAGATTCCAAAATTTACAGTCTCTTGTATCTCTACCCACCAACTACATTTGTTTTAATGAATGTATATATATTTTTAATATATTTTTAATGAATATTGTGTGTTTTTTTAATGTCAGAAACATTTATTGTCTTTGACAGCCAGATAGGCCAGGGACATTGCTTTATCAGCTAGCAATGGCTTTTTACAGTTATTTTGAGGGTGAGGCTTACACACATGGTTCCAATGCAAACAGATGGTTCAGTTAATTGGACAGGAGCTGGCTTCTACTTGCAAGTTCTCTGTTGTGGGGTGCTGATCCAAAACTTGTTGACGATAAATACTACACTGTCACTATCACATGTGGGAAGCCCAAAGCTGCTATAAATCTGATACATCTGGTTAGAAATTCAGGAATAACTTATTTCCAAAGACTTGCCCTTTCTGATTCCTGGCAACATTATCTGAAATAAAGTTGCAGTGATATTTTAGGGCAGTTTATCATTTTGCTTAAAGCCAGATCATCTGTTTTCATCACATTCTGTCAGGAATAACTATGGGCCTGGGATTGAGGGATAGATTGGAGCAATAGATGCCTTGTTTCCAATTGGGAGATAGGGGATGGGGGAAGGGGAACAAAACAGTGGCACAAGATAGTAGACCACTGCCTCACAACTACAGCCTCCCGAGTTCAATCCTGACTGCGTGCTGTCTGTGTGTGAAGTTTGGATGTTCTCCTAAAGATTGCAATGGTTTCCTCCAGGTGCTCCAGTTTCCCCCAACACCCAAAGTCATGTGGGTCAGTTGGTTAACTGGCCATGTGTGTGAGTCGTAGAATATGGGGGGGTTGTTGAGACTGGGTGAATAAAATGGGATTAGTGTATGATTGGTGCAAATGAGTGGGTGATGTTTGTCACGGACTCGATAGACTGAAGGGGCTGTTTCCGTGCTGTATTTCTCTCTTTGACTGGCCATGCACTTCACCTGACGGATGCACCTTGGTGCTCTCTCAATAGCTAGACTGGGGTTATGGCAGAAAAACATGACTTGACTGACCGATGGAGTATAAAGCTGCACAGAACTAAGGAAAGCTGTGTTCTTGATGGAGCTCACTTTTATGTAGGGGAGGGGAGTAGTGGTGGGAGAACAGACTGAGAAACAAACAGCATAGAAAGAAGCTAAAGGGTTTACTTATCAGATAAATGAATGCGATTAGCCAGGTAGCTTATGTGAGCAGAGTGACAGTGGGGTATTGCACGCAGGCCTGCTGCAGATGCTGATTAGCCAAGCAGCCTAATGATGTTCTGGACAGATTACAGACCGTGGGACTCGACTTGTTACCCTGCGATTGCGATTGTAGCGATACAGTTCCTTGTCAATGTTTCATCAGCTATTTTCTCAAACTTTTCGATAAAATGAATTTTACCATCACAGAAATTACATATTACTTCAACCCACATGTCGACTGTCAGGTGGCCGACTCTAGCTATCCCTTGGTCCATAACCTTCTCTACCATGGCAGTTTAGGTGCTCATCCAGATACTTCCATAATGTTCTCAGCTTTCTCCACCCTATCAGGCATTCCCTCATGCCACACTCCTAAATACTGTCAAACACACAAGGCAACCTGAGATCTAAACTCAGCATGGGCTGAGGATCAAGCCATGAAGTCATGAGCTATCACCTAGGTTGTGTGCTTACCAGGAGTAGATCAGACAGTGTGAGGGTAAACGGCTACACTCAACCTCATGGGCACGCATGATCTTGTCACCTCTCCTCTGCCACTGAGGGGGGAGCCTTCTGCAAGGTGGGGAGGTCTGCCCTCACCCAGCAGGGAGAGAGGATGGGAGAGAGCATGGGCATACCACAAGGTCCCTTGATGAGGAAGGGAGAGAAAGTCATAAAGCTATACTGCACGTAAACAGGCCCTTCGGTCCAACTCATCCATGCCTTCCAAGTTCCTTAACCGAGCTAGTATCGCCTGTCTGTACCTGGCCCATATACTTCCAAATCTTTGATATACATGTATCTGTCAATGCAATTTTTAAATATTGTAATTGCCTCCACTACTTCCTCTGGCGGCACATTTTGGATACACATCACCCTTTTTGGAGAGGAAAAATGTTGCTCTCAGGTTGCCTTTACATCTTACCCCTCTCATCTTAACCCTATGTCCTCTAATTTTAGACACCTCTACCCTGGGGGAAAAAATCGAAACGGTGGCTATTTACAGTACCTATCTACGCCCCACGTTATTTTATAAAATGAGGGAGGAGGGACTCTTCAGCTGTTCGCAGTGGTCATGGAAAAGGAAAGCCAGGTAAACTGTAGCCAAGGGCATTGGGCCCAAATTGCCACCCCCCCCTCCCCCTGCCCCTGACAACCAGGCCTGAGCACCAGGCAGACAACTGCAAAGAGGCATCGGGGTTGCCTGACTTACCACAGAGCTCCTTTGTGTCCACGTGACTGCAGCATACAGAGAGGAGAGAGAAGCACAGAGAGACTTGTTACTTCAAGAAATCTGCACATTCACAGGTCCCAGCTGAAGGAGCAAAATGTCAAAACTCAATTGTAAGCTTGGACCAAAAACATTTGTGAAAGACTGTCGTTACTTCACAGAGCGGATGCTTTCCTCTCTAACATTGAGAACAGGGCAGTCTGGTGTCCCCCATAAAAGCTAGCAGCTCCTGATGTAAATATGCATCATGTCCTTCACCTAGTTGCTATGACTACAGTGCTGCTTTCAGTCGGAAGTTGCTGCGCTGGAAGAAAGATTGATTTCCTCTGGGAAAATCATCCCCGGCTGAAAAAGAGAATATTCACAGGCCCTCAGTGCAGTAAGCTCTTTATTTCCTGTACGGCACCTATAGCCTGAATGTTTAACTTTAGTTAAGTTTAGTTCAGAGATACAGCACGGAAACAAGGCGCCTCGGCCCACTGAGTCCTCGCCGATCAGCGATCCCCACACACTAATACTATCCTACCCACTAGGAACAATTTTCTGTACGTCTTTGGAGATTGAGAGGAAACCAGAGCATCCGGCGAAATCCCACACGGTCATGGGAAGAACATACAACCTCCATACAGACAGCACCCATAGTCAGATTCGAACCTGGGTATGTGGCATTGTAAAGCAGCAACTCTACCGCTGCACCACCGTGCCGCCCGCTTCTGTAGGAAGCTTTGGGTTTAAGACTCCTGTCAATGAAGTAAATGGAGTCACTTTAATATAACATGGTGCGAATCTCAGCAGAGAATCTCTGGATGAGACAGCGAAAATACTTTTGGGAACTCATCATCTGAGTCAAGCCACAGGAAGTCAGACTTTGACCTATTATGAGCCACAGCATTTATGTGGTTTGAAGTCCCCCCATTATATTAATCCCCCCAATAAATTAGTATTGGAATTAATGATATCATTAAACACCAAAGAGAAATGGTTAAAATTTGTGTCCAATTTTCCCTCTGCATCTCTGTCTCATTCTATGTGTGTGTGTGTGTCTCTATCTGTCACTTGGTTACACTTACTTTAGAGATACAGCGCGGAAAGAGGCCCTTCGGCCCACCTGCGCCGACCAGCGATCCTCGCACATTCACACTATCCTACACCCACTCGGGACAATTTTTACATTTACCAAGCCAATTAACCTACAAACCTTGGAGTGTGGGAGGAAACCAAAGATCTCAGAGAAAACCCACGCCGATCACGGGGAGGATGTACAAACTCCGTACAGACAGCACCCATAATCGGGATCGAACCCGGGTCTCAGGCGCCGCACTCGCTGTAAGGCAGCAACTCTAACGCTGCGCCACCGTGACCGCCCTGAACTGTTGGTACTTGGCTGGTATGCAGGTTGATTGTCACCACCCAGTGATGAACTGTGCAACCATCAATGAACATCCCCCATCTCCAGCCTTATGATGGAATTGAAGTCATCAATCAATGACGTTTGGGCTTGAAACACTGTCAATCACTGCTGCAGCAATATCCTGATGGTCACATTTTCCTTTGTGTGAGGACAATAACAATATGTGCTGGACACGGTGGGGCAGCTGTATAGTTGCTGCCTTATAGCACCAGAGACCCGGGTTCGATCTGTATGGAGTTTGTACGTTCTCCCCATGACCGCATGGGTGCTCCGGTTTCATCCCACACTCCAAAGACGTACAGGTTGGTAGGTTAATTTGGCTTTGTTAATAATTGTAAATTGATCCTAGTGTGTAGGATAGTGTTCATGTACAGGATGATTGCTGGTTAGTGTGAACTCGGTTGGCCGAAGGGCCTGTTTCCATGCTGTATTTCTAAACTAAACTAAACAAAAGTGACCAGTGGAATGAAAGTGCAACTTACTTGGGCCACCAGCCAATGGGCAACGTTCCCCCCTGATTATAACATTACAAACAATGCTCAACAACCTGATGACAAAGGTAGTTCAGCTCTTTAGCCCATGTTTGAACCAATGCCAAGGTCTTGAGCCAAAAATTGAAACTGGGAATTCTTAAGAATACCTTTTGAGACAATTTCTACCACTCTGCTGATGTTTCATAGGTTGATAATGAACAGGATTGGATCTGTCTTGCTTTCTGTGAACAACATACCTGGACAGTCTTCATCACTGTTGGGTAGATACCAGGGCACAGGAACAGCTTGTGTGGCGATGCAGCTAGTTCTGCAACACAGGTCTTCAGTACCAAAGGTAGGAAGACTCCCATTCCCCATAACTTTTGCTACATTCAGAACTCTCAACCATTTCTTGATACATGGATTTGATGAGGAGTTGCTTCTCTGAGGGTGAGGATCCCTGAGGTGCTGGATGACTGGAGGGTGGCTAATGTTATGCCTTTATTTAAGAAGGGCTACAAGAAAAAGCATTGGCACTAAAGACCAGTGAGCCTAACATATGTGGTAGGTAAGTTACTGGTGAGAATTCTGAGGAATAAGGTATTTATACATTTGGAAAAACAGGGGCTGATTGGGTATAGTCAGTATAATTTTGCAATGGGAGATCATGTCTTATGAATTTATAGTCATGGAGTCATACAGCATGGAAACAGGCCCTTCGGAACAACATGTCCCATCTACACTAGCCGCACCTGGCTACGTTTGGCCCATATCCCTCAAAACCTATCCTATCCATGTACCTACCTAAATGTTTCTTAAACCTTGCGTTAGTATCTGCCTCAACTACCTCCTCTGGCAGCTCATTCCATACTATTCAATCTTTCCAGCCTCACCTTAAATCTATGTCCTCTGGTTCTTGATTCTCCTACTCTGAGCAAGAGACTCTGTTCGTTTACCCGATCTATTCATGATTTTGTACACTATAAGATCAGCCCTTATCCTCTTTCGCTCCAAGGAATTAGGTCCTAGCCTGCTCAGCCTATAAGGTCAGGTTGTCGCGTCATGGCAACATCCACGTAAATCTTCTCTGCACCCTTTCCAGCTTGACAACATCTTTCCTATAACATGGTGCCCAAATCTGAACACAAAACTCAAAATGTGGCCCCAGCAATGCCTTATACAACTGCAACATGACCTCCCGACTTCTATACGCAATACTCTGACTGATGAAGGCCAATATGCCAAAACCCTATCTACCTGTGACCCCACTTTCACTTGTATGTACCTACAGTCCTAGATCTCCCTCCTCTACAAAACTCCCCAGAGCCCTGCCATTCTCTGTGTAGGTTCTGCCCATGTTAGACTTCCCAAAATGCAACATCGCACTTCCTCTGTATTAAATTCCATCGATCATTCTCCAGACCACCTGCCCAACCGATCAAGATCCTGCTGCAATTTTTTACCATAATCCTCACTATCGACAAACTCACTTTTGTGTAATCTGTACGTTATCATCCAAATCATTGATATAGATGACAAACAGCAATAGGCCCAGCATCGAACCCTGAGGCACACCACCTAATCATAGGCCTTCAGTCTGAAAAACAACCTTCCTCCATCACCCTATGTTTCCTTCCATGAATCCAATTTTCTATCCATTCAGCTAGCTCTCCTTGAACCCCATGTGATCTAACCTTCCAGAGCAGCCTACCATGCAGACCCTTGTTCAATGCCTTGCTGTAATCCATATACTGTATTCAATGTCTGCAGCTCTGCCCTCATCAAATTTTTTGGTCACATCTTCAAAAAATCTCAATGAGATTTGTGAGACATGACCTCCCACATTAAAGTACATGTACAGTACATCTTATCCCACAGAATACTCTCCAGTAACTTTCCAACCACAGATGTTAGGTTTATTGACCTGTAGTTCGCAGGCTTTTCCCTCCAGGCCTTTTCGAATAGAGGCACAACATTTACCACCTCCAGTCATCCAGAACCTCACCTGTATTTAATAACGACTTGTAAATCTCTGCCAGCGCACCTGCGATTTACTCTTCTGCTTCCCTGGATATATCTGATCAGGATATTTGATTGAGTTTTTTGACGTAGTAACCAAGAAGATTGATGAGAGCAAGGCCAAAGGTGTTGTCTATATGGACTACAGCAAGGCCCTTGATAAGGTTCTGTATTGTAGGTTGCTCTGAAGGTTAGATTGCATGGGATCTAGGGAAAGCTAGCTCTCATGATACAGAATTGGCTTCATGGAAGGAAGCAGAAAATGCTGGTGGAAGGTTTTTTTAATGGTCTGGAGGTCTTTGACTAGTGCTGTGCCTCAGAGATCGGTGCTGGGCTCTTCGTTATTTGTGATTTATATCACCGATTTGGAGGAGAATGTACAAGACATGATTAGTAAGTTGCAGATGACACTAAAGTAGGTGGTATCATAGACAGTGAAAAAGGTCTTTAAAAAAATACACTAGGATCTTGATCAGTTGGGAAGTGGGCTGAGGAATGCAGTTTAATGCAGGTAAACTTACATTTTGGGAAGTCAAACCAGGGTGGGACCTTCACTGTGAATGGTAGGTCCCTGGGAGTGTTGTCGAGGAGAGTGATCTAGGAGTACAGGTTCAGAGTTCCCTGAAAGTGGTGTCACAGGTAGATCGGGTGATAAAGAAAGTTTTCGATACATTGGTGTTTTCAGTTAAGGTATTGAGTATCGAAATTGGGATGTTATGTTACAGTTGCACAAGACATTTATGAGGCCACATTTAGTTTAGTTTATTATTGCCATGTATACCGACGTGCAGTGAGAAAGCTTTTGTTTGCATGCTATCCAACAAAAGGGTACAACATTTAGTGCAAGATAAAGTCTGATAAGGTTTGATTAAAGATAGTTTAAAGGACTCTAATGAGGTAGATGGGAGGTCAGGACCATACTCTAGCTGATGAGAGGATTTCTGTACCTCTTGCCTGATGGGAGAGGGGAGAAGAGGGAGTGAACAGGGTGAGACCGGTCCTTCATTATGCTCGTGGAGTTGCAGGGGTAGTGTGGTGTAGATGGAGTCAACTGAAGGGAGGTTGGTTTGCCTGATGGTCTGGGCTATGACTACAACTCTAAGCAATTTCTTGCAGTCTTGGATGAAGCTGTTCCCAAGCCATGCTCTGATGCATCGCAATCAAATGCTTTCTGGGGTGCATCTGTAGAGTTAGTAAGGGTTGTTGGGAACATGCCAAACTTCCCAAGCCTTCTAAGGAAGTAAAGGCATTGGTGTGTTTTCCTGGCCATAGCTTTGATGTGGCTGGTCCAGGACTTATGACCATCTCTACTTCAGCGCTATCAGTGTGTGTGTTCTGCTTTGTGGGAGCACTGCTCCACATTTTGACTATTGTGTTCAGGTTTGATCACCCTACCATAGGAAGATGTCATGAAGCTGGAAAGAATGCAGAGATTTACAAGGATGTTGGTAGGACGAGAGCCTGAGCTATAGGGAAAGATTGCGCAGGATAGGACTTTATAACACTATGAGAGAGTGACGGAGCAGGGGAGAAGGGGGAGAAAAAGCAACAAAGAAAGTGGAGAGGGAGAAACAAATGGGGATGGAGAAAGAATGGGGAGAGAGAAAGAGAGTGAGAGAGAAGGATCAAGAGATCGATGGAACATGGGCTCCTTTGGAATTAGTCTTCTCTGTTGCTTCCTGTCCAATGCTGTCAGTGAAGTGATCCGGGAGCTTCAGTGCATCTCCATCTGTGTGGCAGAGCAGAATACTTTGAAGGTCTGATTCAAAGTTCTTTTCGGCCCGATCCAAGTTCCAGTGATGAAATGCGCTGTTTCTGCCCATTTGCTGGTAGCAGCTGTACTGCTGGCAGAGCCCAGCACTGATTTCCTCCTGTGGTACAAGTACACTCCCCTCTCAATGGTTTCATAACTGTGTCACTGCCGCCCAATCAGTGCCAGTGTAATGGTGTACTGGCACAGGAGCTGACTAAGGTACAGAGCCACACCTCTAGTGGTCAAGGGACTTTTCAGTACAGCAGGGTTCTTCCCCCATCCTGAAAGCCCCCCACAGATCCCAGCCAGGGATGCCGAGGGCCTGAAATCAGGCACGGTGACTTGGGCTGCAGGAGGCCTTGATCTCATTATTGAGATAAGGCTCACTAAAACCTTCTGCCTTGAACAACAATACCCTCCCCAAATCACAGTGAGAACCTAGACTCTAACCAAGCTAGTTGGAAGTAGATCAGAATCCCAAGCGGTTCTACATGTTACTACCATGTTGATTGAGCAAGAGAGGAGCGGGTAGGAGGAGTGGTGCTCTTACTTGGTGTTGTCCAAATCGATTGTATGGAAGAGATTTTCCAGTTCTTCTTCGTTGAGTGTCCCATCAGAAAAGAATGTCCGGAATTCATCCAGGGACAACTTGCCGTCATCTACAAGACAAGACATAAGTGTTTTTAGTCTGACTCAGTAGGGCCACGACTAATTGGTGAAAGACCACAGTCCCAGATCTTGTCCTTTATGCAACACGGCCACAATAACAAGTAACTTCATAATCACTGATTACAGTTCAGCAAACAACACAGTAAACACAAATAACTGTGGATCCCATGCATCTTAACCTGGGTCAGTCTATTGAGAAAGATTTTTATCAAATGCCTTACTAAAATCCATGCAGACAATATGCACTCTCATCAATCACCTTGTCACCTCCTCAAAAAACAGTGAAATTCATAAGATGTGACTTGCCATACATCCTTCCCCTCCCTCTTCCCAGTCCTCTCACTAGTCCCAATGTCTCCGCCCACTTTCTTTCTTTGTCCTACCCCATCTCCTGACATCAGTCTGAAGAAAGGTCTCGACCTGAAACATCGCCAATTCCTTCTCTCCATAGATGCTGCCTCACCTGCTGAGTTTCTCCAGCATTTTGTGTCTACCATGTATAAATCCATATTGACTATCCCTATGTAGCCCATTATCTTCCAAATGAGTGTAAACCCCATCCCAAAGAATCCTCTCCAACAGTTTCCTTTCCACTGACATGAGGCTCGCCAGCCTATAATTTCCTGAATTATCTCTACTTCTTAAATGAAGGAACAATATTGGCTACTGTACTTTCCAGTTCTCTGAGATCTTATCAACTGCTTGAGAAAATATAAGGATCTTCACCAAGGCCCCTGCAATCTCTGTGTGCAATCCCTGCAAACACTTTCTATTTTCAGACTTCCAGCATGTGCAGAGTTGTGCTTTTCAGTGACCAGACTGATTTGGTCACTGGAGAGAGTGCAGAACAGATTCACCATTTTACCAGTCAGCATTTCTGGATGCAGAATCGCTGACTAAGCTATATGAGCCGTCTCCTCGAGCTTCTGTACTCATCCTGCTCCTCGGACAGCAATTCCTCCCCTTCCTTCGGAACAAACGAGGAACCATTCTCCAACTGACATCACCACCTGACATTGAGGTTTGCAGCGCAGAGCTGCTTGTCAGCTTCCTAGTGGCCACAGGGACTCTCCCTAGGGATTAGGGTTGAGGACAAGTCAGCTTGACATTCTTTCCACCTGCTCGGCTGCCCACAGGGAAAAGATCACAGTTCACCATAACTGGCAGCCAATTCTCCCCAGTATCCCCAGGGACAGCTTTCAGACGGAACCATTGCAAACAAGGCCAGTTGTTCTAAGATGGTCACTAAGGCAGAACTAATATTGATCACTCAGGACATAGCCCACACAGGGAGAGGAAGGGTGTGGGATGAGAGAGGAACACCCATTCTTTTCTATTGTTTCTTGGGTATGCATCTACCACAACAGTCATTCCATTTAAAGCCCAAGATAGGTGTTGATCAACTGAGCAGGTGCGAGAGACCTTTCCAGGTCGGCTGCAGAGGAATGAAGGTTGAAGGGCAAGGGGTGTGGACAGAAAGCCTTAAGCTGTGGGGAGTCAATCTGGTCAGGGAGAGGATGGAAGCTTGGAAGCAAGAAATACGTAGCAGAATTAGGTAGAATGTAGCTGGATGGAGGTGGTGGTTAGGTAACAGTGCTAATGTGTGGTTAAAAAAGGGAAAACATTATTCAGATTACACTGGGAGAATTGTATGCATCTCTGGTCTCCACACTAGAGGAAAGATATGGTTGTGCTGGAGAGAGTACGGCGTAGCTTTGCCAGGATGTTGCCTGGACAGGAAGACTTTAGTTTTCGGGAAAGTGTGGATCGGCTTAGACTGCTTAACCTGGAATGAAAGAGGCGGAGGTGTGACCTGTCACGGTATCTAAAATCACTTGTTCCCAGCTGCCTATACCTGACCCATGACTTCTCATTTTCCATGACCAGCCTCAATTTCTCTCATCATCCAGGGTCCCTTACTCCCACTTGCCTTGCCCTTCACACTAACAACAATATACATACTTTGAACTCTGACAATAACATTTTCAAAGTACCCCACTTTCCAGACATCCCTTTGCCCACAACCAATCTACTCCAATAAACCTTTGCAAGTTCCTGTCTAATAACATCAAGGTTGGTGTTACCCTAATTTAGAACTTTTACTTGTGGACCAGCTATGTAGTAGATACCCATAACCATTTAAAATTTAATAGAATTATGATCGCTGGTCCCAAAATGCTCACCCACTGACACTTCAGTTTCTTGTCCTTGCAAATTTCCTCAGAGTAGATCAAGACTTGCCTCTCCCTTGTAAAGCCTTCTACAGTACATCTTGTCTGTGGCAACAGACTGCATAAATCCCACACTGAATAAATATACTGAATAAATTGAACAAATTGGATAAATTCCATCCCATCCAAGCTTTGGTACTATGGCAGTCCCAGTCTACACTGGGAAAGTTAATCCCCGACTGTGACAACCCAATTAGTCTTGCAGTTGTCTGCATTCTCCCGGCATATTTGTTCCTCTTATTCCCATTGACTATTTGGGAGCCTATAGTACAATCCCAACAGTGATTATCCCCTTTTTATTTCTGAGCTCCATCCATAGTGCCTCACTGAATGATCTTTCAGTTATGTCATCTCGGACTACTGCCATGATGTTCTCCGTTATCAATAAAGCAACTCCCTCTCCTCTCATTTGTATCACTTTGTTTCTCACCTGTAGTACATGTACCTGGAACATTAAGCTGCTAGTCCTGTCTTTCCGTTCGCCGGGTTTCTGCAATAGATGTAACATCCCAATTGCACATACTCACACTGAGTCCATTTGTCTTACCTGTTAGGCTTTTATCAGTGAAATAAATACAATTTGATCCAACCGATTTTTCCTCGCTCCACGCCACACTCCTGCCTATCCTGACTACTTAACTTGCTGTCATTAACTTCTGTATTGACTACCAGCTTTCCATCTGCCTCACTACAGAATGGGATGCCACCCTCCTGCCAGCTGATTTAAACCCGTCCATGTAGCACCAACGAACCTACCCGCCAGAACGTTCGACACATTCCATTTCAGGCAACCGCCTGTCCTTCTTGTGCAAGGCACTGCTGCCGCAGAAGAGGTCCCATCGAGGGGGCGACACACCGTTCTGGAGTCTCGTTTGCCAGCACAGTATCTCGTTCCTCGAACTAATGAGTCTCTCATCCTTATAGGTCTGTCTGATTTCACCCTAGCCCACCGTGCCTCAGAACCAGGCCTGACACCACAGACCTGAGTGCTGCTGCTGCTTTCTGAAAGTGTTCCTTTCCCCCAATAGTATCCAAACGGGTGGCCACAGGGAATTCCTATGCTCTCCATTGATTCCCTTTCCTAAAAGTCACCAATCTACTTTCTGCCTCTTTCTGTAGGTGTGATTCTCCCAGACAATCCTGAGGTCATCCAGCTGCAGCTCCATCTCCCTCACGCAGACTGACAGCAACCACAGTTGGACACACTTCCCACAGGTGCAGTCATTGGGACACTGGAGGTTTCCCTGACTTGCCAAATCCTGCAGGAGAAGCCTATTCATGTCCTAATTGCAAATCCTAATTGAACTAAGACCAAGGAAGAGATACAAAAGAAAACAGACTTTACCTTATCCTGCCATTGTCTTCTGCTCAGCCTCTTTGTCAAAGCCTCAACACTTACCCTCAAACGCAGCACTTGAGCCTCAACATAGCTTATACCAAAATGGCCACTCAGCTCGTGTCTCCCTTCCAGTTTTATACCTTCAGGAGCAGTCACAGCCAGATACAGCTGCTTTTAAAAAAGTGTAACACTGGGGCACGGAACTGGTGGAAGTAGATATTTCATAGTACAACACTGGAGTACAGTGGGAACAGGGCCACTGTGTAACAAGGGTACAGTACTGGCGAGTAAGAGCCTGTCACTGTGTGACACAGGTAACAATGTGGATAAGTCTGTCGCTGCATAATATGGTACAATACTGGTGTGAATATGTCTATCACTATATGACACAAGTACAGTACCTGGTGGGGTAGGATAATACTGTATAATACAGTACTGGAGGGCATGGACATGTGACTTTATAATACTGGGGTACAGTACTGGAGGGACCAGATATCATTCATGGTATAATAGTGGGATATAGTACTAATGGGGATCGTATTTGGCTCTATAGTACTGACCTACAGTACTAGTGGGGATAGTCTATCACTGTATAACACTTGTACAATACTGGTGGTGACCTGTCTGTCATGGTGTAACACTGGGGTATAGTACTGGTGGAGACAGGTTATTACTGTATAATACTGTGGTATAGTTCTGGTGGGGAAATCTTTCACTGTATAACACGGATACAGTACTGTACAGACAGATACAATACTGGGATACAGTATTGGTGGGGATGAATCTGTCACTGTATGGCATTGAGGTACACTACTGGTGGGGATGCGTATTTATTTGTATAATACTAGGTTACTGGTGGCGATGGACTAACACTGTGTAACACTGGGTTACAGGACTAATGCACAGTTCTATCAATGTATAATATGGGAATGATACTGGTGGGGACACGTCTCTCACTGCAGAAGCATGCCTTGCGACTTCTTCACCACCCTGTCTATCTGTGTTTCCACTTTCAAAGAACTGTGCGCTTTAACTCCCAGGTCTCTCGAATCAACAATGCTCCCGATGCTCTGCCATCCACTGTGTATTTCCTGACTTGGTTTAAGAAATGGAAAATCGGGAGAGTGTGAAGCCTCCACAGCCACCACATCGTTCTCCAAAATGTCCACCATCTTCAACGTGATCCCACTACCAGTTCCAAGTTCCTATCCCCAACCCTTTCTGCATTCTGCATAGACCACTCTTGCTGTAACGCCCTGGTCACCTCACATTCCACTTGGGTAGCCTACAACCCAACAGCATAAACATTGAATTCGCCAATTTCAAGAAACCCCATCCCCCTCCTTCTCTTCTACCCAGTTGCAACCACTCCTCCCCCAACCCACCCAAGCATACCTTTGATTCCACTCAGCCCATCGCTATCACCTATTTCTTTTCCCCACCTCCACCTCTCTACGCCAGGTCCCCCATTTTTATAGCCCCCCCCCACCACCATATAAATTCTACACTATCCCTCCCTCTGTGTCTACATTTCACTCCCCACCTTCCTTCCTTATCCGATTCCACCATCTGCCCCCCTGTGCCTTCTCCATCTATCACCTCCTGCCATGGTATCATCTCCACCCTTTGAACCCCCACCTGACTCATTTGCCAATCAACTTCTCCTCATCTGAATCCACCTACCATTTGCCAGCTCTTGCCCAAACACTTCCTCTCAATTCCCTCCACCAGCTATCTCCCTTCTACTCCATCAGTCTGAAAAAGATCCCAACTCAATACATTATCAATCCATTTTTCACCACAGATGCTGTCTGACCCCTTGAGTACTTCCAAGAGAGTTAAGTGTTTAATTGTTATATGTTCTGATAACGGAACAATGGAATTCTATCTTGTAGAAAATTAACAGGCCCATAAACTCAATAACACACATAACTGGCAACTCATTGTTCCAGGGTTCAATGTTTCAAATGTGATTAAGAGGGAGGCAATAGTGGTGTATACTTGATAGTGGAAACACAAGTAGTTAGAATGGTAAGAAGGCATATGGTATGCTTGCTTTCATTGGTCAGGGCACTGAGTGTAAGAATCAAAAACTCATGAGGCAGCTTTATAGGACTTTGGTTAGACTGGATTTGGAGTATTGTCTGCAGTTCTTTTAACCCATTACAGGAAGCATGTGAAGGCTTTGGAAAGGGTGCGTGGGAGGTTTACCAGAATGATAGATGGATTGGAGGGTATTAGCTCCAGGGAGAGGTTGGACAGACTTGGATTTTTTCTCTGGAACACCGGAGGTTGTGGGGAGACCTGATAGAAGTACAGTATATAACATTTGAGAAACTTAGATAGGGTAAACAGTCAGAATCTTTTTCAAATACCAGAGGGTACAGCTTTAAGGTGAGAGGGTCAAAGTTTAAAGGAAATTGACAGGGCAATTTTTCACACAGAGGATGCTGGGTGTCTGAAATGCACTGTCAGTGTGGTGTTTGAAGCAGATATGTTAGTGACATTTAAAAGACTTTTGAATGGGCATATTGATATGCAGGGTATGGAGGGGTATGGCTTATATGCAGGTAGATAGGTGATGGTGTTCTTCCCTCCTCCCTGCATCTCTCCAGCATGCATTCAATCACTGCTGTTGCAGCCCCTGGGAGGATTCTGCAGATGGGTTTGGAGGAACAGGGCAGTCATGATCCCAACACTGTGGCTCCCAATCCAAAGTCCACTCTCCCACCAACACCCTTCCTGGGCTTCTAACAGTGCCAGAAGGTCTGAGCTAGTTGCCATGGTACCCAGACTCTTCAATAGGGATGATCTTTAACTGAGAGAGCCAAAACCCTTTAACTGTGCCAGCTGTACTGCCAACCACTCCTCCAGCAGGCACTGCCCCAACTCAGCGCACACTCAGCTTCTGAAATGCCCTGTGGATAGATCTCCCTGATGTCACTGGTTACCATGGCACCCAGTGTTTACAGAGGAAGCAAGGCCTCCAATGACCTCCCCCATCTAACTGCCACAATTTTCAGGAAAACTAGTCTTGCTGAAACATAACCTCACCTGTGCTAACACTGATGTATATTCACTTCAAATAAAAATAGCTGCAGAATGCTTCCACTGGGAACAGCTCGAGGCTCCCGGACTCCACGAGCTGGATGTGTTAAAAATAATGATGCATTTATCTGACAACTAATTAAATATTCCAACAAATGAATTAAATTAAGCTGTGCGAGGACTTGTGTTGGCTCAGTACCAAGTTAACAGCAACCCTTTCCACTAATACACTGAGGCACTCACCTGCTCACTGCCAACAAACCCTGATAATATTTATCTTCCTGCCACAAATAAATCCGAAACACAGAGACTTCTTGCTTCTCTTCCTTGATTTTCCTGACACCTCCATACCTCTAGCTGTGCCAGTTGAATCTCCTCACTTCTACAACCCCCTCTGGTAGTTGTTTCGTGAAAATAATTCCTCCTTCTCATTCTCTGGTTGAGAATTTGTGTCTTTCTCTCATTGTCCCTAGGGTCTCATCCTCAGCAAGTTCCATGGCAACCTTTCCTCAATGACAGTAATACACTGCTTCCGTATCAGCTCAGACACTGATGACCTTAGAGACTTACCCCTCTTTTAAAGTCACCATGCAGCATCAAGTGTTTCATGAATTGCATTGGGGAAACAGCTGACCATCCTTACCAGTCTGGCTAACGCAGTTCCAATTGCAACAGTGGTCTCAGTGGGTCAGCATTCTGAGCGGGCCACCCTTCTCCCACCTCCACGTCACTACTATATAAAGTGGTGCCATGGCAAGTAGACATGGTGAATAAACCTGGTTCTTTCCAGCACCACACCCAGCACGGGAGTAAAGAAGTTGCAAACCGATGTTCCATTCTTCTCCATTTGCTTCTGCTGACGCAGGAGCAGACATTGATTCTCAGACATCCCCTCTGCCTAGAGGAAGGTATGCCTTGGATCTGTCTATGATTTGGAACTATCGACTCCTTGCATTCCAGCACCAATGCCTTTACCTCCATCTCCATCCCTTTTGCCTCCTGATCCTATCAAAACCTCACCCTCACATCACCTCCCTCATCTTTTCCTCCCTTGCCTCCTCCCCTCCACCTCCATTATCTCCATCCTCCCCTCACATGACTCCCTTCCAATGCCCCAACTCAACTGTGTCTGTGAAATTCTCTGCCTCAGAGGGCGGTGGAGGCAGGTTCTCTGGATGCTTTCAAGAGAGAGCTAGATAGGGCTCTTAAAAATAGCAGAGTCAGGGAATACGGGGAGAAGGCAGGAACGGGGTACTGATTGTGGATGATCAGCCAACATCACATTGAATGGCTGTGCTGGCTAGAAGGGCCAAATGGCCTACTCCTGCACCTATTGTCTATTGTCAACTCTGTCAATTTCTCTCCACCTCTTCTCCTCCCTCCTCTGAATTTCTTGTACTTCCCCCTTCCTTCCTCCTAATCACTTCCTTCTCCACCTCAATCTCCCCCTCCTTCTCACTCCCCTCCTCTTCCCTCCTCTGCATCTCACCGTCCCTCGACATTATTTTCTCCTCCATTCCCTCCTCCTCCCTCAAAGGTTCAAGAGCCTGAGACATCTTCATCAACACTCACTTCCTCCTGATATTTCCTCGATTCCAACAACCTCCAGTTTTTGCACACAGGAGGGCTAGGACGGCTTGAAGGGAGAGCACTCACCTTTCAAAGTCCTCACAAATGAAACTCACCAAAATCTTCCAGCAATATATCTGAAATTATATTACTAATTTACTTAAATTCAGTATGCACCCCAGCACTCTACTCCTCCGATAGAGAGTGCCCCCTTATGAACTGTAGAGTGAAAATGGCACACACAAATCAGTTAGAAGCTGACACAAAAGAAACTCAAGCCACCAATTGTGTCTGTATTGTAACCTTTCTCTCCCTGGCAGAATGTCTTTCTTGCCACAGATTGTCCATTCCAGCTGAAGATAACACTAGTTGTATGCACCTCTGGTCACCAAAATATGGGAAGGAAGTGATAGCAATAGAGAGAGTGCAGAATAGATTCACCAGGATTGTTGCCTGCAATGGAAGGCTGTAACGACAAGGAGATTGGATAAACTTTTTTTTTTTTTCTCATTGCCATGTCGGAGGCTGAAGGGTGACCTTATAGAGGCTTATAAAATTATGAGGGGCATGGATAGGATAAATAGTCAGACTCTTTTTCATGGCACATTAGAGTTTAGAACAAGAGGGCCTAGGTTTAAGGTGCAGGGGAGAAATTTAAAGGAGATCTGATGAGTAATCTTTTTCACACAAAAAGTGTCGATTTTATGAAAGGATCTGCCAGAGGAGGTGGTAGAGGAAGATACCATTACAACATTTAAAAGGCATTTGGAAAAGTATATGAATAGGAAAATCTTAGGTACTGAATGATCCTAAAGTGAGCAAATAGAATTAGTACAGGTTGGCATAGTGGTTGGCATGGATGTGTTGGGCTAAATGGCCCATTTCTGTGCTGAACACTCACTTGCGCTACAACTCTCTGAAAACACTGTATAATTCAATGCGTTGGGAGCAGAGGCGACATAAGGTGAGATCCACAGCAAATAGCCTAACACAGAATGTGGACAATGATTCGCAAAGCTGGCTAAAGAATGGCAACCCGGCAACATGGCCAAGTCTAGCGAGCCAGTCCTCAGAGGGAGAGAGAATGATCACATATCCTATCCATCACATTTTAAACCTTGTTTTGAAAGAGACTTTAATATTTATTGAAAATAAACCTGTCCTTTTGCTGATTTGCAGACTGAAGAGAAAGTGACTAACGAGGTAGCAGCAGTGTTTAAATTATTCAGGATAAGCTCGCAACCAACTAAGGCAAGAGTGGAGGCAAACAGAAAATGTGAATGAATAGCAATTTCAGAGAAGATATTGTGGGAAATGGTCTTCTTGTCATGAATAAAGAGGTCTTTGAAAATCAGTGGCTGAGTGAGAACAGCCTGTGGTTGGCATAAAATATTAGACTAGATTGTTAGAGACTCTCCTCACCACTCTCCCCCAGCCTGCTCACTCCAGATCATCTCATATAACTTAGAACAGTACAGCACAGAAACAGGCTCTTCAGCCCATAATGTCCACACTGAAAATAATGTCGTTAACCTCCTTGTCTTTATTCTCTGCGGAGAAAGAGAAACAATCCCTGGAATAATGTTGATTGCTAAAAATGGCAAATATTTAGCATGTTCTAAAGAAGCTGGAGTAGGGCATTTAGGCCCTCTGCCTTTCAATAAAACAGTGAGAACAGGTACTTGAGAACAACAGAGAGAAGCAAACACTGTGGTCTCCTTCAGCAATAAGCAGCTTCTGTTAGGGAAAAGGAAGTGCCATGGACTGAAACCCTAAACTGTGGTCTCTATTACTTCGAAACCAGGTGAGCTGAGCTTGTGAGGTCACTGCCCAAATAGCCACGAGTATAGAGATGAGCATGCAATGCACCCACTGATGGGATATGGCATGGCCTTACCAACTGCACTGGCAGTGAAAGCCCACACCACATCACAGACATTCACAAGGTTTGACAAGGTTTCTCATGGAAGGTTGGTTAAGAAGGTTCAATGGTTGGGTATTAATGGTGGAGTAGCAAGATGGATTCAACAGTGGCTGAATGGGAGATGCCAGAGAGTAATGGTGGATGGTTGTTTGTCAGGTTGGAGGCCAGTGACTAGTGGGGTGCCACAGGGATCTGTGTTGGGTCCACTGTTGTTTGTCATGTACATCAATGATCTGGATGATGGTGTGGTAAATTGGATTAGTAAGTATGCAGATGATACTAAGATAGGTGGGGCTGTGGATAATGAAGTAGATTTTCAAAGTCTACAGAGAGATTTATGCCGGTTGGAAGAGTGGGCTGAAAGATGGCAGATGGAGTTTAATGCTGATAAGTGTGAGGTGCTACATCTTGGCAGGACAAATCAAAATAGGACGTACATGGTAAATGGTAGGGAATTGAAGAATGCAGGTGAACAGAGGGATCTTGGAATAACTGTGCACAGTTCCCTGAAAGTGGAATCTCATGTAGATAGGGTGGTAAAGAAAGCTTTTGGTGTGCTGGCTTTTATAAATCAGAGCATTGAGTATAGAAGTTGGGATGTAATGTTAAAATTGTACAAGGCATTGGTGAGGCCAATTCTGGAGTATGGTGTACAATTTTGGTCGCCTAATTATAGGAAGGATGTCAACAAAATAGAGAGAGTACAGAGGAGATTTACTAGAATGTTGCCTGGGTTTCAACAACTAAGTTACAGAGAAAGGTTGAACAAGTTGGGGCTTTATTCTTCGGAGCGCAGAAGGTTAAGGGGGGGCTTGATAGAGGTCTTTAAAATGATGAGAGGGATAGACAGAGTTGATGTGGATAAGCTTTTCCCATTGAGAGTAGGGAAGATTCAAACAAGGGGACATGACTTGAGAATTAAGGGACAGAAGTTTAGGGGTAACATGAGGGGGAACTTCTTTACTCAGAGAGTGGTGGCTGTGTGGAATGAGCTTCCAGTGAAGGTGGTGGAGGCAGGTTCGTTTTCATCATTTAAAAATAAATTGGATAGTTATATGGACGGGAAAGGAATGGAGGGTTATGGTCTGAGCGCAGGTATATGGGACTAGGGGAGAATACGTGTTCGGCATGGACTAGAAGGGTCGAGATGGCCTGTGTCCATGCTGTAATTGTTATATGGTTATATGGTTATATGGTTATTCACTGTCTTCCGTACTGCTATTCACCAATTGTTACACAATGGCTAAGCCTAACTCTTTTATAATATATGATTCATAATCATATATGATTCATAAAGGATTCATAATTGACCTTGGAGAACAGTGCCCAAAGAAAGAGACGGACATGGCTGCATGGTGGTGCAGTGGTAGAGTTGCTGCCTTACAGTGTCAGGGACCCGGGTTCAATCCTGACTACGGGTGCTGTCTGTACTGAGTTTGTACGTTCTCCCTGTGACCTGTGTGAGTTTTCCCTGGGAGCTTCGGTTCGCCAGTTCCCTCCCACTCTCCAAAGACGTACAAGTGTGTAGTTTAATTGACTTGGCAAAATTGCATATTGTCCCTAGTGTGTGTGGGATCGTGTTAGTGTGTGGGGATCGCTGGTCAGCACGGACTCTTTGCCGAAGGAACTGTTTCCGCAATGTATCTCTACACTAATCTAAACTAAACTAAACTACACTAAATGTGCCTGCTTAAAGCTCAATTGCTCATGGATCCCATCTGGGTTTGTGCCAGTCTCCCAGAGAATAAAGCAACCCGCGGCTACTGTTGTCAATACACCAGAGTGTAAGGGAATGAGGAGGAGCAAAAACCTGGTGCTCTCCACACAATAAGGAAAGCTGACATCAAGGATTGAGGGTGAGCTGACTGGCTTATTGACAGAAGGCAGAGAATGGTGGTGAAGAGATGCTTTTCTGGTTGGAAGTCTGTGAACATTGATGTACCTTTGGGATCGGGGCCAGGATCCTTGCTGTATGTGATGTATATTAACAATGTGAATGGAGGATATACAGTGCATTCGGAAAGTATTCAGACCGCTTCACTTTTTCCACATTTTGTTATGTTGCAGCCTTATTCTAAAATGGATTAAATTCATTTATTTTTATCATCAATCTACATAAAATACCCCATAATAAAAAAGCGAACAGGTGTTTAGAAATGTTTGCAAAGTAATTAAAAAGAAATAACTGAAATATAACATTTACACAAGTATTCAGACACTTTACTCAGTACTTTGTTGAGACACCTTTGGCAGCGATTACAGCCTCAAGTCTTCTTGGGTATGACTCTACAAACTAGGCACACCTGTATTTGAGTAATTTCTCCCATTCTTCTCATTCTTTCTCTCAAGCTCTATCAGGTTGGATGGGGAGCGTCGATGCACAGCTAATTTCAGGTCCCTCCAGAAATGTTCGATCGGATTCAAGTCCGGGCTCTGGCTGGGCCACTCAAGGACATTCACAGACTTGTCACAAAGTCACTCCTGAGTTGTCTTGGTTGTGTGCTTAGGGTCATTGTCCTGTTGGAAGGTGAACCAGTCTGAGGTCCAGAACGCTCTGGAGCAAGTTTTCATCAAAGATCACTTTGTACTTTGCACCGTTTATTTTTCCCTCTATCCTGACTAGCCTCCCAGTTCCTGCCACTGAAAAACGTCCCCACAACAAGATGCTGCCACCACCATGCTTCACCGTAGGTATGGTATTGGCCAGGTGATGAGCGGTGCCTGGGTTCCTCCAGACTTGGCATTCAGGCCAAAGAGTTCAATCTTGGTTTCATCAGACCAGAGAATCTTGTTTCTCATGCCTTTTGGCAAATTCAAGCGGGCTGTCATGTGCCTTTTACTGAGGAGTGGCTTCCGTCTGGCCACTCGACCATAAAGGCCTAAATGGTGGAGTGCTGCAGATATAGTTATCCTTCTGGAAGTTTATCCCATCTCCACAGATGAACTCTGGAGCTCTGTCAGTGACCATCGGGTTCTTGGTTACCTCCCTGACCAAGGCCCTTCGTCCCTATTGCTCAGTTTGGCTGGGCGGCGAGCTCTATGAAGAGTTCTGGTGGTTCCAAAGTTTTTCCATTTAAGAACGACGGAGGCCACTTTGCTCTTCGGGACCTACAATGCTGCAGAAATTGTTTTATACCCTTCCTCAGATCTGTGTCTCGACACAATCCTGTCTCGGAGGTCTACGGACAATTCCTTTGTCTTCATGGCTTGGTTTTTGCTCTGACATGCACTATCAACTGTGGGGCCTTATAGAGACAGGTGTGTGCCTTTCCAAATCATGTCCAATCAATTTAATTTACACTGGTGGACTCCAATCAAGTTGTGGAAACATCTCAAGGATAATCAATGGAAACAGGATGAACCTAAGGTCAAATTTGAGTGTCATAGCAAAGGGTCTGAATACTTATGTAAATGTGATATTTCAGTTATTTATTTTTAATTACTTTGCAAAAAATTTTAAACATCTGTTTTTGCTTCTTCATTCTGGGGTATTGTGGGTACATTGATGATAACAAAAATGAATTTAATCCATTTTAAAATAAGGCTGTAATGAAACAAAATGTGGAAAAAGTGAAGGGGTCCGAATACTTTCTGAATGCACTGTATGATTCGTAAGTTTGCAAGTGACATGGAAGTCAAGGTGGTGGATTGCTAGAAAAGTTGTCTAAGGCTTGAACAAGATATAGATCGAATGGTAAATTAGATACAGCATTGGCAGATGGATAATATGCGAGGTGATATATTTTAGGAAATCAAATAGGGGTAGGACAATACAGTAAATGGTAAGGCACTAAAGAATGTTCATGAACATTATAGATATTTCTCATCTTGTGTGAGGGAACGGGGGAAGTTAACAATTATATCTTGGAGAGTCCACGTGACAGAAGAAGAGGTGCTGGAGGTCATATAATGCATAAAATAAGATAAATCCCATGGATCTCATCAAGTGAATCCTTGGACATTGTGGGAAGTCAGGGAAGAAATTACAGAACTGCTGGCAGCGTTGTTTGCAGCACTGATAGCCAAGGGAGAGGCGCCATAAGGTTGGAGTGTGGCTAATGTTGTGCCTTTATTTAAGAAAGGTTACGAAGCCAAGCTTGAGTATGAGAATGCTACGAGAATGCAGGGTGATTTGGACAGGTTGGGGGAGTGGGCAGATGCATGGCAGATGAAGTTTAATGTGGATAAATGTGAGGTTATCCACTTTGGTAGCAAAAACAGGAAGGCAGATTAATATCTAAATGGTGTCAAGTTGGGAAAATGGGAAGTACAACGGGATCTGGGGGTCCTTGTACATCAGTCTATGAAAATAAGCATGCAGGTACAGCAGGCAGTGAAGAAAGTGAATGGCATGTTGGCCTTTATTACAAGAGGAATCGAATATAGGAGCAAAGAGGTCCTTCTGCAGTTGTACAGAGCCCTAGTGAGACCACACCTGGAGTATTGTGTGCAGTTTTGGTTCCCTAATTTGAGGAAGGACATTCTTGCTATTGAGGGAGTGCTGCGTAGTTTTACAAGGTTAATTCCCGGGATGGCGGGACTGTCATATGCTGAGAGAATGGAGCAGCTGGGCTTGTACACTCTGGAGTTTAGAAGGATGAGAGGGTATCTCATTGAAACATATAAGATTGTTAAGGGCTTGGACACGCTAGAGGCAGGAAACATGTTCCCGATGTTGGGGGAGTCCAGAACCAGGGGCCACAGTGTAAGAATAAGGAGTAAGCCATTTAAAACGGAGACGAGGAAACACTTTTTCTCACAGAGAGTGGTGAGTCTGTGGAATTCTCTGCCTCAGAGGGCAGTGGAGGCAGGTTCTCTGGATGCTTTCAAGAGAGAGCTACATAGGGCTCTTAAAAATAGCGGAGTCAGGGGATATGGGAAGAAGGCAGGAACAGGGTACTGATTGGGGATGATCAGCCATGATCACATTGAATGGCGGTGCTGGCTCGAAGGGCCAAATGGCCTACTCCTGCACCTATTGTCTATTGTCTATTGAGTACCACAAAATAGTGAGCCCAATGTCAATGGCGAGGATAATTATTAGGCGGGATTCTGAGAGAGAGGATCGACATGTGTTTGGAAAGGCTGATTAGAGATAGGCAGCATGGCTTTGTGCCACAAATTTGATCGAGTTTTTATAAAAGGTGACCAGGAAGATTGATGAGGGCGGTGTGATAGATATTGTCCACATGAACTTTAACAAGACTTTGACAAGGTAATAGAAAGTCTGGAATGTTAGATCAAATGGGATCCAGGCCAAGCTAGCCAGTTGGATACAAAATTGGCTTGAAGGTAGGAGAGTGTGGTGGTAGAGGATTATTTTCCAGGCTGGAGGTTCTGCAACGAATAGTGTGCCACAGAGATCAGTGCTAGATCCACTGTTCGTTATTTATATTAACAATGTGGATGAGATTGCAGGTGACATGTTTAGGACATTTGTGGAGGATACTAAAATGGATGGTATAGTGGTCAGTGAAGAATTGTATCTACAATTACAATGAGATAATCAATTGAGCAAGTGGGCCAAGGAATGTCAGGTAAATGTGAGTTGTTGCATTTTGGTAAGACAAACTAGGGCAGGACTTACACAATAATGGTAAGGATCTGTCGAGTGTTATACAACACAGACATAGAGGTGCAGTTCCTTGAAAGCGGCAAACAGGTAGACAGAGAGGTGAAGGAGACATTCATTGGTGGGAAGGATTTGGAAATCATTATCAAGGATATTACCAAGACTGGACAAATTGAATAATGAGAAAAAGAAGGACTTTTTTCCCTGGACCGAAGGAGGCTAAGGAAAGTTTTGAGGGGTATGTGCCAGGCATAGGTAAATGAGACAAGCTTGGTGAACCAACTTGGTTGGCATGGACAGCTTTGTTAGCCAACTTAGCTGACTGAGATATATGAATTAGCAATAGAAAAAGGTGAGGTGACGGAAAACTGAAGGATGGATAATGTTATGCCTCTATTTAAGAAGAGCTGCAAGGAAAAGCCGGGAACAAAAGATCAGTGAGCCTAATATCTGTGGTTAGCAAGTTACTGGAGCGTATTGTGAGGAATATTTGAATTTGGATAGACAGGGCCTGATTATGTATAGTCAGCATGGTTTTGTACATGGGACATCATGTGTCTTGAATCATTGTTCCATGAAAGTGGCGTCACAGGTAAGGGTAGAAAAGAAGGGTTTCAGCACATTGGCCTTCATCTGTCAGGGTATTGAGTAGAGATGTTAGGATGTGATATTACAATTGTACTGGATGTTGGTGATGCCATATTTGGAGTATGGTGTTCAGTTTTGGTTATCCTGCTATAGGAAAGATGGTGTTAAGCTGGAAAGAGTGCAGAGCAAATTTACAAGGATGTTGCCTGGACTTGAGGGCCTGAAAAATAGGGAGAGGGTCGGCAGGCTAGGACATTATTTCTTGGAGCGCATGAGGATGAGGGGTGACCTTATAGAGGTATATAAGATCATGAGCGGAATAGATAGAGTAGATGCGTGGAGTCCTTTACCCAGAGTTCGGGAATCAAGAACCAGAAGACATCGATTTATGGTGAGGGGAAAGATTTGAATAGCAACTTAAGGGGCAACTTTTTCACACAGAGGGTGGTAGGTATATGCAATGAACTGCCAGGGGAAATAGTTGAAGCAGGTACTATAACAACATTTAAAAGACATTCGGGCAGGTACATAGATGGGAAAGGTTTGGAGCGATATGGGCCAAATGAGGATTGGTAGGATTAGTGTAGATGGGGCATCTTGGTCGGTATGGGCAAGTTGGGCCAAATGGAATCTTTCCATGTGGTATGACTCTATGACATGTTGGGCTGAAAGGCCTATTTCCTGTATATAGTCTATGGCTCGATAACAAAAGGTCCTTGAGGTTTATGTCCTTAATTTTCCTGAAAGTAGCAATGTGGATGTGGAGGTGAAGTAGGCAAATGACATGATTGTCCTCAGAGCACATAGGTATATAAGAGTTGGGATATTATGGTGTTTTCATGAAAAAAACTAGTTGGGGTGCATTTGGAGTATTGTGTATAGTTCTTGTTCTGCTGGAGATGATGCAGAGGAGATTTTCTAGGATGTTGGCTGAATTGGAAAATGTTACTTCTGGGGAGAGATTTAATATATTGGGCTTGGAGTGAAAGATATAATAAGTATGTAAGATTTTTAGAGATACGGATAGAGTAGCTAGTTAAAATCTTTGTCCCATAATCAGGGTAATTAAAGAGAGTGCAGGTTTAAGGTTCGAGGAATTCGTTTTTTGGGGGGGATCTGAGGGGTATGTTTTTTTTACACAGAGAATGATTGATATCTGTAACGTGCTGCCAGAGAAGGATAGAATCTGATCAATCACTGTGTTTAAGAGGCATTTAGACAGACACCTAAACATGCAAGGCATTGCAGGATATGGACCGAGTTTGGGCAAATGGGGTTAGTGTAGATGGTCCAAAAAGTCAAGATGGATGCAGTGAGTAGGAAGGAACTGCGGATGCTGGTTTAAACCGAAGATAGACTCAAAATGCTTGAGTAACTCAGCGGGATAGGCAGCATCTCTTGAGAGAAGGAATGGGTGTCGTTTCGGGTCGAGACCCTTCTTCAGACTGACCAGACTGATGGGTGTGGTGGGCCCGTTTCTGTGCTGTACGACTTCTCCACAGTCGGCTGACAGCGGCGCCTCACAATGTTTCAGTCGCCCGAGAGCACATTCCCCCATCCCACGGAATTCTTTCAGCGTTTGATCAGATCACTATTCAGCCTTTGAAGACTATCCTAATAAATCTGCCCTGGAAATGTAATCCCGGGGGTTGAATCTATGTTTCACCCCTTTTTAAGGCCAACAAATTACACCCAGAAGTGAGTGCAATATCATTCACTTCAATGTGCCTCCGGCAACTCGAGAGAATATAAAACAAGTTTATGAAACCTGTCCTTGCGAAGTTAACCCTTTAAACGCTGGCGTCCTGGAATTGTCATCACCAACAGTGTCATTGAAACATTCAGTCTGAAGACGGGGTCTCGATCCGAAACGTCGCCCATTCCTTCTCTCCAGGGATGCTGCCTGTCCCGCCGAGTTACTCCAGCATTTTGTGTCTATGTGCCATTTAAAAAATCGCTATAGATTAAAAACACGAATCAGCTCTTACCATTTTTATCAGCTCTTCTGAATATCTAGAGGGAACAAGAACATATCAATCAGGATGGTTCAAAACACAAATTCAGCTGAAATTCAAACACCAATCCATACAGAGCAACCCCTCCCCTCCCCACCACCCTCGCATACGTTGCATTTCAGAAGCAAATCCTTGTGGTCAGGTAAGCACGATCAACCCGCACACACACACCTATAACCTCATCCATAATTTTACATAAGTCTAACTTTGGCCAGTTTGTCATTCGTTTCCCGGCGGTAATAAGATTCCCCTCTCCCCTTCACTCTCGCTCTCTCCCTCGCTCTCCATCACTTCCATTTCCTTTCCGTTTCTCTCTCCCCCCCTTCTCGTTTTCCTCCTTCATTCTTAATTCTGCGCCCATTTCTCCCGCCCCCTATACCCCCCTGCCGCTCTCTGGGATTTCCTCCTTCCCCCCGTCACTCAACTACGAGAGTATGCGTGTTCTCCCCCCCACCCCCCAAAAAAACACCCACCCCTCTCCCCTCTCCCCTCGCTGTGTTTGGTTTGTCAATGGATGATTTTTTTTCGCCAAAGGAATTCTGCAGCGGTTGAAGTCCACTGCCGGCTGCGGGACGACGGTCCCGGCGCTCGGTCGCAGCGAGCAGATATTGCTCACAACCGCAGCAAACTAACGAGTGAAAGTTCCCTGTTGCCTCTCCTTCCAACCTATAACACCGGCATGTCAGACGCCATGGAGCACCGGCAAAGGCAGTGCAGATTATGCTTCAAGTTGCGGACTAAAGTTGTTGATTCACCCAGGCATGGGCTTTCCCAGCCCCCGTCCGAACCCTGGGATCCGGGAAGGAGTTACCTACATCTAGTATGACTGAGATGCCTTTCCTGTTCTCGGGAACGACACGGTCCCGGCAAGCCGGTTCGCCCTTCAGGCATTCCCTGTCCCCGAACTTCTTCTCGCTCATCTTGGTGAAGACCCAGCGCAGTACCCCGTCCAGAGCCCTGATGCTGCGCTGACGCGCCGGTTGCTTGTCGAGACGCTGTCCCGTGTCCGTGCAGTAGCGAGTATCCTGAGCGCACATCTTCACATCCTGCGGACCCCTCCCCACCACTTCCCTCCCTCCCCTCGCCGTCACCACTCACGCACTCTCGCCGAGGGAGAGGGAGATGGAAGAGAGAGTTTGGCGGAGAAAGGAGGGAGGAGCGAGGAAGAAAGAGAAGGGGTTACATATATACAGTGAGGGAAATAGAGGGGCAATGCCACAGCAAAATCGCCCGAGCACCAAACTGACAGGCTGCACGGTGCCGCAGGGCGAATAATATAAGCAGCCTATGTTTTTTTTCGGTTGTACAAATGCATTACTATAGAAAAACGAATGTGTGTGATTTCCACAGTTCTCCTGTTGCGATACATCCAGACAAAATTCTTACAACTGTATTTGTATCCATTTGATGTTTGCGGGTGTTAGTGTACATCCCTGTATGCGCATATGTGGGATGACTGTGCGCGCGTGTGTTTGTACCACTGTTTAAATTGGTGCATCTGCTTCTGTGTGCATCTATTTTTTACTGTTTTGAGCATGTGTTTGAGTTTATATGTGTATTTCTGCATTTACATATGCCTGCGTATGACTGATTGTATTGGAATGTGTGTTCATGTATGCAATGGCTGTGCCTGGTATGTATGCCTGCACATGTATCTGTATATGTGAGGTTGTATATTTGAGCGTTTTTATGTTGTGGCCTTATGTATCACATTAGGTGTCCATGAATCTGTGCGTTTCAGTGTGTATTTTATGCAAGTGTTGAATTTTGTATGTATATCTGTGCTTGTGTACATTTGTGAGGCTGAGAGTGTGTATATGAGATAAAATTCCCCGTTTGTATCCTAACATATCTATTTCTGGTTCTGCAAAGATGTGTTTCTATACATGCACGTGTTTGCATTCCACCAGTGTGTGCATATTTGCAAATGCACCTGTCAGTGATTTTCCCTGCATTTATGTATATCTTTTTGTATGGCATCTGTTCGATGAAAGAGCAGCACAACATTTCCATGTTCGGATGGGGTGTGTGTGTGACCTGGAGGAGATCCTGTAGGTGGTGGTGCCCCCACCCTTGTCCTTCTTGGTGATTTAAGTTACAGTTCAGGAGGTTCTGTGGGTGGTCATGCAACTGCACTGCATTTTGTGGGTGGTACACCTTGCAGCCACTGTCTGATTATGGCGGAGGGAGTGAATGGTTCTTGTGGTAGATGGATTGCACATGAAACAAGCTGCTTTGACCTGCATGATGTCAAGACTCAGAGGAGCTGACATGCCTTATCGATAGTGGAATGTCTTTATGGTGTCAGGAGATGAATCATTCACTGTGGGTTACCCATCTCCTGACCTGTTCATGTAGCCATGGTACTTACGTGGTCCAGTTGAATTTCTGGTCAATGGTGACCCCAGCTAGTTGATTGTGGCCTCAGTGATGAGGCAAGAGTAAGTGGTGAGACTCACTCTTCTTGGAGATGGTCACTGCCTGATGCTTTTGCTGCATTAATATTATTTTCCATTTGTCAGACGCCTGTGCCTGAACATTGTCTATGTATTGGTGCACGCAGACAGTAGGGATTCAGGTATTTGGATCATTGGGATCTCTTTCAGGGCAAAGGTGACCTGTACAAGAGAGACTAGTCGCACTTGAACTGGAGCGGGACGGATGTCCTGGTTGGGAGATTTGCAGTGGTATAATCAGTGAGAAAATTGAAGCAAATATAGATATTAAAGTGAGCTAGTCCAGCAGGTTGTGCTTACGCATTTATTTTAGTTTATTTTAGTTTAGTCTAGTTTAGCCTAGTTTAGTTTAGTCTAGTTTAATTTAGAGATACAGAATGGAAACAGGCCCTGTGTCCCACCGAGTCCACACCGACCGTCGATCACTCATTCACACTAGTTCCATTTTATCCCACATTCTCATCCACTGTATATACACTAGAGGCTATTTTACAAAGGCTTACACATCCACACATCTTTGGGAATCAGGAGGAAACCAGAGCACCAGGAGGAAACCCACGCAGTCACAGAGAAATGTGCAAATTCTACACAGACAGCAATCCCAGATCAGCTTTTAACCCAGGTCACTGGCACAATGAGGCAGCAGCTCTACCAGCTGCTCCACTGTGCCACTCTATTTTAAGAAGTCTGATGGATAAAGCAGATGAACTCAGAACATGGATAGGCACTTGAGATTATGATATTATTATTATTACAGTAAACATGGTTGAGAGAGAGGCAGCTAAATGTCCTGAGGTACAAATGCTACCGGTGTGATAGTGGAGGTGATTATGATGTTGATTTGGAAGAACTTCCTGGAAATAGTCATATTTTATGGGGTATGGTCAGCAAGGCCCTTTAGTCAGAACAATCAAAAAAGGGGGATCACTTCAATGGGATTATACTCTAGGCTCCTTGAGAGTCAACAAGAATTAGGCGAACATATATAAAGGGAATTTGCGAAGTGTAGGAATAAAAGGGTTGTAATAGAAGGTGATTGTTAACTTTCCTAATATTGACTGGACTGCCATTGTGCTAAGGGATTAGATGGTAGAATTTGTTATGTGAGTACAGGCATGTTGCCTGAAACAATATGTAGGTGGCCTTACCAGAGAGGGCAAACACTCAACCTCCTTTTGCGAAATGAGACTGACTTAATGGCTAAAAAAGGATAAGGACTGGTCCACAAATGAAAATCCTAAACTGGCATCAGACAGGAATTTGCAACGGTTCAAGGGGAGAGGTTGTTTGTGGAGAATGCCACATCTAAGCAAGTGATAGGCTTTTAAAAGTGAGATAGGGAGAGTTCAAGGCCAATATGTTCCTGCTGGAGTGAAGAAAAAGGCTGATAGGGTTAGGAAACCCTGGCTGTTGAGGGATAATAAGGCTTTGGTCAAGTAAAAGAAGGAGGCAGATGTCAACTCTAGGAAGCTGGAATTAAGAAAGTCCCTTGAGAATATGAGTGATGTGGGAATACACTTGAGAAGGACATCAAGAGGGCAAAAAGAGGACATGAATTATCTCTGACGGATAAGGTAAAGGAGAATCCTCAGAGATTCATTCAGTATATTAAGAGCCAAACGATAATCAGGGAGAGAGTAGTCCCCTTACAGTCATCTAGGTGTGGAGCCACAGGAAATGAGCAAGTTCCACAGGTCGACAGATCCCCAGGGCCAGAACAGGTGTATCTAGGAAATTGAGGGAAACAAGAGGAGAAATTGCCGGAGCCCTGGTTAGATTTTAGTAACTCACCTAGCCGCAGATGAGATACCGAAAGACTGGAAAGTGGCTTTTGGTGTGCCTTTATTAAGGAAGGGCTGCAGACACATGCCAGAGATCTGCAGACTGGTAAGCTGGTGGGATCGTTAATGGACGGGATTCTGAGGGTCAAGATCTATCTTCATCTGGAAAGCCAAAGACTAATTAAAAGTAGTTAGCAAGACTTAGCGCGTCAGACATTGTGTCAAATTTGTTAGATCCTTTGCAAGCGATGTCAAAGAGGATTGATGAGGGCAAGGCAGTGGACATTGTCCACATGAACTTTAGCAAAGCTTTTGACAAGGATCTGCATGGTAGGTGGGTCCAGAAGTTTATAACCCATGGGATTGAGGGTGAACAAATGAATTGGATACAACATTGGCTGAGTAGTAGGAGGCAGGCTTGATTGGAGGGTTGTTTCTCAGACTGAAGGCCTGTGAACAGTAGTGTGCAGCAGGGAACGATGCAAGTTCCCCTAAAGTTTGTCCTGTATATTAATGATATGGATGACAATATTGTTGGCATGATTAGTAAGTTTGTAGATTTCACCAAAGTTGTTTGTATAATGGAAAGTGAAGAAGATTGTCCAAGGTTGCAACAGAATGTTGATCAACTGGGAAAATGGGTAAAGGAATGGTGGATCAATTTTAACTCAGACAAGTGTAGTGAAGCATTTTGTAAAGTTTAACTGGGCCTGGGCGTGCACAGTGAGGGCCCTGGGAAGTGCTGTGGAAAAGATAGAACTTGGTACACTAGTACATTGCGTGTATGTGTTTCCATAAATTCATATCTGCCTTTTGCTACATGTTGGTGCCTTTGAGCACGTATCAGTGTAAATCTGTTTTCCTTCTGTGTCCACATATGTTTTGGGGTGTGCAAAGCAACTGTTAATTAAAAGATAAATCTGGATGCAGACACTGGGGATAACTCCATTGCGCTTCTGCAGCAACTCAAATGTCAAGAGGCTTCAGGATGTCACTCCAATAGTAATGTGAGACAAAGCAAGGATCCTGTCCTTTGTCCTGTCCAGCTAGTTCTCCATTCATCAGTGGGTGGCACAGGGGGCCCAGTTCACCTGACACACTTGTGTCCTGGTTTTATTTTTGTTTGTAGTCTTAGTGGTAAATTAGTTGGCTTGTTCTGGTCATGACAAGTGTGTTTTATTCTAATGTGTACATATGAGTCAGCTGTCATGTGCTGGTCTCATAATGTGTGTGGAATTCCTGATGGGTTTGCACTCTTCAGCACTGATCTTAACGGCTGAATAATAATGTCAGTGCCCATGTGTGCTGGCCTTATCTGGTTTTACGCCATCCTCATAGGGAGTGTGCTTGCTGAATTACTGAGTTACTGAACCAGGCCATGATACAACCAGTCAATATACTCTCAACCATACATCTGCAGAAGTCCAACTGAGTATTCAGCAACATGCTGAAATCCTCAAACTTCTAGGGAAGTAGAGGCATTGATGAGCTTTCTTTGTGATTGCATCAATGTGCTGGGCCCAGGACAGTTCTTTAGAGATGTGCACACCAGGAACTTGAAGCTGGTTCAAGTTTCCTTGAACCACCACTGTCCCACCAATGAAAGATGCATGGCCTCTCAGCTTTTCCTTCCTGAAGTAAATGAGTAGCCTTGATCTTGCCAACATTGAGATCAAGATTATTGTTCTTGCAGCATTCAATATGAATATTGATCTCCTGTTCTCTGACTCATCGTTACCCATTATTCTTCCATCAACAAATTTATTATTATTATTATTAAACTTTATTTCACTCAAGGTCCAGACAAGAGACGACATTACATAAAAATACATTGCATATAAAAACACCATAAAATACATATAAAAGCTTAATATATTACTTGTAAAAACATTATAAATGATATACAAAATAAAACACAATACATAATTTAAAATCCAGAATAAAAAGAAAGATCAGCGTCCTACAACGAGACAGCGATACCAGTGTCTCCACAACTGGGATTCGTAGCGTGTAGTGCTAAACCTTATGTTTGACAAGCCCACGATAATTACATTTTTAGTAATTTATCCTGCAAATGAATTTATACATATGATTTCTTAAGATAGCTTTTAAAGTACTGACTCCTGCAGCCACACACATTTTACTAACACTACACCATCTAGGTTTCCTTAGCACTGTTCTCCTGGCATAATTATAGGCCACCTTTAGTCTCTGCAAACTTGTCTTTCCGTCGTTTGACCACAGGTGCGCAGTATAGAGTGGTGAGCAATATGCTTTAACCAGAGACATCTTCACCACATCTGTACACGCACCAAACTTACGCAAGTGAATATTCGCCTGTGCCTATAAATATCCTCATCATCTGTCATTTGTTCTGAATTTATTGTCAGGTGGCGTTGGAGCTGTCTCTGGCTGCACAGTCATGGGTATAGAGAGAGCAAAGCAGGGGATAGACCATGCAGCCCTAAGGATTGCTGATGGTCAGCGAGGAGGAAATGTTGTTGCAATTCATACTGATTGAGTTTTGCTGATGAGGAAGTTGGGGATCTAATTACAGATTGAAGAACAGAAGTCTAGTTCGCTGATTTTGAAAATAGGCTTAGAAGGAATGATGGTGTTGAGCATTTGGTCTCCGTGGTTTCTTGTAGTACCATATGTTGGTCCAGGATGTCAGGGAACAAGAAAGGGAGAAGAAGACTGTTCTCACCCTCAATCTAAACTATTGGACAGGAAGAGCAGCAAACCATTCTCATATCCCATCACATCTCAGAACCCAGCTTATTTTCCTCATTACAGCAACACCAAAGACTCAGTGTGACATCTCACTTTCAAGCCACATCCTTTTGACTATCTGTGGGTTAATTAGTCAATTCCTACAGCGTTTTAAAGGTTGCATATAGAGATTAAAGTCCTTTCCCAGTTTACCACCTGCCAATCTTCTGTCTCATCATCACACAAGGTCCATTAAAATATTCTCTATTTGAAATAAACAAAAAAACATCAGAAATGATTCTAATTAGGCTGAGGCTTGTTTGATTAAGCTGATCTAATATTGTTATTCAAGGAAAAAATATTTTTCTTGTCCAGGCTGGAACTAGAGAACAGTACACACAGGGTTTGTGCTGAAAATATCTTGTCCATAAAACTGTTGTGGAGAAGGACTTTCTATTTAAAATAGTAAATTTAATGACTCCATCCTTCCTCTCTTTCTGTGCCCTGAAATCTGCTTTAGTGTTTTTGAAATATATATTTGGTTACAATATACCAGCCAATTATGCACAACAAAATCCTGTTGTGTAGCAATGAGATCAATGACCAGATAACATTATTTTAATGAGTGTAAATCAAAAGCAGTTCCATGGTGATAAGATATAGATAAAGTCAAATGCAACTGCTTGATTTCAGGTTGTTCTCATTAATCTATCAACAAGACAGTTTCTTAAACACTGTATCACCCTAACATTCCATTCCCCCCATCCATCTTACAACCTCCCCCTCCCCCCCACTCCACCATCTTTGCTGCAACTCAAAACAAACATGATTCCCAGATGTGATCCAAGAATGTCAACCTGAAAAATGACTCCCTCCACCAATGCTGCCTGACCGCTGAATGTTTCCAGCATTTGCTGTTGTTACTTCTGCCTTTAGTGATGTTAATTTGGGGGCAAACTTTGGGCAAACCTCCCTATGAAATATAGCCAGGGATTGTTCACCTCCTCATGTGAGAGTACCTGGTTTACCATCAACCACAGGCTTGAACTACGCAGTTGGCCTCTATTACTCAGAGATGAGAGGCTCTCCAGCAAGCCGCAGTTGGCAAGTTGAAAACACAAGGTTGTCTCGGTCTGAGCTTCCTGGGCTCACTTCCAAAGGATCCAGCCATCGTGCTTTTCCATCTGAGTTCACAGAATCCCAAAATAATGAAATGAATGCCAAGCCTCTTGCTGGTTTGTCTCAACCCTTCCGAGGGCAAGCACCATGCTTCATTATGATGTGCGTAAATGTCTGATTTAGGACGTCTTTAATTCTGGGGAAGCACATCAAATTCCTTCAGTTATTAGAGAGTAACAACAGAGTTGTACAATTGTATTTGTCCCTTTTTCACATCCATTCTGATCCCACTTGCCTGTATCAGGACCACATCTTTCCATATCTTGCCTGTTTAAGTGCCTGTCTAAGTATCTGTGAGAAAATAATAATTGGATCCGATTCCACCACCCTCTCCACAGCACATTCCAGATATCAATCACTATGCAAAATGAATCACCCCTTAAATTCCCTTGAGAACTCCTGCAGCTCACCTTAAACCCGTGTCAATTTAGTTTGATTCTGAATATTTCCTTTCTGTAAATCTTCTATCAGATCACTTCTCAGCCTCATTCGCTGCATGGGAAACAAGCCCAGCCTATCCAATCTCTCCCCATAACTAAAGACCTCCAATCAAGACAACATCCTGGTGACTCTCCTCTGTACTCTCTTCAGCACAAACACATTCGTTCGACTGTGTGGTGACCACACTATTCAGAATACTCCAAGTTCACCTGTGAGAAATAATGAATGTTGAAGAGAGCAGGGTGCAGACCCTCCTCTCGGATGCTAACATCCAAAGGTTTATTTAACTTTCCTACCTTATTTCTCTCTCTTCTGCTCTGAAGTTGCTTACTCCTCTCTAGGTGCCAACAACAGCATGATAGAGTCACAGAGTATGGGAAAAAAAGAATTCAGCACACCAGATCCATGCCAGCCAGTGGGCATCCATTCATATCAATCCGATCTTCAAGTACTCGGCTCTTAGCTTTCTATGTTTCTTTCTGGCAGTGTGTTCCAGGTACTCACTACTCTCTGGATCACGACGGTCCTCTTCAGATCCCCTTTAAACCCTTTACCCAAAATCTATTTCCTCTAGTTTTATCTACCTCCGATATGGGCAAATGTTTCCTGCAGTCTACCCTATCTATACCCTTCATAATTTTATATACCTCAATCCTGTCCTTTCTGAAACTTTCCTGCTCTCGGGAAAGCAAACCCTGTCTCCAGTTTCTCAAAACGGAATTTCTCCATCCTAGGGTATAACCTGATGACTCTCCTCTGCACCAATTATAACACCACCACCTATTTGATACAAGACTAGTGCAGGAGAGTGCTTATGAGGCAAAATGGCAACCATCTAAGTTTTTTACAGAGAATGGTTGATATCTGGCACATGCTGCCAGTGGAGGTGGTGGAATCATATACAATTATTATGTTTTAAGAGACATTTAGACAGACAATTAAATAGGCAAGGCATAGATCCATCGCAGGCAAATAAGATTAGTGCCAATGGGCAAAATATTCACTATGGATATGGTGGGCCATATGTCCTATGTACAACTCTATGATCTTATTGAGGGCAGGCACTATGGGATGTACGGCTTTGTTCTGCTTCTAGTTCTTCTGCAAAGATGGATGGTGACCGTCACTATATCTTCCATTGAGGGACGATCTCAGAACGGCCTGATCAGTCCACACACCAAGACTGGGGCAACCTGCCTTTCCCAACACCCTGCTTGGGTGAGGCACCTCAGTGCAGAAAGCGTACTGGGACTTTCAGAAATTCTATTTCCCATTTAGGAAAATTAAGGATCAAGCTAGATACTGCTGTAACTTTCTAATTCAGAAAAAAAATATTTGTCAGCCAGAATTGCCAGATTTTGCTTCAAAGGCAGTACAATATTTGACTCGATGTACAACAAGGTGCTTGTGAAATAATAAAGTTATTTTCTTCTATTTCATGTTCCAATGTTCTGAACTAAGAACTGAGTTTGTTTTTCTCCCATGAACATAATACGGGATCTGGGTCATTTCCTTCTCTGAGCCAGTACCTTACTTTCACTTCCAGCTATAATTCTCCCAGTGGAATCTACAACAGCTTCTTGGACTGATGGAATATTTTTAACAGAGGAACAGGTGCAAGGTTTTTTAGTAGCTTGTGCCTGGGTCACATTAGAACAGATCATCTAGTGCTTGGTTATGAAGAGGAAGGTTTAACGAAAGAGTAAAAGATGAGAATGGGAGGGGACACAGAAGGAATCTTTGCCTCTTTCAGCTCCTCCACGATTGAAGATCTGCTCTGTGCCTTCTTCATTGTAAGGTTTGACACTTCCAACATTCAACTTTGGGCCAGACCCAGATATTCCAAGACTGGTCAGACAACATTGGAACAGCATTGGAACAACAATGGAGGGCTGAAAATATAAGGAGTTGTTGCATAAACTGGGTTTATTCTCTCTGGACCATAGAATAATGAGGGGTGACCTTGAAGAGGTTCATAAAATTATGAGGGACACAGATAGGGTGTATAGTTACAGCCTTTTTCCCGGGATAAGGGAGTCTAGAGGACACAGGTCTAAGGTGAGAGGAAAACATTTAAAGGAGATCTGAAGAGGTTTTTCACAGAGGACGTTAATATCGAATGAGCTGACATGGAGGTAATGGAGGCTGATGCAATTACATCATTTAAAAAGCATTTGGACAGGTACGTGATAGGGAAGGCATCGAGGAATGCAAGCTTAATGCAAGCAAATAGGATTAGCATATATAGGCACTATGGTTGGCATAGTCGCGATGAGCCGAATGATCTATTGATTTGCTGTATGATTCGATAATTCTATGATTCTATGCAACAAGAAGGCAGCCCACACTGCCTTGGCCATGCTCCCCTCTTGCTGCTATAATCGGAAGGAAGGTAAAGGAATCTGAGAACTATTACTTCCAGGTTCAAGAATAGCTTCTTCCAATCAACCATCAGGCTTTTGAACCATCCTACACAACCATAACCACAGCAATGAATGGACTTTGCCTAATTTTGCACTACGTATTTCAGCTTTCAATATTATGGTGTGGGCAACTGGTATAACTGGTATAATCCTGATGCACATGACAATTCAATATTCTTGACTTAACTCTTGACTCTATTAAGGTACAGAACAGTGCCCCAGCCACTATGGAGCTGGAGCAGTGGAGGAGTTACACACCCAGTGAGGAACACAAATTCATGCACAGACTGACTGCAGCCTTTTCGAGGGAAACCTCTGTGTGCATTCACGTGAGCACTGAACACCTCCAATGCCCGACTCCAGTTGGGTCAGTCAGCCCCAGGTCTGCCGCTGGTGTTGCGAAAGCTGCCATAATTCTTTGCCCTTCCATCAGTGCCTTGCTCGCTTTGTCCTTGCCGCTCGGTATCCCAGTCATTTATCAAGACCTAGAGTTCCACCTTTTCTCTCTCCTTCCATGGTCAGCAGGAAGGATAGCCACACCAGTTCACTGACTCCTTCCTTGTGAAGGGATTGCTGTTTGACAGACTTTATTCTGGTGTTTGGTGCAGGAAACGCAGCCGTTTCCTGAAGCATCATGGCTTCAAACCTCTTAATTCTTTCCCCAGAGCTTTTGTTCTATTCATGCCGCTCAGCAATAAAGTATCACGGCAATGACCACAGAGTGTAGAGCTGTCTCTTTCACCTCAATGATATACTGCTGCTGGTACAGATTTTTATTAGCTTTTGTCTGCTGGCACAGCCTATTCCAGGCCAGCCTTCCTCATCAGATGCTGAATTTTCTGTCACATATTTTACTCCCCCTTGCTTTCATTGCCAACCTTCACATCAGTGATGTTGGAATCTGCCTGAAACTAATTTCAATCTCTGAAACTTGATGTGATCTTTCCATCACTTTGCAAAGTTCCCAGCTGCTCATGCGAGGAGGCCACATGTTGAGTTAGTGACTTTTCTCACCCAGGCTTGAGAAATTCCTTGAGGAATCTAACCATCCTGCTGGGATGAACAAGCCTGACTCACAGATTCATCGCCTTGGAGCAGATTTCCAGGGTCGATCAGAAATATGGTACCTGGTAACACAGAAAGGAAGGATCAGAAGGCACATCTACCCCTGTGGAAGGTAGGCAAAACTGCTGGAGAACCTCAGCGGGTGCGGCAGCATCTATGGAACGAAGGAAATAGGCAACGTTTCGGGCCGAAACCATTTTTCAGACAGATGTAGGGTGGGAGGGGAGGGGCGGGAAGAAGAAAGGAAGAGGAGGAGCCAGAGGGCTGAGGGAGAGCTGAGAAGGGGAGGAGACAATAAGGGCTACCGGAAATTGGAGAAGTCAATGTTCATGCTGCTGGTGTATAAACTGCCCAAGCGAAATATGAGGTGCTGCTCCTCCAATTTCCGGTGGCGCTCACTTTGGCCATGGAGGAGGCACAGGACAGAAAGGTCAGATTCGGAATGGGAGGGGGGGTTGAAGTGCTGAGCCACTGGGAGATCATTGAAGTGCTGAGCCACAGGGAGATCACTTCTGTGATCTCCCCAGTGGAAATGTGTGGCATTGGGTCCCTCACAGAACGCAGCCCAGCCAAAATTTAATGCACTGAGGTACCATGCATTCCCTGGAGGTCTGCATGGACACATCCAACAATGTATCAAGGTAATCTAGAAGATGCTAGCTCTGGAATGCAAACAAGATGGGAAAAGTGAAAGTAGAGAACCACAGGTCAGTGAAATTGACCAAACTCACCTTCAACTATCGAGATTCTATCTTGTCTCGCCTTGCCAGCCCCTTCCAACCTACATAGAAACACCTCACATGCACTGCACCACCTGAATAACCTCCAATTTCAAGGACCACATAGCTTCATCTTTACCATGGACAACCAGTCTCTTAAGACCTCCATTCCTCATCCAGAAGGTCTAAGGGCCCTCCAGTTCTTCCTTCAACAGAGGCTGAATCAGTTTGCCTCAACTAATACTCTCCTCCAATTGGTGGAACTTGTCCTCACCTTTAATAGTGTAATTCCCGATTTTTTTCCCCACACATCAAGGATTGCATTGGGGCTGCCTCCTGCATCCATGCAAACTCATTGATTTCATCGACTTTCCCCTTTCCTATCTTCATCACAGGGGATAGACTATCGACTGACATCGACTGGCAAACCCATTGACTTCAACAGCTACCTTGTCTACACCTCTTCCTAGCCTGCCTCTTGCAAGGACACCACCCTTTACCCTCAATTAATCCGTGTCCACTGCACCTGCTCCCAAAATGACATCTGAGATGTCCTCTACTTTCAAAACGTATGGGGAGAAGGCAGAAGAATAGGGTTGAGAGGAAATGATAGATCAGCCATAATCGACAGGCAGAGTAGACTCGATGCGCCAAATGGCCTACTTCTGCTCCCATGACTTATGATGTATGGTAGCAGGCCTGGTTTGCTGCTGCCAAGAAGGGCCCAATGAGCCACTGCCTACAGGGGGAAGATCGGAACACAGGATACCTGGGGACCCTGGGACACAGAGGCAGTCGGCGGAGGAGAGGGAGGTTGGATCACGGGCCTGCAGCAGCCTAGGGCTTAACTGGGCTTACCTGGATCGGGGGTGCTCCAGTAGTCCCAGCATGTGGACTGGACTTTGTGATTAGGACTTTTTTTTTCTTTTTTTATTTGTAAACATCAACAAAATATGACAACCGTGCATTTGTGGGTTGTGCAAAATAATTTCACTGTGCTGTGCATATGTGATGATAATGAACCATTGAACCATTGAATGTAGGGGGAGTGAGGGGGAGGGAGAGATGGTTGCAAGGTCAGCCAGGCTCAGGGAATGGGACCGGGAAGAAATGGGGATGGAGTTTATCTGGTGCACCCGATGTGGCTTCCTTTATATCAGCGAGACAAGTGTGGACTTGGTGACCGTTTCACCAAACACTTGCACTCGGATGGTTATTATCCAAGACCTGCAGAAATTCTTGGATGATAATCATTCCCATATTGACCTCTCTGTCCTGGACCTTTCTGCCAGAGTGAAGCCACATGCAAACTGGAGGAACAGCGTCTCATATTATGCTTGGGTACTTTACAACCCAACAGTTGTGAACATTAAATTTTCCAACTTTATGTGTACTCGACAAAACACCTCTTCGCTTTCTGCCCCATAACCCCCCTTGCCTTTTTCCCCCTCCCTCCCATGTGTCCCAGCTGACCTTGTACCTACCTCCCCCCTTCCCTCCCCTCCACCTACATTCCTTCCCCTGACTACTCAATTTGCACCTCATCAATCCTCTAGCTTCACAATTTGCAACTCTCACACCTTGTGTGTGTTCACTTATAGCATTAGTCCAACCATCTGCCTATCAAACCCCCCATGCCTATGTTCACCTATGACCGGCTATGTTTTGTCTTGCTCCTCCATTCTACTCGTTGTTTTCCCCCACCCCAGCAATCAGCCAGAAGAAGGGTCCCGACCCGAAACGTCACCGATCCATATTCTCTGAGCCTGTGCCTGTTACTCCAATATTTTGTGTCTTTCCTTGGTAAATGAGCATGTGCAGTTCTTTGTTTTTACATTCTCCCCTTATGCACAATGAATTTGAGATGTCTCAATGGAATTCTGAATGAGTAAGGAAAATCCCTGCGATCTGCAGTAAAGCAGAAGCAAATGTTGGCTGACCCAAACTGTTGGAACTTTGCCAAGGGAATTTCACATCTGAGCAACACCTGGAGCTGATGTTGGAGGTTAATGCTGCAGAATATTATTCTCATTCTGACTTGGAAACCTTTTACTTGGTAATTTTTTTCTCTCATCCCCACACAAATGATAATCCTATTTCTAAATCTTTATTATTGCTGTGGTTCAACAGATCAGAAGGAGCCTGGAATGCAAATGCTTCAGTTCTGCAGAATCTTGGATACTCCCCATCCACCGTGTTTTGTTCAGGTCTGGGCATCACATCAGAGTGAGAATTAATTGTATTTGATACACAGTATGAAGCCACTAGAATGGGTTAACACAGCACAAAGCACCTTGTGTTTCTTGTCTTAACCATGAAAGAGCATAAAAAGCACTCAATATCCTTTCTCTAATGGAATCTAAAAATAAATCATCTGGCCTGTTGACCAGTATGGTAATATGATCTAGTGCTGTAATGATCATATTTCTTGGCTCATGTTTATAGGATGAGGTCATATTATATTGGTCTACATCCACAGCACAGAGAACACATATCCCACTAATGCCTCCTGTCCACCTGCACACATCAGGTAGGTTCAGCCTAAAATGACAGGCAGGTGGTCGGAGAAGACTTTGGGCTTCTGAAAAAAATTCTCCTGTTCCTCGTTCCTCCCAACTCCACTCCTTTTTTCTGGCTTTCCTGAATTGTTATTTGAAAGCTATTTGAATAACTCCTGCTACTTGCATATCCCACCTGTCTCCCATCCCACCCACCTCCCAACAATCATAATTCATCCATCTGGGTCCCAAGCTGGAATTCGTTCACTAAACACCCCCACACTTTCCTCTATTTCCTCCTGTCAGGTGCGACCTATTTAACTCTGTCTATTTACATGGCTTCATCATGTCATTGCATGTCAATTGCCCGATCATGTCACATAATCCCATCAGCAGCCTCCTTTAAAAGTGGCTCAGTCTTCCGACTCTTACTTGCTCCATATAACCTCATCTTTTGTTTCATCCTGTGAGTGTTTGCTGCCTTTTCTGGTACCCCTAAGCAAAAGGCCTTGCAAAAGGCGCAGAGATAGCATCTGGGAACAGGATCGAACCCAAGTCTCTGACTCTATGAGGCAGCGGCTCTACCAGCTGTGCCACTGTGCTGCTCCACACAATCAGACAGAAAAGTCATCCAGTTTCTTGTGCTTGGAAATCTGGATGTAATTTGCAGCGAGTCTTCAGGCATGCAGTGAGTGAGGTGCTGTTACCTGGGTGAAAAGAACCCAGAAGTCGGAAGCATTAGTGTCTTGTGAGATGCCTGCCTTCTCCAGGGATTATTGTTGAGGAAGGACATTTGTTGAGTCACGGAGTCGTACAGCACAGAAACAGACCCTTTGACATACCGTCTTCATGCAACCTTTTTGCCCATTTATATTAATCCTATTTGACTGCATTATGGGCCTGTCCCACAGGCGATTTTTCAGGCGACTGTCAAGTTGACGGCAGTCGCCTGAAAAAACGGCAACGGGAACGGCAACTGTCAGAGTGGAACACACACACACACACATGGCTGAAGTACAAGTTCTGTTGGCAAGGCTGGAGGAATCATGTTGTTACTTTGCAGGACATCCCTGAACCTTTTTGCTTTCTGCTAACTAATCTGTGGAAACTTGTCCTTGATTGTAAGAATGTTCTCCCCCAATGAATGGGCGTCATCCACTCTGCCTAACACAAGGATGCCTTCAAATTACCCTCCAGATTTCCATGCAGAGCACAAACCAGGCAATTTTGTTTTACAGAATAAATTTCACATTTTAGAGCATATTTTGAAATGTTTCCTCACTGCAACATACATTTCCTCTTCTTCTACTGCATTTTAATGGGATCAGTTACAAGTCTCATTAAAAATTGAAAGCTTTCTTTACTGAATATACTTAAATAAGTCCCTAATGCGTATGAATGAGGAAATATTTAAATTATATGATAATTTTCATACTTAAAATAGAAATATATAAGACAAGTTTGACATTTTCCTGGTTTTAGTTTTTTTTTGTGGGTGATTTTTTTTATTGAAATGGGACAGAAATGTTAATGTAATTTGACACTGGCAGAGGTAAATGGAGGACCATATGGGAATCGATGGTGGATTAGACATCTGAGGGGTGTGCTTTCTACCCCTAGAGCGATTGATATCTGGAACTCATTGCCAGAGGTGGTGATGGAATCAGTTATAATCACAATTTCTGATTGCGGTGTAGACAAACACTTAAATAGGCAAGGATACATTCCTAACATGGACAAATGGCATCAGAGTAGATGGGCAAAAAGGTCAGCATAAACATGGTAGGCGAAAGGGCTTGTGTATTTTCTGTATAACTCTGTGACATGGGATGAATGCAAGACTGGCCTTGGCAATGAGAATGGGATAGTCAGTCATATAGCACAGAAAAAGCTCCTTTGGCTGAACTCATCCATGCTGACTGGATTGGATGCCATCATGCAAATAAGACTGGGTGTGGAAATGGTGAGTGGCATGGATTTAGGAATGTGTGGGTCCAGGATGATGGGGTTGGAATGGGTGTGAGAATTGGTATAAGAGCCTTTCATTCCCCCAAACCCCTCCCACCATATCCAAACCATCACACAGGAGTGTGATGGAAACTTTCCACTTGTATATGCGCAATGCGGACCAAAAGAGCCTGCTTAATTCACAATCCTAATTTGTCCAACAGCAGCGCAGGATTATTGCATTCTATATTGTTTGCAAAATGTGGTGCAGCAAGTGTCTTCAAGAACCTGACAAACAGAGAAAAAGGCTACATTTTGTTCACCATTGCTGGGCTACAATCCTGGAACTCCTTGTCCGTTGCTTATTTTGGAGTTCCCCTGAATTCCCTTCACTCTCTCAATGTTGCCTTTATTGTATGCAGTTCTGGAAGGATTTTAAGACTATGGGGAGTGTGCAAAAGTGGTTCACCAGAATGCGGCCTAGTTTAAGGGAATTGGTTACAGGGAGAGGTTGGACAAATTGAGATTGTTTTATATCGATCATCAGTAGATAATGGGGAGACCTGATAGAACTATAGGCATTCCCCGACTTACGTCATAAGCTTGCACTTACTTAAGCAATTCCTTAAGCCCACTACTTTATTTGTGAGTTGCACGTCTCAGTCATCTAGGCAGCAGTCACCAGTCAGCTGTTTCATGGATGCTCCAATGTGGTCTCCACATCAGAGCTCCCACGTGGTCTCTGCATTGGAGCTCCCACATGGTCTTCATGTCGATTTGTAAATTTATGCGTGTGCCATAACCATTCCATTTCCAAATGAGTAACGTCTGAATTGCGTAAGGGTCTATGGGACGCAACCATTACATAAGTCCAGGAGTGCCTGCATATAGATTTTTGAAACGCATAGATAGAGTAGACACAGAATCCTTTCCCCAAAGTGGAAATGACAAATACTGGAAGTCATAGCTGGAAGGTCAGAGGGGGGATGTTTAAAGAAGATGTGTGGGACAGGTTTTTACACAGAGAATGGTGAATATCTGGAAAGTGCTGACAGTATGGTCAGGGAAGCAGATATGATAATGACATTTAAGAGGTTTTGTTTATAAGGATATGGATATGAAGATAATGGAGAGATATAGATCATGTGCAGGCAGAGGAGATTAGTTTAACTTGGTATCATGTTTGGAACAGACATTAAAGGCTGAAGGGCCTGTTTCTGTGCCGTACTTTTCTATCTTCAATATTTTTTGTCCAAATAAACATGAATAGTAAAGATTGGCCTTGCTAGCAATACTTCCACCTTGAGAAGGAATAGAAAGGCAAGGAAGTAGATGCAGGAATGGAAGGGGGTTAGTGCAGGAAAATGTACATTGAGAATGAATGCTGGGCTACCCACAGTCTCACGCTGAAGCCCTACAGTTTATTTCTGACTGCATTTCCAGTCTACCACCCCCCCCCCCCCTTTTTCTGTATAGTAATGGGGAGATGGGGAAAAAATTCCAGATCATTAAAATCAGATAAAACTAGGAGAAGATATACAACATCAATATTGCTCACAAAATGTCCGACATAACTAATGAAGAGTTTCCCAGCAGCAGAGGCTTTCACCCCTCAGACAGACTCTGTCTCTGACTCTTGTCAGATTCAGCAGTCACTGGTCATCAGGTGAAATGCCATGGTTTATGGATATGTGAGCCTGTCAAATTGATTATGAATTGCTGATCAATAATTACCCCTCAGTCAATATCACCTACGGTGATTATCTCTACATTGTTACCTTGCTTTTACCAAGACCTTGCTGTGTATGACCACAACTGCCAGAACTCTTCAAAAGTAAAACATTCACAGTTTATGAAACCCTCTCTCCCTCTCTCCCTCTCTCCCTCTCTCCCCCTCTCCCTCTCTCCCTCTCTCCCTCTCTCCCTCTCTCCCTCTCTCCCTCTCTCCCTCTCTCCCTCTCTCCCTCTCCCCCTCTCCCCCTCTCCCCCTCTCCCCCTCTCTCTTGAATTATTCTGCGGTTTCCATGCCGACCAGCTTCTTCACCTGTGTGGTGTGAGGTGGTTAAATCAGATTACATTCAGCGAGGACATTCTGGTCACTGCCTACCCCTTAGTGACAAGAATCAAACAAACATCTGAGTTGCTAATGGCCCTAATCCCTGAACCAAATGATGTCAACACTCTTTCATCAGTCTCTGCAGGCTGCTTTTCATCAGTGCTGCTTACCATATACTTCAGTGCATTCCCTCATTTGTGATTCTCTTTCAAACAGAACAGTGTTCGGGGAAGAGGTGTAGACTGTTGGATGTGTAACTAATTCGCTATCCACTGAGTGAATGATATAAACTTCTCAGTCATCCATGTGGATCAAGGGATAAGACACAATACCATCCAATGTGATGTACATCAAGGACCAACAAGGAGGGGTTTAGATCAGGTGGATAGTCAGATTCCTTTTCCCATGTTAAGGAGATCAAATACAAGAGGGGACCTTTAAAGTGTGAGGAAGGAATCCTAATGGGGATCTGAGGGGCATGTTTAGTCACCCAGAGAATGGTTGATATCTGGAACTTGGTTCTTGGTTCTTGGTCCTCCAAAATATTCCAAATGGAATTTAAACTGGAGGTGGCGGAGGGTGGACCAGAGGAAGTAGCAGAATTAGATACAATCATTATTTAGACAGTCAATTAAATAGGCAATGTACAGAAGAATACAGACCCAAAGGAGGTGAATGGGACTAATTTAATCTTCTTCTGCAACAAAAAATCTGCACCAGACCTGTCCTTTTCGATGAATATGATCCCATGCACCTGGTGCCCTTCTCTTTTTCTATGGCAATGGTTACAGTTTTGAGAGGTCCTGTCAGAGTAGCTTAAGCAAGGAGCCACAGTGCAATTTACAAGTGGTGCACTCTGCATCCCTGGTGCATGGAATAAATGTTTAGGCCAATGCATGGGAAGCCAATCAGGGTTCATTGGAAATGTCAAACCCTAGAAGACATACTGTAGCTATAACTGTGAGAGGGGGAAAGTAGTGGTGTGTTAATGGAGATGTGCGAGACATGTTATTTAGACAGAGAGTGGTAGGGCCCTGAAACACATTGCCAGGGGTGGTGGTGGAGGCTGATACGATAGTGGAGCTTAAGAGGTTTTTAAATAGGTACATGGAAGTGCAAGGAATAGAGGGATATGGATTATGTACAGGCAGATGAGATCAGTTCAACTTGGCATCATGTTTGTTCATGTGCTGTACTGTTCTGTTCTCCAGTTTTATCTGTCTCCGTTATAAGGAAAAGTTTCCTGCAGTCTACCCCATCCATATCCCTCATAATTTTCTGTAGCTCATTCGTGTTCCCTCTTAACCTCCTCTATTCCAGGGAAACAGACCTAACTAGTCCAATCTCCCCTCATAATTGAATGCTCCATCCCAGCGAACATCCTGGTGATCTCCTCTACATCCTCTCCAGCCTATTACATCTTTAGATCCAGTCGTGCTCAATGTCCTTGCAGAACATTTACTTTGAAACGGGAACTTGTATTTTTTTCAACATTAATGCTCTTGACCTCCTGGTAGACCAGAAATCTTTAGTTTACTTTAAGCAACCTTTAAATGAGGTAGCATGACAGCAGAAGCCTGTTTGCACACATCCTCTGTGAGAGCTGATTTATGTGGAAAGTCCCATCTTGTCTCTCTCAGACCCGTTGAATTGAGGAGGCTTCCACTCTGTTTCTATAGGCTCAGACGTGAGCACCCTCAGACTCTTTCACTCCTGGGCAGGAGTTGCCTGGCGGGACAGGCAAATGCGTAGTTTGCAGGGTGGTGCTCTTTCTGCTGTTTACCCATGTCTTCTGTGTGGCCCCCAAAACATGACATTGAGTTCTCTATCCGAAACGCTCCTTCTCCACTTTGAGCAGTCACAAGTCAGAGGTCCTCAGGGCTTAGTGGCGATGTTGCATTATTTCAGAGGTTTTGAGTGCACCCTTGAATCATTATCTCTACTGGCTTGTTAATATGCAGTTGCCAGTTATATCAGCAACCCCACAATATACAGCAATCTGAGCCATTCATGGATTGCATGGTTAGGAAAGAGTCACCCTGCAGCTGTAGAGAGTTTGGGAGAGAAGTGGGGACCCTACAAGTAGACCATCAGGAATAGGCAGAGAGTGCAGGTAACAATCTGTAGCATAAAATAACGCTTGGTGTTGGTTACCATTCAGGGTGGTGACCCAGGGAACGTGATAACAAGCAAATTCAAAATCTCAGCTGCACCCAAGGAGCGGGTGGGAGGTACAGGCAAATGTAGAAACCCATGCCTGGGATTTTATCTCTTTACACTCTATCATCACAGCGGTTGTGGAATCGACTCTCAGCACTGTGCTGGTGGCCGTCTGTTTGTTAATAACAGCCCATGATGTCAGTCTGGAACTGAAGTTACTGAAGGGGATCTGGTGAACAGAGGAGTGGACAGGTGGTCTGGAATGGGCATGTAGTCCAGAACAGGCAGGTAGGTGGAATGGGCAGGTGGGTGGAATGGGCAGGTGGGCTGGATGGGTAGGTGATCCAGGATAGGCAATTGGCCCAGAATGGGCAGGTGGTCTAGAACAGGCAGGTGGTGTAGAATGAGCAGATGATTTGGAATGGGCAGGTGATGTGGAAGGTGATCTGCAGTCAGAGTACAGGTTATCAATGGTAAGATAGTATGTGAGTAAAAAAGGTACTCATAATTCTAATAACATAAGTATTCTCATAATTCTAACATAAGAGGCCACTCATCCCATCTAGTCTAAGCCAGCTCTTAAATCAATCTCATCTGTGCCATTCCCTCACTGATTTCCTCATAACTTGTTGTAATCATAGATTGGAGAAATATACAACCTCCTCTGGCAGCTCGTTCCAGAAAATTGTATGTAAAACGCACCCCTCAAATTCTCTCTCACTACCTCACACACTCCCTTGATACCCCTATCACTTTTCTTCACAACGGAGGTAATTTACAAGAACCATTTAACCCACCGTCCTGCATGTCTTTTGGATGTGGGTGGAACCCAGAGCAGCCAGGAAATGTATGACATCATAGAGAGAATGTGTAAACTCCACAAGCTGTGAGGAACAACTCTACTGCTGCACTAGTATTCAACAACATGAAGAGGAAAATATAACTGCTCGGGGAACTCAGCAGATCAGGCGGGATCTCAGGAGAGAAATAGAAGGATAACGTTTCAGGTTAGGATCCTTCTTCAGGGTGATGTATCAACATGCATCAACCCCTCCTTACCTAGATCTACCTTCTACTTGTTAGTTCTTGTCCACCCTACTCACCTCTCTCTACTATCTATCACTACTCTATCAGTCACTGATTTACAGAAGGACAAAAAACATGGTCACTGCAACATTAGCCTAACAGATATACAAAATTGGGAGAGGTTTAGAAGAGCTTGTTACCCATGACAGGGCTATTTAAAATTGGAGGGCATAGGTTTGCACAGACCAGAAATATGTAGGAGTAAAAGGAGAATACATTTCCAATTGGCAGAAGGCAAAGGGAGATGAGGCACAGATAAGTGATGCACACAAGGCTCCACGGGAGTAAGGATTAGGGATCATCACTCTCCAATTAACATGCATGATTTTATAAAGTTTTCTTGGCCTTATGGCAGACATTGTGCAGGTTAGTGCCAACTTCAGGGAGATAAGAACACACTGGGAGATGAACAGTGCATGACAAGCAAAAATTAATCCAGTAAAGAGTGAAATGCAGGCGCAGCTGTGACCAGAGATATCAAAAGCTTTCATGAGCTACTGTTAGTGAGCATACAATACAATTTCAGAGCAGATCAGTTGATGGCATATTCCTCCCTTTGACTAACTATATCACTGCAGATTTCAGTGACTGCATATTCTACAAGCACAATGATATTTTTGGTCTGCAAAGTATCTTGGAGATGTGAACAATACACAGACCTCGATGTGTAGCCCCAAGCTATCTATAGGTAGGTTGCTTGTGTTTCAGCCGACATTTCCTTTCTTAACCTGCCAAAAGGTATTTGAATAACTTGAACCTTCTGTGAGTTTGATTCTTACACTCAGGGTCATGAGTCCTTCCTATTCATTTGATCAGAGTACCTCATAATTTTTTACAAGTAGACATTTAATGGCAAGACTCTTGGCACTGATGTACAAAGTGATCTTAAGGTCCAGGTAAATAGCTCTCAGAAAATGGCAACACAAGCAGATAGAGTGATAAAGAAGGCATATGGTGTGCTTGCTTTCATCAGTTGGGACAATGAGTATAGGAGTCAGGAAATCATGATGTACATTTAAAGGACATTGGTTAGGTCACATTTGGAGTATTGTGTGCAGTCTGGTCACCCCATTACAAGAAAGATATGAGGCTTTGGAGTGGGTGCAAAAGAGGTTTATCAAAATGCTACGTGGATGAGACGACAATAGCTATAAGGAAAGATTGAAAAAACGTGGATTGTTTTTATGAGAGGCATTATGAGAGCCATGGATACAGTAGTCGGAAACCTTTTCCCACAGTGGAATCATCAAAGACTGGAGGGCATAGCTTTAAGTGGAGTTGAGCAAAGTTTAAAGGAGATGTGTGGGAAAGGTTTACTGCACAGAGAGTAGAGGTTGCCAGGGACCAGCTGCCAGGTGTGGTGGTGGAGGCAGATACAATTGTGGCATTTCAAGAGGTGTTTAGATAGGCACATGGATGTGTAGGGAATGATGGAGGGATATGGTTCACTTGCAGGCAGAGGAGATTAGATTAACTTGGCATCATATTCGGTACGTACTTTGTGGCTGAAGGGCCTGTTCCTGTGCTCTATTGTTCTATGTTCTATATATTTAAATGTCAGCTCTTGCTCTTCTAAACTCTAAGGAACACATACTCAAACTGTGTAGCCCCTGGAGAAGTATCTGAGTTCTCCAGCCTGCAGGAGAGCCGGTTCTCTGGATACTTTCAAGAGAGTTCCACAGACTATCTGTGGAATTCCACAGACTATAGTCTGTCCTAATGTTCTCCTATTTACCAGAACTAGCTACTACCCTTTAAATTTATCAGTTGTAACTGGAAGTAATTCTTCCCCAAGGCTCGCTGTTTCCTTGGCAAGTCTCAATGTCACACTAAGGTGCACCACAGTCACAGGTGCCCTTGTTAATGCATTTCCGCCTGCATCAATAAACTTGCGCTGAGCAGAAAACCTATCCTGAATTCAACAAAAGTACTTTGGCCCCTTCTGGACCGATTGAGTTATTTTAAGTCATGTGCTGTTTAATACCATGTTAAATATCATTTGATCTGTGAATATATTTAACTAAATGGTATCAGTCTACTGATGTTCTTCCTTCCAAGGTGGCATTGAGTATATAATAGGACATTCAACCTTTATTGCAGTTAGCCATTCCCTGGGGTCAATTATTAAAACAAAGCAGGCTACATGGTGGAAATAAAGTTAATCTTGTACCCAAAATCCTGGATTGCATTCTTTGAGTTTAATGACCTGGCTGTTTTGTTCCAGGTTCTCAGAGTCCGATGTAATCATCATGAACAGAACATGTCCGCTTCTTTATTTGATTGGCTACACATGCCATTTGAAAACTGGTCCAAGCCAATTATAATGCACTGTTGCAAAGGTCACTGAAATCAGGGAGTCACAGATTCAAGCACAGAACAGCACAGAAACAGGCCCTTCGGCCCACCATGTCCATGCTGATCTTTTCATTAATCCATTGAAGACCGTATCATTATATGTCTTGCCTATTTAAATGCCCGCCTAAATGCTTGTAAACAAAGCAATTATATCTCAGAGAGGAACCTTGTAGTTAGAGAAAATAGCTTTTCAGAGAAGCAAAACAGGAACGGAAAAAATAATCTAAAAACACGGGAACTGTAACATCATGGTTTCCTTAAGCATTACAGATAATGAGATGCAATACGCAGAGGAGGAAAGAGGACCAGCACAATTAGTCAATCCATCCTTTGTGCCTGCCTTACCCTTCCATAAAATAGAGTCGTGTAACTCAGAAAAAGGCCCTTCGGCCCACCGCAACCATGCCACCTATCTGCTCATCCACACTAATCCCACTTGCCCGCATTCGGTCTGTATCCTTCTATGCCTTGCCTATTTAAGCGACAGCCTCATAAACATGGTAATTATATCTGATTCCACCGCCTCCTCTGGCAGTGAGTTCCAGATATACACCACTCTCTATGTAATAAATGTATCCCTTAGATCCCCATTAAAACTCCTTCCTCTCACCTTGTTTTTGACACCCCTATCATGGGAAAAAGACTCGGACTATCTACCCTAATTATGGCTCATAGAATTGTATATCCCTTGCTCAGGTTATCATTCAGCCTCCTTCACTCATATTGATCTTTTACTTCAGCTCCATTTTCCCTGCACTGTCTCCATTCACCTTAATATCTGGGAATCTTTTAATCTTTGCATTGAATATACTCAGTGACTGAGGCTCTGCAGTTAAAGGTTCATGTCTGTGGCTGAAAGAATTTCTTCTTATCAGTCTTTGTTTTGAGATTGTGATGCCTGGTTCTCAGCAACTTTTCCCCGAGACACCAAGGAAAATAACTTGACCACATAAATCCTGTCAAGCCACTGAAGAATTGTATATGTTACATTGTACATGTTACATTGGATCAAGGCATTTCACTCACTGGACCTGTCAGCAGCTTTAAGGATTAGGAAACTGTGCTGAAATTATGCATTTTGGTCACATGGACCCAAGAGCCACAGATCAGAGAGGGCAAAATCTCTCCAGTTTCCTTTCACAATTGTGGCCCAGTGGAGTCTACTGAAATGCGGTTTGGTGGAAAGATAGCTATTTTACTGAACAACTAGTTCAGAATCTGGATCAAGAGTCTGGAGATATGTGTTCAAATTCCACTGTAACAACTTAAGAATTTTAATTCAGATAATTAAGTGGAATAAAATGTATCACATTAGTGGTAACTGAAAAACTACCAGAATGTAATGAACTCTGTTCAACTGCTAATATCTATTAGAGGAGAAAACGATGCCTTTTCTGTAAAATCAGAATCACAAGGACATGGTTAACCTAAATGGAAATGGTTGAGCCGTTTATTCTGTCCAAGATATGTGCTCAGCACTAATTGCTCACTTTGCCAAAAGCATCGACTTGCTGTCAAATAATAAAAACAAAGTTTGAGCATCGGTTAAAAGGCGATTGGAACAAATTGTGCCATCTTCAATTAAATGTCTGATCATACTGGTCACAAAAAACCCTATAAACATAGATGTTCTACTAGAGATTTTGAAGGGACCTGACCTGAAACATCACCTATCCATGTTCTCCAGGGCTGCTGCCTGACCTGCTGAGTTACTCCAACATTTTACGTTTTACCTAACACAGATGTTTTCATTGATATTCCCCCACCCTCCCTCTCTTTCTGTATCCTACAACACTGTTCCAGCGATGCCTGATGCAAGCTCATGAAACAGCACCTCATCCCTCTGAACTCGATATTGAATTCAACAATTTCAGATATCCAGTCACACAGTGCAATAACAGGCTCTTCATCCCACCAAGTCTGTGCTGATCAATTATCAATTTACATTAATCCCATTTGCCATCACTTGTTGATTCAAATGTTCGTCCTGATGCTTCTTAAACATTATCAGAGTCTCTGCCTAAACCACCCCTTATATTCTATGACCTGGTTAATGAAGATTATAATTTTTATTCAATGGATCAGGAACCCTGTGGCTATTTATTTTTGACATTTGCACAAAATGAGCACTGGGGGATATCAGCAGTATTTAAGGGAGTTGGGGGTGTGGTTTGGGTGTCGGGGTATCTGCAAGTGTGTGCACAGACAAAAGAAGCTCAGTTTGTTGTTTTCTTTTCTCCTTTGTTCCTCTATGAGTGGAGGATGTGCCCAGCCTGACCTGCCGGCATGTCTTCCTGCTCTGCATTTCACAACTCCTACATGCTTTTGACTATGTTTTCACTCTAACGGCATTCATTCCCTCAATGACCAGGTAACCTTGTTGCCAGCTTCTCCCCATGGTCACCCTGGTTTTACCCAGTCAGGAACACCCCCCTCCCCGAGCACACCCCCAGCAGCCTAACAAGCTTCTTTTGCCTACTTCCCAGTTCTGACGAAGTGTCTTTGTCTGGAAGCGTTGACTATTTCTCATCCCTGATGCAGCCTGACTTGCTGAGTATCTCAAGCATTTTCTGTTTATTTTACATTTCCAGCATCTGCAGGGTTTTTTTCATTTAATTCTGCAATGTACTGTTCTAAGATATTGTTGTGAACCCACCCTGAATTGTCAGTTTTAGTTGTTTAATCTGCACAAAGGTTAAAGCTGCCCACGATTATTGCAGAATCTTTCTCACAAGCCCCAGTTTTCTCCATTGTATTGATTTTCTCCATTCCTCTTGACCTTGAATTCCTTGAAGATTCCTTGAACGATATAAAAATCTGTTACTACACTTCTGTTCGAATAATATTTGAGAAAAATCTGTATGTCCCATGTAGAGAATCTACTCTCTACCTGCCCATTTCCTTTTTCCTTTCTTCCCCAATCACCCAGATCTTATTTCAGTGAGAATGTTGCAAGATAGTCTTGTTTTATCATCCAAGGAATGGGAGAAGAAAGCTCCAACTCATTGTATTGAGAACATAATACGAAAAAGTTATACAGCACCCACACATTTCTTTTCTATATCTACACTGACAACATACTTCAGCATTAATTGTGGGTGGCAGGTTGCTTCAGAGGCTTGTAGTTGCAAGTCTTTATGCAGTGATGTGTTGCCAGTACCAAAGGGACGCAGCACAGCCAGAGTCATCGGTCAGTTGAGACGTCAACTTGCTTGTTAAAAATGCTGACAATAAGCGAGTTCGGTATTTCAACTGCTCATACCCAGGTCATAGGTCATTCGCAATAAACATTCTCGTCAGCTGAGCTGCTGCGTATATGCAGACCTGCGTTTCAACCGTATTTTCCAGTTTTGCTTCTTCGATGTAAGGAAACTGCTTTCCAAACTATTTAGGTGTATTTATGATTCATTTGTATAAAACTACGATGATTTTGTTGGTTTTATTGCTTTATGCTTCGGTGTTTTACTGGTTTATGCTTTAGAGCGTATAACTTTTATACCAGTGTCTCAAATTAACTGCTATGTTCAGTTAACATAATATTGCTTTAGCAATATTATGTCTACTGAATATAGCAGCTAGTTTGAGACACTGGTATAACAGTTATACGCTCATTGCAGTTATTGATGTGCCTGGTAAGAACTTCGGCACACAAACTTTTACAGTTTTCTGATATATATTCGGATTTGTTCACTCCTTGCGGTATAGTAATGTATCTTTATCAATGGCAATATGTAGAACATCGGCAGTAAGTGCGGTGATCATTCAAGTCGCTTTGTGTTTTATATTTTTAACTCAGTTGAAAATAAACAAACTGTTGAAACAGACTCTCGCTCTCGCTACTTCCTTGTGGGTCCATCATTTACATGCTGCTGGAAATTAAATCTCGCCCCACAATCCTCCACTCACTCTCTCACACTCATCTCGAACAGCCACCCGCTACAATCGGCGGAATGGTCCTTACTTTCGTTAATCTTGCCCGCAGTCTCTGATGGGGCCGGTTTCAAGTTCAAGTTCAAGTTCAAGTGAGTTTATTGTCATGTGTCCCTGATAGGACAATGAAATTCTTGCTTTGCTTCAGCACTACAGAACATAGTAGGCATTTACTACAAAACAGATCAGTGTGTCCATATACCATTCTATAAATATATACACACATGAATAAATAAACTGATAAAGTGCAAATAACAGTTAATGGGCTAATTAAAGTTCAGAGTTTTGTCCGAGCCAAGTTTAATAGCCTGATGGCTGTGGGGAAGTAGCTATTCCTGAACCTGGTCGTTGCAGTCTTCAGGCTCCTGTACCTTCTACCTGAAGGTAGCACGGAGATGAGTGTGTGGCCAGGCTGGTGTGGGTCCTTGATGATACTGCCAGCCTTTTTGAGGCAGCGACTGCGATAGATCCCCTCGATGGAAGGGAGGTCAGAGCCGATGATGGACTGGGCAGTGTTTACTACTTTTTGTAGTCTTTTCTTCTCCAGGGCGCACACTTAACCATGACCGGCTGCATTTAACCAGGGCTCTGGGAACTCGGCATCTGATGGGGACGAGGAGGGTTCCAGAGGTAAGGCAGTGACTACTTCAGCAGCAGTGTGGCTCTGTTAATGGATTCATTCCACAGTGAGTTCAGTTCGGAAAAAAACACGCCGGTAGATCCGTGGCCACTGGTTCAGGAGATCGATCCAATTATTGACCAATAGGCGGTGGAATCCATTTGTGATAGACTCCACAATGAGACGTGTCCATTGGAGCGAGTGTGTACTCTGACCAATAACTCAGGCACAGTGAACTTCACAATGTAAACCCATCCCAGTCAAAAGCGTCCCAGAGAGCTGCCTTGCCTGAGCACTGGGACAACTCTGGGCAAGGTCCCACTGAAGGCAAGAACAACATTCTAGTCACTCAAAAGATACGCCTGTAGGCCGGATGATTTCGGGTTATGGGCCGGATCTGACCCATGGGCCATAGGTTGCCAACCCCTGCCTTAACGGTATATTCACACCGCCGAAAGGTAAAGCATCAGCCCACATCACACTGATACAGTCGCTGCCTGCCTCAGATTAAATATATTTTTACACATAAATTATGAATAAAGATAAAAAAATGTTTCAAACACAAGTAATATTTTCTTATTCCAATCGCAAACACATTAAGGATTAAATGCAAATAATAAATTTGTTAACTTTTTGAATATCTCAAAATTGCAAATTAATGAACTGAACTAGAACTGGGACTGAGTAAGTATTGTGTGAACAGCAGAACAAGAAAGGAAGCTATTGAGTTGACAGAATTCTAGATTAATTCATTGGTAGAATAGTTAACAGTTTATACACAGTTTATACAGCTGCGTTCGGGGTTTTTTTCCGAATGACCTTTGACAAATCCCATGATTCCTTGCGTTTATCAGAATACCGAACTCACTTATTCCAAGATGCCATCAAAAAGTCCCTTTGGCAGAAATTATTAATCACTTTAGGGTGCAACTTTGAAGGCATTCATTTATATAACACCTATACCTTCTTTATTAGGATACCCCTATGGTATAAGAAATGCAGCAGTGAATTTATGAGCAGTAAAATCCCACAAAACAGCAGTGAGATAATGAACAAGTTCCTCGTCTAGGTAACGTTAGTCGAATGCTGGCCAGGACATCAGTGTGAGTCTACTGTGTGTCATTGAAATAATCCCATGAGATTTATTACATCCCCCTAAGAGAGAAATTGGGGCCTAAACCCAACACCTTATTCAAACAGTCAGCACCTTATGTGTGATGTGGCACTCCCCAAGAAAAATACTGGCTTGTCAATCAGTAAGAGCTCAATTTACCGCAGTGCAGATCTAACTCATAAGCTTCCAACTCAGACAAGAGAGTTGCAGTTGATAGAGTTTAAGTATGATAGTGATAAAAAAAGGACGTAATAAATGGAATGAACATTGGTTGATAGACACCGATATGGGGAGAATTATGCTGATACCTCACTCGCTTGCATTGTTGCTTCTACCACCACCATAGATCTTATTTCACTGAGAATGTTGCAAGATAATCATATCCTCTGAGGAATGGGAAAAGAAAGCTCAATCTTATTGTGGTGTGAATATAAAGTCAGAGTCACAGCATTACACAACATGGAAATTGACCCAACTTGCATGGAAGGCGCTCTCATTTCCCTGTGTTTGGCCATATCTCTCTAAACATTTCCAATCCATGTAATTATCCAAATGATTTTAAATACAGAAATTGTACTCACCTCTACATCATGCTCTGGCAAATTATTCCATATACCCATAATCCTCTGTGTGAAAAACCTACCTCTCAGCTCCCCTATAAATCTTTCCCTCTCTCCTTAAACCTACACCCACAAGTTTTAGATTCTCCTATTCTGGGAAAACAGCCATGACTATCTACCCTATCTCCACCCTTCGTGATTTAATACTCCTCTGTAAGGTCGCGCATGGTCTCTTACACTCCAGGGGAAATAGGCCTAGCCTATTCAGCCTTTCCGTATAACTCAATCCCTCCCCTTCAGGCAATGTTCCTGCAATTTTTTTCTGTGTTCTATTGAGCAAATAAGGATACAGAAATACTAATGGGAGCTGGAGCAGCTGGAGCAGGTTGTCAGTTCCCTTCTCCATCCATTCATCTCCCACCCCTTCCTACTCCAGATCCTACTAGTCAATTATAGTCTTTGTTAGTAGTGACTGCGCCTACTATGTACTTCATATCATCAAGAGCCTGCTTACGCTAGTTAGAATGAGTAGCAGCTCGGAGATGTGATGACTGCAGATCCTTGCTGTATGTAGATTTAATAAATATATGTTGTATCTTGATGTGTGTTCGAGTCGAATCATTACATGGTGTCAGAGAGTGAATCTTGCCCACTCCGCTCATGTTTATCGGGTTTTATTTTCTTCTGATTATTTTGTGTGTTTATTATCTCAATCATGGCAAACTCGTGTTGCCGTCCAAGTCCTCTTATCTTAGATAAGTACTGCTTAATTTGGTGGGACCTGAAGCAATGAATTGTGCCGACAACTTCAGTTTTGGTCCTGCTGTTTTGGAAGAGAATAGAATGCCTTTTATTGTCATTCAAACAGCTTGGTTTGAACAAAATTGCATTTCAAAGTCTTAACATTACAAAAAAATACAAGACCCACACTTAACACAATTTACACAAACACCTCCTCACTGTGATGGAAGGCAAGTCTTATCTCTTCCCTTTGTTCTACTCCCGCGGTCCAGCAGTCCAAATGCAACGTCGAGGCGACTGGGGCTCCCGATGTTAAAAACTAGAATCAACACATACATGTAACGACACAAAAATAAAAAATAAATAAATTAATTAAATTTTAAAAAAGACAGACGGGCTGCAGTCGAGCCGCTGCTGTTAGGCGCTGCCACACCACCACCAGATGAAGGTCAGGTCAGATTGCCTGCTGAAACAATCGACGACCTTGCGGTTTTGATCAGAAAGTTCAGAGAGCTGTGTGACCTGCCCTCTAACTACATTATTGAAAGGACCAAGTTCTATGCTCGTTTACAGCAGATCGGCGAACCAATTGAATGTTTTATCAGCATCTTGAAGCACATGGCTGCACGCTGTCGCTTTCGTGATTTATGGGATGAACTCACCCGGGACAAGCTTGTTGGAGGAATGCTTGACAGCAAGCTATGAGGCGAGCTCCTTCACAACACTGATTTAACTCTAGAACAAGCAGAACATTCCTGTCGTATTTCTGAGATAACATCTCCCAATACTGACTCTCCCTTCAGTCAACGTTCGCAGCATAGTCTTAATCTTACAGACCTCTCCTCTTGCAACCCCCACACTGGGTCTGCAGTGCGTTGTCAAAATTGCAACTATTTCCATGCTACAGGTCGTCAATTCTGTGCTGCCTATGGGAAAGCCTGTAATTTCTGCAAGAAATTAAACCACTTTGCTCTGTGCTGCCATTCCCGTGTGACTCCTCTAGCTTCAAGGACGAGCCTGCACCTGCTTCAACAAGAGCTTACCGATAAAGACTACCAAGAGCCTGACTCGCAATCCCCCGCACCGCTCTCAGAGAGTACAGATACCAGTTCTGCCATCCACTCTCTCCTCCCTTCGTCTAACGAGCAACTTGACCCTGAGGTAACCGTGTTTGTGAATAACAGGCCTTTGATCGCCAAGGTAGATACTGGTGCCAAATGCGACGTAATCTCATTAAGAGAGTTTAAAAAACTCCGTAATGCTGAACATATTGATAAGGCCTCCGCAACACTTTGGACTTATGGGGGAGAAGTACTACACCCACTTGGACAAGCTGATTTAAAGTGCACCATCGACAAACAGACCCATACCGTACCATTTTATAATGTTAAGGGAGATTCAGAGACTTTGCTCAGTATCAATGCATGCCACGATCTATGCCTGGTTTACTTTGGCTGCGTGGTCCATAAACTCTGTCTCGCTGACGGCCCCATGCAACAGCTACTCTCTCAATATAAAGAACTGTTTAACGATGAGCTTGGCAAGTTGCCTATCAAATACCACATTGCTGTTAATCCCAAAGTTACTCCTGTGGTCAGAGCGCCACATCGTGTTCCGTATGCCATGCGCGACCGAATACACACTGAACTCAAGCGCATGGTATCCATGGGTGTTATTGCTAAAGTTACTGACCCGTCTGACTGGGTTTTCACCATGGTCGTTGCAACAAAGAAAAACAAGGAGGAGATCCATATCTGCATCAACACAAGAGATCTTAACAATGCCATTAAACGCCCGCATTACCCAATGTGAAGGACAGAAGATGTTGCTGCCCAGATGCAGCAGTATTCTCAGTTCTGGATGCCAAAAGCTCGTTTTGGCAGATTCCACTGGACCCAGACTTGTCCAATTTCACTATGTTCGGCACTCCTTTTGGCCGATACAAATTTCTGAGAATGCCCTTTGGCATCAACTCTGCTAGCAAAGTTTTCCAGCGCACTATGGAACAATTGTTTGCAGAGTACCCATGCGCTATCATTGTTGATGATATCCTCGTCTACGGACGCGATCTGGCTGAACATGACACCAATCTGAAGAAAGTACTTGACCATGCAAAAGACATTCAGCTCAAACCCAATCCCCTGAAGTGCAGGTTTCGAGTTCCAGAGGTTACTTACATCGGACATGTGTTCACAAGTGATGGTCTCAACCCAGACCCGTCGAAAACTACAGCTTTTCAACGAAATGTCGGTTCCTACTGACGTCGTGAGCTTACAAAGGTTCCTCGGAATGGTCAACTACCTGGCTAAATTTATTGTCAACCTCAGCGATATATCTGCCCCCCTACGAGAACTGACACACAAGGACGGGGTGTGGCCCTGGTACCCGCAGCACCAAAGAGCTTTTGACACTCTCAAATTGCAGCTGGCTAGCGCACCTACACTCGCCTACTTTGTTTTGGAATTACTAGTAACGCTCACCTGCGATACGTCTCAGTACGGGCTAGGTGCAGCGTGCCTACAGGCCACTACCGACGGCAATTACAAGCCTGTTTCGTACGCCTCCCGCACGCTGACCGACACTGAACAGCGTTACGCCCAGATCGAAAAGGAACTGCTCGCAGTGGTTTTCGCCTGCACTAAATTCAAGGACTTTATCTTTGAAAAGTCTGTGACTATCGAGACTGACCACCAGCCGCTGGTCACCATTTTGAACAGACTCATCCACGCTGCCCCAGCACGACTACAGCGAATGATGATGCAACTGCAGCGATTTGATTTCAACATTGTCTACAAGAAAGGCAAAGGCATGCACATAGCAGACACGCTATCTGGAGCCCCTCATAAAACCAACGAACAAATCTCCGAACAGGACCAATTCTCAGTAATAAAGGTTTCGTTTGTGCCAACTGTTTGAACAGCCTCGACTCATCAAGGTCTCATCAGCAGAACACACGGCTGCTGATGAGACCTTACAGTTGCTGTCTGCAGTCATCCGGCGCGGCTGGCCGGATAAATAACACAACACCCCGCTCGAGATACGCCCATACTTCCTGGTTCGTATTACAGGATGGAATTATTGTCAAGGGCCACAAGGCAGTGGTCCCAGCAGCCCTCCTGGACAAATACTTTGACGACATCCACAGGGGCCACCCTGGAGTGGAGGTAACCCTCCAAAGGGCGCAAAGCATGTTTTACTGGCCCGGAATGACCAAATACATTCGATAAAAAAACAACGTTTGCGCCGTCTGCAAAAGCCTGGCGCCACAGCAGCAAAAGCAGCCTTTACTGCCGCACCCAGTACCCCCTCTCCCATGGTCCACGTTAGCCACCGACATCTTCGAATGGCATGGGAAACACTATCTGGTCCTTGTAGACTCTTACTCTGGCTGGTTCAAAATTGACCTACTTCAAACCACTACTTCTGAAGCAGTAATCGAAATGTTGCAGCGCCACCTCTCCGTGCATGGCTCCCCTGCACGTATCCAGTCTGACAACGGCAGACAGTTCATCAGCCAAGCTTTTAAAAACTTTGCACAATGATGGGACTTTCAACATATTACCAGCAGCCCCGAATTCCCACGGTCCAACGAACTCACCGAACGCGCAGTCTGGAGTGCAAAACAACTCATGGAGCAGTCATACCGTGCCAAATCAGGCGTGTACCTGGACTTGCTCAACCTAAGGAATATTGCGCGGGATCCCATACTGGGTTCTCCAGCCCGACGACTGATGTCTCGCCAAACCCGTGCTCCTCTGCCTGTGTCCCAGCTGCTTTTGCAGCCACAGGTTCGTTCCCCAACTGCAGTTCAGAAGCAACTACAATCCAAACGTGACACACAGAAACGCTTCTTCGACAAGTCCCACAAGCCACTTAAACCTCTTGCTCGTGGACAAGTGGTCCGTCTCCAGACAAACAAGGGCTATGCACGTCTGGGACACATCTGCCAAAGAGCCGCGCTCTTATCTGGTCGAAGCGGACGGAGTCATCTACAGATGCAACCGTCAACTTATCCTTCCAGTGCAGGAACAGCGTCCTATGACTCCGTATCCTGATGTCTCACATTTCGTATATCCTCCCACAGTCAGTCCCGCGTCCCCGCTGCTGCCTTTTGTTCCCACTGCGGTCTCCCCGCGGCGTTTGGCGTCTAGCTCGCCTATCTCATCACCCTCCCTGCCTGTCGGGCCGCCAGTCGTTTCCCTATTTCCCTCCCCGGTTTCTTCTCCAGTGAAAGGAGGTAAGGCGGACTCGTACCGCACACAGGCCGGAAGGGCCACCCGTTAGATATGGTGATTTTGTGTAATTCTGCAAATGTATTATTAAGAATCCCACCTATATTGCTTAGCCACCGATGCTTCTTTTGTTTCTACAAGGAAGGATGTAGATTGGCTATTTCATACTAGCCAATTATAGTGTTTGTTAGTAGTGACTCCGCCTACTATGTACTTCATATTATCAAGAGCCTGCTTACGCTAGTTAGAATGAGTAGTAGCTTGGAGATGTGATAACTGCAGATCCTTGCTGTATGTAGATTTAATAAATATGTGTTGTATCTTGATGTGTGTTCGAGTCGACTCATTACACTACCTTCCCTTCCCCCCCATTCCCTTCCACCCTCCATTCGGTTCCACATTTCACTTCCCATCTTCCTTGCTTATCGCATTCAACAATCTTTAAGAAAGAACTGCAGATGCTGGAAAAATCGAAGGTAGACATAAATGCTGGAGGAACTCAGCGGGTGAGGCAGCATCTATGGAGAGAAGGAATAGGCAATGTTTCGGGTTGAGGCTTTTTCCCGCCCTCCCCCCACTGAAATCAGTCTGAAGAAGCGTCTGTATTCAACAATCTCCACCCTTTTGTCTTCTCCATTATCACCTCCAGTGTTGTTCACAATCTCCACCCTCTTCTGCCATCTACCATTCAACCCATCTGCAACTGGATTCATCAATCACTTACCAGCTCTTGCCCACCCCTTCCCCCATCTTTCTCTACCAACTATCTCCCCTCTCCTCCATTGGCCTGAAGAAGGATCCCAACCAAATCCCAACAATCATCTCTCCATTTTCTTCCACAGATGCTGTCAGGCTCACTGAAATTGTCCAACAGTTTGTTTTTAGTTTAATTTAGAGATACAGCATGTAAACAGGCCCTTCGGCCCACCTAGTCCATGCCCGACAAGTGATTCCCCGCACATTAACACTATCCTAGGGACAATTTACATTTATACCAAGCCAATTAATCTACAAACCTGTACATCTTTGGGGTGTGGGAGGAACCGAAGTTCTCGGACAAAACCTACGTGGTCACAGGGAGAACATACAAACTCTGTACAGACAGCACCCATAGACAGGGTGCACCAGTGCTGTAACCACTATAAGGCAGCAACTTTACTGCTGCGCCACTGTGCTATTACTGCCGTTACTGTCAGGAAGGCTGCAGCTTTTGTGTTTCATAGATCGTGAGAGAGAGCATTTCCTGTGACACAGGTACAATGATCATGTTACAATGATCTGCTAAACTTTTTCCATTGATGTTCCCACCTATTTTCTCTGAGATATTTGCCCGCATATGCCCTCCCTCCAATTGATGCCATCGCTAAGTTCTGATCTACTGGTTAACTTAGGAGTCCGTCATCCACCAGCACTGTGCAGTTGATAACATGTCGCCTTGTCCTGCTAACCACACCCTTTATAAGGTCTCAGATATGCTCCGTGGGATCCAAGTGTATTTTCCACAAGCTGCAACTTTCTATGAAACCAGCAGATATCACAAAGCAACATTTTAGTGTGCCAAACAGACTGCACTGTCAAGTTCATATGGTTACATGGGATATCACTGCACATCTTTCTCTTACTTGACTATGACATTTAGGAATGCTCACATACTTTACTTAGTGTTCTGTGATAGACAACCCAAGTAATTTATTTTGGATTCATTTACCAACAGGCCTTGGAAAAAGCATTACTATAGTATGTAGAACAGGCCTGAGGCTTCAAGGAGATGGTGCAGGATTAAAATGGGATTAATATTCCATAGCCAGTAAAGCTGACTTTGCCTGATACTGCATGGCTGAGGAACAATCTTACTTGGATACACAGGAATTTAGCAATACTGCCCTAAGGACAATCTGACCAGATACCAGAATGAGTCTGAGGAAACCGATGCCATGCACTCAATAAAAAAAAATTATGCATAATTCATATAAATGTGTACTGCTGCTTGTCTAATTGACATAAAACTTGGGACATAAGAGACTGCAGATGATATTTTAGCAAAAAACAAAGTGCAGGAGAATACTCCATTAGTCTAAAGAAAGCTCCCAACCCGAAACGTTATCCATTCATTTTCGTCCCAAGATGCTACCAGACCCATTGAGTTCCCCCAGCACTTTATATTTTGCACATAACATCTTGAACTAAATCAGAAAGTAAAACACGCATACATGATAAAAATTAAATCCCATGACAGCTTCTGATGATCTGTTTTAGTCATGATTTTGGTTTATTGGAAAAATGTTGGCCAGGGCACCAGGGAGAGACCTACTGCATAAGAGATTTCAAGAAGTAATTTTATTTCGTGAACTCAGAATGAATTTTCCTTCCATATCTGATTAAGCATTAATCTGTGCCAAGATTTTCACCAGTCTTCACTTGATGGGTTGAAGGCAGAGTCTGGAGAATTGAACCAGCAGTCAGTTGACATTCCCAGTGCAATACTGACGAAGGACCATACTATCAGATCAGATGTTAAACTAGGCTACTCTCTCTCTGCTCTGTCTGCTCTCTCATATGAGCCTGGTACCACTTCAAAGAGCAGCAGCATTCCCCATGGTGTGCTACCCAACACTTATCCCTTAAAACAAAACCATTACAAAAACAGTTTGACTTATTACTGCTTTTGTGTTTTGTGGAATCTTTCTTGCACAGATTGGCTGCCAATTTTTCACATTTCAGCGATATTCTTCAAATGTACTTTAGTTGCAAAGTGTTTTGAGCTGCAAAGGTCATTATATAAATTTATATTCTGTCTTTGTTTGATCCCTTGCCTGCACCTCATATACAGCATATTCATGGACTTCTCTATAAATAATTCTCTCATTTCAAAAGTAGTTCACTGTCTCTGAATGACACATCTCTGTTATTGCCCAGCTGTGACCTACATCTCATCAGACAACCAATTGACCATTGGTGAAATTCTTCCTGCTGCCCGCCTTACCAATAAAATGCATAGAAGTGATCTTACTGGCCGTGCACACAGGGAAAGCTGGGCATCGCTAAAGATTCTGTTTATCTAACCTATCTAAGCTTCTCATAATCTTATGTAGTCCTATCAAATCACCCCTCAAACCCAGTCCATTCCAGTCTCTGCTCATAGCTACAGTCCTCCAAACCAGGGAACGTCATGGCGAGTCCCTTCTGCACACTTTCCGGTGCGATCATATCCTTCCTATAGTGTGGCAATCCAAACTGGATCCAATAACCCAAATGCGGCCGAAGCAGTGTTTTGTAAAGTTGCAACATAATGTTCCAACTTTTGTAACCTCTGCCGTGTCCTATAAAGGCAAATGTGTCATATAAATTTTAGGTTGATGTATGTTGCCACTTTTAGAGATCTACTAGACCAGGTGCGGACCCGTTGAGCCCGTCCTCCAAGGCAATATTCCACCACTGACCCATAGCCCCCAACTGCATAGGCGAGGCCGACGGGTTCCCGTTGTGACGCCAGAGATCCCCGTTGTGACACACATCACGGCAAACCCGCCTCCAACTGTTCCCACTTGCCAGCCATGCCTGCAACATTTTTAAAGTTCAAAATGGCAATAACCTGTAAAATATCACCCCCTCCTCCCTTTTCCTCCTCCCTCCTCCATTACCTCGCCATCCCTCTTCCTACCCCTATCCTCTTCCATTCCCCCTCCCCTTCACCCTCCCTCTTCTTTCCCCTCTCCTCCTCCCCTCCCCCCCTCACCTCTCCCTCCCTCTCCTTTACCAAACCCTCAGTCACTCCCCCATAACCCCTCTCCCATCCCTACCCCCTCCTCTCCCTCTATCCCCCTGCTCCCACTCCTCACCTCTCCTATCCCACCCCCCCACTCTCCCTCACCTCCCCCACTGCCCTCCTCTCCCTCTATCCCCCACTCCCCCCTCCTCTCCCTCTATCCCCCCTCCTCCCCACTCTCCCTCCTCACCTCCACCACTTTCCCCTCCATTTCCCTCCCTACCCGCCTCCTCACCGTCTATCCCGCTGCTCCCCCACTTCTCACCTCCCCCCTATCCCACCACCCCACAATGAAAATAGTACATTTCAGATTCAGATTCAGATTCAACTTTATTGACATTGTGCAGTGTACAGTACAGAGACAACAAAATGCAGTTAGCATCTCCCTAGAAGAGCGACATAAATATGAGCAGTAAATAAATAAATCTAATAAATCCTGGTAGGAGGAGTGTCCGGGGGGGGGGGGGGGGGGGGTGATTGGCAGTCACTGAGGTACAGTGTTGAGTAGTGTAACCGCCGCAGGGAAGAAGCTGTTCCTGGACCTGCTGGTCCGGCAACGGAGAGACCTGTAGCGCCTCCCGGATGGTAGGAGGGTAAACAGTCTGTGGTTGGGGTGAGAGCAGTCCTTGGCGATGCTGAGTGCCCTTCGCAGACAACGCTTGCTTTGGACAGACTCCATGGTGGGGAGTGAGGAACCGGTGATGCGTTGGGCAATTTTCACCACCCTCTGCAGTGCTTTCCGGTCGGAGACAGAGCAGTTGCCATACCATACTGTGATGCAGTTGGTAAGGATGCTCTCGATGGTGCAGCGGTAGAAGTTCACCAGAATCTGAGGAGACAGGTGGACCTTCTTTAGTCTCCTCAGGAAGAAGAGACGCTGGTGAGCCTTCTTGACCAGAGTTGAGGTATTGTTGGTCCAAGAGAGGTCATCAGAGATGTTGACCCCCAGGAACCTGAAGCTGGAAACACGTTCCACCTCCGTCCCGTTAATGTGGATGGGGGTGTGCGTGCCGCCCCTAGACTTCCTGAAGTCTACAATGAGCTCCTTGGTCTTCTTGGAGTTAAGGGCCAGGTTGCTGTCAGCGCACCATGCTGCTAGGAGCTGGACCTCCTCCCTATAGGCCGACTCATCGTTGTTGCTGATGAGGCCAATCACCGTTGTATCATCTGCATACTTGATGATGGCGTTAGTACCATGTACAGGTGTGCAGTCGTAGGTGAAGAGGGAGTAGAGGAGGGGGCTCAGCACACAGCCCTGTGGAACGCCGGTGTTCAGGGTGAGGGTTGAAGAGGTGTGCTTGTCTAACCTAACAGACTGGGGTCTGTTGGTTAGAAAGTCCAGTATCCAGTTGCAGAGGGAGGGGTCGATGCCCAGGTCACCGAGTTTGGTGATCAGTTTAGAGGGTATGATGGTGTTGAATGCTGAGCTGTAATCGATGAACAGCATTCTTACATAAGTGTCTCTGTTGTCGAGGTGGGAGAGGGCGGAGTGAAGTGCCGTTGAGATGGCATCCTCCGTACTCCCGTTCTTGTGGTAGGCAAACTGATAGGGATCCAATGTGGGGGGTAGGCAGCCTTTGAGGTGTGCCAGGACCAGCCTCTCGAAGCACTTGGCGATGATGGGAGTAAGTGCAACTGGGCGGAAGTCGTTGAGGCTTGCCGCAGTGGAGTTTTTGTTTTAAATGAAAGTCCCCCCCCCCCCCCACAATGAAAACCGCAGTTCAATTCTCAATGAAAATCGCGTTTTTTTCTTGAAAATAACCTAAGCACAATGTTAGCTGTTAATGAAAACAGAAGAATTTGATTAAAACTAAGTTTTATTTGAAAATTGCGTTTTTTAATGTAAATGAGAATTGGGATTCCATTGTGACGTCATTATAATGGGGCGGGGCAGGGCAAGTGGAAAAGTGTTTTTTGTAAATTTAAAGTTTAAAATGTCAATAACCTGTAAAATATAACATCAATCTGAACGAAACTTGTTTCATTTACACCACAAGACAACGGTGAGTAAGGTGGGCCAAAAATTGCAACATTATCGTGCACCATTTTGGCGTAGTTTTGGGGGGACACCCATATGCACACATACAAACAAACAAGATGAAAGTTTTAATAATATATACTAGACCAGGTGTGAAATATTCCACCACTGACCCATAGCCCCCAACTGTGCAGGTGCGGCTGATGGGTTCCCGTTGTGACGCCAGAGATCCCCATTGTGACACGAGTCATGGCAACCCTCTCCCAACTACGCTTCACCGTCCTTCTTCATACCCCTATCCTTCTCTATTCCCCCTCATCCCCAGCACTCCATCCCCCTCCTCTTTCACCCCTCCTCCTCCCCTCCCCCACTCCCTCCCTCACCTCTCCCTCCCTCTCCTTTCCCCTACTCCGTCCCTCCCTCCCTAACCATTCTCCCCTCCCTTACCCCCCTCCTCTCCCTCTACCCCCTTGCTCCCCCACTCCTCACCTGCCCCCTATCCGACTCCCCCACTCTCCCTCCCCACCTGCACCACTGCCCTCCTCTCCCTCTATCCCAAAATCCCTATCTCCCCACCCCCTCCTCTCGCTCTATACCTCCTCCTCCCCCACTCTCCCTCTTCACCTCCCCCACTTTCCCCTCCCTCTCCCCTTCCTATCCCCCTCTTCTCCCTCTATCCCCCTGCTCCCCCACTCCATCCTATCCCACCAACCCCCCCAAATTGAAAATTGTGATTTTTTTAATGAAACCTCCCCCCTCTCCCATCCCCCCACAATGAAAATCGCAATGTTTAAAAAAATATTCAATTCTCAATGAAAATCACGTTTTTCTATAAAATAACCTAATCACAATGTTAGCTCTTAATGAAAATGGAAGAATTTGATTATAACTGATTTTATTGAAAACCGTGATTTTTTTAAATGTAAATGAGATTTGGGATCCATCATTGTGACATCGAACGGGGCTGATGGGCAGGGAAAGTGGAAAAGTGGTTTGAAAAGTGATTTTTGTCAAGTTTAAAATGTCAATAATGTGTAAAATATAACACCAATACGAATGAAACTTGTTTCATTTACTGTACATCCCAGGATAATGGTGAGTAAGGTGGGCCAAAAATTACAGCGCTATCGTGTATCGTTCTGGCCGGATTTTGGGATTTCACGCACATGCAAGCATATAAACAAACAAGATAAGAGTTTTAGTCAAGTCAAGTCAAGTTTATTCGTCACATACACATACGAGATGTGCAGTGAAATGAAAAGTGGCAATGTTCGCGGACTTTGTGCAAAAAACAAACAAACAAACAAACAAACTACAAACAGAATGGAACAGAATCACATATTCTTTTACATATTAAATATTGTGGGCGGAAGGAAAAAGGGAAACAGTAAAGTTAGTCCCTGGTGAGATAGGGACCATATATAGTAATATATATATATTACTATATATTACTATCATATATATAGATAGATGGATTTAGACCCTCCCTGATCCTGCCCTACCCTTCACTATATAGATCTCGCCCTTATTTGACTACCCAAATACATAACCTTGCATTTGCCAGGATTGACTTATTTTCTTTCATTTATTTGTCATGATCAGGGTATCATTGCCCAACCTAAATATTCTTGAGAACGTGGTAGGGCAACACCATCTCAAACTACTGCATTTCTGGTTAAGCTGTTGGGGAGGAGATTGCAGAAACATAAAACCCGGAACAGTACAGAATAGGAACAGTGCCTTTGGCACACAATGTTCATGTTGAACATGATGTCAAGTTAATCTAATCTCCTCTGTCTGCATATGATCCATAACCCTCCATTCCCTGCATATCCATGTGCCTATCTAAAACTCTCTTAAATGCCACCATAGTATCTGCCTCCACCTGCAGTGGTCCAGGCACCCACCACTCTTCGTGTAAAAAATTTGCCCGCACATCTCTTTTAAACTTTGATCCTCTCACCTTAAAACTATGCTCTCTAGTCCTTGACATTTTCATCCATGGAAAAAGATACTGACTGCCTATTTGATATAGTCCTCTCATAAGTTTATGTACTTCTATCTGATCTTTCCTCAACCTCCAACATTCCATAGAAAACAATTCAAGTTTGTCCAACCTCTTCTTATTGCTAATCCTTTAATCTAGGCAGCATTTAGTAAACCTCTTCGACACTCACTCCAAAGCCTCCATACCCTTCCAGTAATGGGACAACCAGAACTGCACACAATACTCCAAATGCAGCCTAACCAAAGTCCAATTAAGGTGCAATATAACTTCCAGACTCTTGCACTCAATGCCCTGACCGATGTAGGCAAGTATACCAAATGCCTTCTCCACCATTCTATCTACTTGTTTTGCAATTTTCAGGAAGTTATGGACTTGGACCTCAAGATCCCTCTGTACATCAATGTTGTTTAAGGTCTTGCCATTAATTGTATACTTTCCGCTTACATTCAACCACCCAAAGTGCAACATTTCAAAATTGCTTGGATTAAACTCTACCATTACCAACTCAGACAGAACCTTTTTCACAGAGTGAAGTTGTCCAATATTGGAGGCTATAGCTGGGAAGACTAAAGGCAAAAGTTTGAAAAAGATATGCGGGGCAAGTATTTTCACTGATAGGGGTAGTGCTGGAAGCACATACGAGAGTGGTATTTAAGAGGACTTTCGATAAGCACATGGATTTGCAGAGAATGGAGATATATGTATCATATGCAGGCAGAGGAGATTAATTTAACTAGACACTCATCTAGCACAGACTTGCAACAAAAGGACCGTTCCTATGCAGTACTATTCTACGTTCTAGTGTGATTAGCGAGGTTGAGGAAAAATGAGAGACTTGATTTTATCCATGAAATCTCAAGGGACCCCACACGGACGTAGTGTGGGAGACAGCTTGCTATGGTAACGCAGGAGAAAGTGGCTGGGGCCTCACAGAAGCATTGTGTGCTCCTCCTGTTCTCATCTGCATCATGGGCTGGGAAGCTACGTCTGATTGGATGTTTCCCTGCTGCTTGATCTCTCTACTTCAATCGCTCTATTTTTCCAAATATCTTCAGCATCTTTTATCCAAATTCAATACTTTTATGACTGACAAAAATATGCAGAAAAAATGAAAATATCCAAGATTCTGTGATGCCCTGAAATTGTTGCTTACAGATGAACTTATGTCCATCTTTCATTTCTGAGTCTCCATGGCAACCCCAGACTGGATGCAGCTTTGGGGCAGATGCACCTGATCCCTACCTGAAAGCCCGTTGAAGAGGAGGCAGCCACATACAACGCACTACACAGGAGGTAACGAATTACCCTAGAATCGGCTCACAGTGGTCCATGCCAGAGTTAGTGCGGGCATCAGGTGGGGTTCTGCGAGGCCTTCTGCATTTGAACAGTCTGGTTCACCTCGGGGTGAAGAAAAGTTATTGTGTGAGAGGTCAGTCAGTGGAACTGCAGTGTAGCTATGTTTTTATGAGAGGGAAAAGTTACGGTGGAGGGTTAACCCAAGTTTTTAGACTGAATGGTCTGTGCACTCGGCATCGTCTTTGTCTCTAACTCATCTGCTGAATCACAGATCGTGATGAATCGGCTTCCTAATCTATTCGCCTAATCCAGCGTATTCAAGCAGTACCAACAAAACAGTTGCCACATAGCAGGACGCCAACACCAAACATAAAAAAACAAACTCAGCAGCAGTATCTATGGAAGAAAAGGTGGTTGGTGTTTTGGGTTGAGACCCTGCATCAAGGCAGGGCCAGTATAATGAGTTAAGGCAGAAGCTGGCAGGTGATAGGATCCAGAGCACCTGAGATTGTGGGAGACCTAGCAAAAGTTTATAAAATGATAAGAGGCATTGATAGGGTAGAGTCAGACCTGATTCTCAGGTTGTAAATACAAAATACTAGATGCCATAGTTTTACAGTGATAGTGGGGAAATTTAAAGGAGATGGTCAAGTTCTTTATACTATGGGTAATGGGTGCCTGGACGTACAAGATGGAGGAGTTTAAAACAATATGCAATAGGCACACAAATATGCAAGGAATGGAGGAATGTGGATCACATGCAGACAGGCAGGATTAGTTTAATTTGGCATCATGTTTGACACAGACATTGTAAATCGAAGGGCTTGTATCTGTGCTCCACTGTTTTATGTTCTGTAAGTAGAGTCAGGAGGGATAGGATCCAGGTGGGTAGATGGATGTCTGACCCTCGCTGTCCTCAGTGAAAGTCAGGCGAGTAGGAAACCTGGGTGCTGTTAGTAGAAGGCTTCTCATTAAACTCCCAAGATTTGACAGAGCCTAATACCCCTCATTAGGTGAGACCCAGTGATGATAAGTGGAGCTGGATTGATTGCTCTGTGTAGCTAACATGCCAGTTACCGTGACAATACCATCAAAGCATTCCTGGCATATCCTGAACACCTGTCACTCACTGGACCAGAGTACGGTTTATTCGTGCAATTGAAGTTGCTCTGATTTTCAACATGTCACAAAAATCAGTTCCCATGGGAACGCATTAAATGTTTGATGCAGTTTGAGCAGAAAGATGATAAAAATAAGCCCTTTGTCGAACTCAGTTTAGGGCACGTGCAGTAGCTGAGGACACAAGCACACCATGCTACAGAAGGCAACTAGGAGCTTCAGCAGCAAACCTGGATGCAGTGTGGACAGGAGGGATCGCTCTGATCTTAGGCCACATATTCAAGTGTGGTCAGGAGGTTGCACACTACAGATGCAATGTGACACTTTCAAACATACATCCACTCTCAAGCCTGGGTTGTCAGGTACAAGGCTGGTATTTGTTGTTCTTCCCAGGCAAGGCCTCCTTCCTGAGGCCTAACTAAGCATGAAAAGACACTCACCACAGCTGCAGGCCCTTTTGATCTTAGTCAGGCTTTGACAATGTCCCACATGGAGAAGTGGTCCAAAGGGACAGAACCCACAGCATCCAAGTCAGGTTGGCTAATTGTATCCCAAAACCTCCCTTCTGAATACAGCCCTGGTCAACTACTTATTTTGAGACCATGCCTCCTGCTTCCAGACATGCAGCCAGGCAAAGCACAATTCACACAACGACCCTGCAAAGCCCCTTAGATTTAACAAATTACTCCTCATTCTTCCCATGTCAAGAGAGTATCGGCCCAGTCTGTTTCATATTAGACCTCTGCCATACAATCTGATAAGTCTTTGTTACACTGTCTGTCCCAGTCCCCGCGCAGGGAGACCGGATTTACTCGCACATCCAGGTATGGTCTTGTCAGTGCTCTGTAGAACCAGAATAAAGTTCTCCACTCATACTTTGCATCTAAATCCCCTTTCCACTAAAGGCCAATGTACCAATTGCTTCTTAAATACTTCTGCAGCATGGTCATCTTCAGATAGAGTCACAGAGTGATACAACACAGAACCAAGCCCTTTAGCCCACTGAGTCTGTGCTAACCATCACCACCCATTAACACTATCCCACTTCAATCTCCATACATTCTCATCAACTCCCCCAGATTCTCTCATTCACCTGCACACTATAGATAATTTACAATAGTAAGTTAACCTACCAATAAAGGTCTTTGGGATGTGAGAGGAAACCAGAGCACTTGGGGAAACTACTGCAGTTACAGGGAAAATGTGCAAACTCCACGTGGCCAGTGCCAAAACCTGGACTGCTGGAGCTGTGAGGCAGTGGCACTACCAGCTATGCACCTGAACAATGGAATCTTATATCCATGTTTAAAGCAGAGGACCTATTAGAAATAGAACTGCAACACTGCTGCAGTCTTTCAGTCTTGCTGCGCTGATGCATCAGCCTGTACGTTCCATTGAAATCCCCTCGATTCAAACCCATTAGCTTCACACCTACACAAAATAATCCAATGAGCTATTAGTGGCTCCAAGCCCTTGAAATCCCGTCAAGAAACCGCATTACCCAGCACCTGGTTTTCCATGCCCACAATGAGAATGAAATACATTTGAGAATCAACCCACACAATGCCCACAAGTTCTACTCCCAGCCCTTGGTCGTGTCTCCACCTCACAGCTCGTTGTAAGTTCTGGGTGGTTCCCGTAGGACCCCTCGACGCTTGATGCTGACCAGCTCACCTCTGCACATCTGGCCCGGCTGCCCAGGGTTTATACATGGTCATCTTTCTCAGCTGCACCTCGCACCCTCTCAACACTCCCCACCCCTGCAACCCTTTCACTGCAGGCTTAACCACAAGGCCCCAGACCCATCATGACCAAACTTACACCCATTCCTCTCTCAACCACCATCCGTACTCCCAGGTCACCGACTCGTTTACTAAGAAAGATGCAGCTCGATTTTGCCAGTCATCACCAGCCTTGCCACAACTAATCAGGATAGCCGAGGGCCACTCCCACTGCTGGCCCTATCTCAGGCTACCACCCTCAGCACACTTCCTCCACCAACCCTTACATTTCCACACTCCTGCAAACCACAAGCCTCTTCCTTATAACCTCTAATCCCAATGGAGGTTATAAGGAAGATCTCACCTTGTTTTGTCCAACCTACCATTCCCACCGCCCCCTTCACCATCTTTTCCTTCTCCCCCCCCCTAACCCCCCCCCCCCCACTCCAACCCCCTTGTCTGTTGCCACCTCCTCTCTTCCTCCCAAACCCCACACTCCACCTAGGTCATGTCCCATCTCCCCTCTCCGTCTGGGCTCTTAACTCTTCTTTCCAGCCCCTCTACCCTCCCATCCGGACTCACATCCTACCTCCCACTTTCCACTCTTCGGTTCCACATCTAGTTCCATTTATCCCTCCCCACTCCACCTCTGTCTGATCCAACCTCTCTCTCCCCACTCCCCCTCTCTCCCCCTTGTCTGGCACCACTTCAGTCTCCACCCCATCCTCTGGCGGTTCTGACCCGCATCCACTCCTCCTCATCGGGACCCACCCCTGGATAGGGTATGGGCAATCCTGAGGATCCCAGCAGGCTCCGGTGAATCACTCATTTGTTCAGCCACTGCCCACCGCACACTCTGTAAGTTTACAGATGCTAACTAACTTCTAGAAACACCTAATGACATTGACTCCACAAAAGGTCGCATGGAAAATCTTGATCTTACCTCAGTTACCATGGAGACAGAGCAGGTTTTGGGCACCTGTTATAATGCGTTAGCTGCTGTGAGGAGACAAGCTGTGCAGACCAGGGGCTAATGAGCTGCCCCTGGGCTTGTTCTGCTGCTCAGCTTCACCCTGGCACTTGGACACAACAGCATACCAGAATAATTGGTGCACGGCCCAGTGACTCTGACAGACATGAAATATATTTACCGTTCTGGAAAATGTTTCTGAAAATACTTCAACTGATTCGATAGTTATTCGATGTTTCAGGATAAACCCACAGATTTATTTTCATCAAATGTGCAGGATTTGCTCAGCCTGACCTGCAGGGCATGTCCTCCTGCTCGGCACCATACTGCTACTCCTATATTCTTTTGTCTGTGCACTTACGCTCTAACTGCCCCCATTCACTCATTGATCAGAGACCTTGTTCACAGCAGATTCCCATGGTCACCCTGGGACATCCCCCTCGCCCACCCTTCCTGCAGCTTTTCTCTCCTCTGATGAAGGATCTTTAACATGAAACATTAACTCCCTTTCTCCAACTCCAGATGTAGCCTGACCTGTATTTTGAGTCATTTCTGCTTTTGTTTTTCATCTCCATCAAGCAACAGAAAACCCAGGAATAAAAATACCCTGGACATTGAGGAAAAGGTTTCTTTTCATTCACATTCTTTTAATTTCAGCAATGGATATAGAAATACTGGAGGAAATAAGTGATTTGTTCAATTCTGAATTGTCCAAGTGCACAAATGTTCAGGGAGGGACAGATCACATTCCGTCGGTCCTGCACCAGTGAGCACCAGACTGATTGTCTAGTGCCACCTGCTGATGAGATATGACTGGAAATCCGTGTTCAACTTCATTTGGTGAACCAAGTGGATGTTGCAGGAGGAGCAACATTTTTCGGAAACCTGCACATCTGGGAAATTATATATTTAAAATCATTGGGTGGTTTTCACAGCCAGCAGCATTAAAATGGGACCTTCACAGAACGCAGCAGCCTAATAAAGGCTCATAACTGGGACACCGAGGTCATAAAGTCGTAGAGAGATGCAGCATGGAAACAAGTCCTTCGGCACACTGTCTCAGTGCCATTCCTCAAACATCCATTTACATCAATCCTACATTAATCTTATATTTTACTTTCTCCACAACTCCCTTCAACTACTCCCAGATTACACCCCCAACCACACATGAGAGACAAATTACCCCATGAACTTCGCGACATGCATGTCTTTGGAATGTGGGAATAAACTGGAGCACCGGGGGGAAACCCACGCGGTCACAGGAAGAATGTGTAAACTCCACACAGACAGCACTTGAGGTCAGGTTTGAGCAAAAGAAAACTGGAGCAGGAGTAGTGCCATATGGCCCCTGAAACTTGACCTATCATTAAATGTTATCATGGCCGATCTATATTGGCTTCAACTCCTCCTTTATGTCTGTTTCCTATCACCCTCAATTCCTCAACCTTTCAAATAGTTGTCCACCACCACCTTAAATTTAGCTACAACCCAGATTCCACCACCTTCTGGGGCAGAGAATTCCAGAGATTTAACTCATTGAGAGAAGAAATTTCTGTGCATCTCAGTTTTAAATGACCGACTCTTTATCCTGCAGCTACTTATTTCCACAACAGTGGATGATTTCAAATGTCCACAAAACATACTGCAGGTTGCCTCTTTCTTCACCTGCCTCTATCCAGTTGCAGTTTCTTTATCTCCTCTTCATTGCTGACCTTACCATCCAGCTTTGTTATTTCTGCAGAACCTACACAGACGAGAGAATTGTGTGCAATTTAAGGCATCATTAGAGTATTTTTTTACAGTCAGAGTCTTTCTCCCTGATCAAAATACCAAAGAACATAGAATTAAGGTGAGGGGGGAGAATATTGAGGGAGATGTGCAGGGCAAGTTTTACACACAAAGTGATAGGTGTTTGGAACACTGCCAGAGGAGATGGTGAAAGCAAACCAAGGCAACCATTATGAGGCATTTAGACTGACACACGAGCAGGCAGGGAATGGAGGTACAGGCCATGTGCAGGCAGATGGGATTAGTTTAGATTGGTACAATCATGGCGGGTTGAAGGACCTGTTTCTTTGCTGTATGTACTACCTTCTATGCTCGATGGATATAGATTGTAAATGGCTGAGTCCTAGTACTGTTTTGGATGTGAGTTCCGGTAACCATGGATAAGGAAAATCCATGGATATATCTATATCCATGTTCTCCACAGATGCTGTCTGGCCCATGGTTATTTTGCAATCTCCAGTGCCCTCCATAATGTTTTGGACAAAGACCCATCATTTATTTATTTGCCTCTGTATTCCTCAATATGAGATTTGTAATAGAAAAAAATCACATGTGGTTAAAGTGCACATTGTTAGATTTTATTAAAGGCCATTTTTATACATTTTGGTTTCACCATGTAGAAATTACAGCTGTGTTTCTACATAGTCGTCGTCGTCACCCCCCCCACACACATATTTCAGGGCACCATAACATTTGTGACATACGGCTTCACAGGTAATTGCTCAGGTGTGTCTAATTGCCTCCTTAATGCAGGTATAAGGGAGCTCTCAGCACCTAGTCTTTCCTCCAGTCTTTCCATCACATTTAGAAACTTTTATTGCTGTTTATCAACAAGAGGACCAAAGTTGTGCCAATGAAAGTTAAAGAAGCCATTATGAGACTGAGAAACAAGAATACAAATGTTAGAGACATCAGTCAAGCCTTAGGCTTACCAAAATCAACTGTTTGGAACATCATTAAGAAGAAAGAGAGCAATGGTGAGCTTACTAATCGCAAAGGGGCTGGCAGGCCAATGAAGACCTCCACAGTTGATGACAGAAGAATTCTCTCTACAATGAAGAAAAATCCCCAAACACCTGTCCGACAGATCAGAAACACTCTTCAGGAGTCAGGTGTAGATTTGTCAATGACCACTGTCCACAGAAGACTTCACGAACAGATATACAAAGGCTGCACTGCAAGATGCAAACCACTGGTTAATCACAAACATAGGATGGCCAGGTTACAATTTGCCAAGAAGTACTTAAAAGAGCAACTACAGTTCTAGAAAAAGGTCTTGTGGACAGATGAGATGTTGATTAACTTACATCAGAGTAATGGCGAGAGCATAGTATGGAGGAGAGAAGGAACTGCTCAAGATCCAAAGCATACCACCTCATCTGTGAAATACGGTGGTGGGGTTGTTATGGCCTGGGCATGCATGGCTGCTGAAGGTACTGGCTCACTTATCTTCATTGATGATACAACTGCTGATGGTAGTAGCATAATGAATTCTGAATGTATAGACACATCCTATCTGCTCAGGTTTAAACAACTGCCTCAAAACTCATTGGCCGGTGGTTCATTCTACAGCAAGACAATGAACCCAAACATACTGCAAAAGCAACAAATATGTTTTTCAAAGCTGAAAATGGTCAATTCTTGAGTGGCCAAGTCAATCACCCGATCTGAACCCAATTGAGCATGCCATTTATATGCTGAAGAGAAAACTGAAGGGGACTAACCCCCAAAACTAGCATAAGTTAAAGATGGCTGCAATACAGGCCTAGCAGAGCATCACCAGAGAAGACACCCAGCAACTGGCGATGTCCATGAATTGCACACTTCATACAGTCATTGCATGCAAAGGATATGCAACAAAATACTAAACATGACCACTTTCATTTACATGACATTGCTGTATCCCAAACATTATGGTGCCCTGAAATGGGGGGACTATGTATAAACACTGCTGTAATTTCACCACGGTGAAACTAAAATGTATAAAAGTGGCCTTTATTAAAATCTGACAATGTGCACTTTAACCACATGTGATTTTTTTTCTATTACAAATCTCAAATTGTGGAGTACAGAGGCAAATAAATAAATGATGGGTCTTTGTCCCAAACATTATGGAGGGCACTGTATGTCTTTTTTTCTATTCTCTGACTGAGAAATGCTTCAATACAAATGTTCACACATTGATGCAGAGAGGAGTGGACTGGTACAGGACATCAGAATCAGTGACATTTCTATAATGGCATAAGAGAATGGAGGTGGTTGAACTGAATGAGTAAGGTTCAGAATTTGTCTCAACACTTATTGATCATGTACAATATTGGAATGAAGCATGGCAACTGATTTAGGAAGACAAGAACCTGAAACAGAGGGTGTGTACTTCAATGCCAGTTTATGTATAAACCCCTCGGTGCTGACATTTAAAGTGATGGTGCATTATGAACTGCAAAACCTATAATAGGTAGATAAACAACCATTTTTAATGCATAATCATCAAATCACTCGGAAAGATTACAAAATAATTTACTTACAAGATATTAAGCAAATCTGATGATCTAATGTTTAGAGTGAAGGAGTCAAATCAGAAGGAATCTTGGCTCAAAACTCCAACCAGAACGAAGAGAATGGTGGTAAATTACTTGCTGGATTTGTGGAAGAATATTCAGATGGTAGGCACACAGAGGCAATCATTAACAAACTTTTTAATGCTAGAACTGAATTGAATTATAAAAATATAAAGTATTGTGTTTCATTGTTTTAATGAATGAATATTAATGAATGAATATTTAATTAATGCATATTAATGAAATATAATGATAATTTGATGATATAGTGAAAGCTGTTTACCAACAGACTGGATTGTTAAAGATTGTTAAAAAAGGTAGCCTGATTGATAAGCAGGAATTTACTCACCATGTTAATAGTGAATCCTGGGTAAAATGACCCTGATAATTGCAAGCCTTGCTGCTTTGATGATATTGTAACAGCTCAGCCGTTTGGTTAACAACATGGGGAGGGCATAAAGAATACATCTAGTGACAGCATTGAGTTGATGAAAATGTTGAAGAATTTATACTTTAAATAGAAGATTATTTTGAGAGGCTGTACCTCCTCTCACTTATCTAGAGTAACCCCCTTCAGATAATAGATCCAGGATATGGCTGTTACTGCCCCCTCAGACTGCAGACTTGATACTACCAGCTTGCCGATGACGGGCGATTTTGGGGTGCTGGCAGTTGCTTCGAAGCCGATGATCAATGCTTGGCTTTTCTTTGGTCGGAAAGTTTCCATCGGTTTGCAGACAAACACTGGGTTGTCCGTCTGGAAGGAATAGGTCATCACCTGTGGGAATATGTTCTTAAATGGGATGGAAGTGGTGGATCCAGCGCGGATGGAGAAGGGCCCCTGAGGTTTGGCAGGCAGGCACAGGCCATGCAGAGGGATGCTGTATTTGCCTCCCATGGTTGAGACGATGTGGAGAATGGCTCTGGACTTGCCCAGCTGGAGAGGCTCATAGGTCACCTCCACACTCACCTCCGTACCACCGGGGGAGGCTGGGGGGACAGAGGTACCCTTGTCCACGAGGAACTCGGAACTTTCAATCTGTGGAAAGAAGCCCTGAATGAGCTTTGATGACAGTAATTTATATCTGTTTGATAACAAAAGCTCAGCTCCTGCAGGAACTGTATTTCCAAATTATTTTCTTTTAAAAACAATTAACCACATTTTTAGGTTAAAATGAGAGATAAGATGGCACCAATTTCATGTGACTGCAGATGCTGGAATCTTGAGCAAAAGCAATGTGCAAGATGAACTCAGCAGGTCGGGCTGCCAAACATTGTCTGTCTATTTCCCTCCACAGATGCTGCCTGACCCACTGAGTTCCTCCAGCACTTTGCTTTTGGCTCAGTATAGACAGGGTGCAGGTAAGAACTACACTTCCCACCACTATACCCCAATTCCTCCAAACAAAATTCGGCAGACTCTGGGAATCTCAAGTAAAAACAGAAAATGTTGGAAACACCCAGCAGGGCAAGAGGCGTCTGTGGGAAGAACAGCTGAGTGAACATTTCAGGTTGAAGATGCTTTGCTAGAACTGGGAAAGCACCCATTCCCATGACAACCCTCCCCTCATCCAATTCCCTTTGTCCTATTTATCCCATCTGCACCCTCTCTCCAACTTAAAATAACATCTTCTCTCCTTCACAGTTTTGATGAGGTTTTCTTTGACCTGAACTGCCGAGTGTTTCCATCATTTTCAGTTATTACTTTAATGAGTGTTCCTTCCCTGCCCATGCTCTCTCTCATCTTGTAGCTTCCTACCCCAATTAGCACCGTCACAGTCAGAGAGAGATGCAGTGTGGAAATCAGCTCTCCAGTGCACTGAGTTCTGCATTAATTATACTAATCCTTTTTATTTAGTTTAGTTGTTAATTTAGAGATACTTCATGGAAACAGGCCCCTCGGCCCACTGAATCTACGCCAACCATTGATCACCTGCACACTAGTTCAATGTTACCCCACTTTCATATCCTAACACTAGGGCAGTTAACAGAAGCTAATTGACCTACAAACCTAGAAGTATTTGGAATGTGGGAGGAAACTGGAGCACCCAGAGAAAACCCACACGGTCACAGGGAGAACGTATAGACTCTGTACAGACAGCGCCCGTGGTCAGAATTGAACCTGTGTCTCTGGCGCTGGAAGGCCATAACTCTACTGCTGCACTACTGTGCGGAACTGTGTTCCCATCAACTCCTCCCCAGATTCTACTGCACATCCTCACACCAGGGACAGCTCAGAACAGGCAATTAAGCTACCAATTGGCATGTACCTAACTAAACCCAGACAATCACAGGAAAAACATTCAAACTCCTCACAGACAGCAACTGACGTCAGGTTTGAACCTGGGTCTATAGTGTTGTGAGATAGAAGCTCTATCATCTGCACCGTTCCTCTGCACTGTGTTCTTGTTCTCCTACTCATACCCAATTCAGAGACACCACTCACAGATCTTTTGTCCTTGTCCAAACAGAATGGATCCAAACAGATCGATAAACAGCGTGCTGATGCATTACAAGAAGTTCACCACATGCAGCCCACAGGTTGGCCATCTCAATGAGTGGGTGAACTGCCTTGCCCCCAGAAATACCTTGACAGCTGGCTCAGTCACATCTCCAGCTTCACCAGCTGTCAAAAACTGTCTCAACTTTCGCAAACATTTAAAATATTCATCAGATTTAGTAAAATTAACCATACCAGGAAAAATTAACATTTAAAATATTGAAAATCAAAATATAATATAATTAACTAAACATTTAAAGCAACAAAATAATTTGAATTAACTCAGTTAATTCAGGTTCAGGAAACTAACTGAAATGTATCTGAATCCCTCATAGCCGCTCCTCTTCCCTGAAACAAAGGCAGTCTCTGAATTTCTGCAAGGCTTCACCTGCTGCACGCAAGGAAGGTCAGAGCTCCCAAGTAGATATGAGTGGCCCTCACAGAGTGACAGATGGAAAGAGTGCACGTCACACAGTGCACCCCAGGTATTGCATTTGTAGAAAATTGCCTGTACTGTGACCATCCATAACACAAACTCTGTTATCCCCATTTTTTTCAACATTAATGCTATCTGGGATATATGATCTGTAGGCAAGGGAATTCTGATTGTATTGTGGGCAGAAGAGAAAGAGTTATTGTTTTAATTAACTAGAAATGGATTTAAAAAAATTGTAATGAATAAACAATTGAGGTGCTCAATTTCTTAAGGTATATGAAGGTAGATAAATCTCCTGGCCAAGATCAGAAGCATCCAAGGACAATGTGGGAAGTTAGAGAAAAAATTGCAAGAGCCCTGGCTGAGATATATGAATCATTATATACAGGTGAGGTGCCGGAAGACTGGAGGGTGGCTAATGTTTTGCCTCTATGAAGGGCTGCAAGGGCAAGCCTTGGAACTATAGACCAGTGAGCCTAACATCTGTGGTAGGCAAGTTACTGTAGAGGATTCTGAGGGATCCCACGACTCCATCCAAGGACCTCGACAGTCCTTTCAGGTGAGGCAGAGCTTCACTTGCACCTCTTCCAACCTCATCTACTGAATCCGCTGTTCCAGGTGTGGACGCCTTTATATCGGCGAGACTAAGCGCAGGCTCTGCGATCGTTTCGCTGAACACCTCCGCTCAGCCCACCATCATCATGGAGGTCAACGGAATCTCCCGGTTGCTAAACACTTTAACTCCCCCTCCTATTCTCATACTGACCTTCCTGTCCTTGGCCTCCTCCACTGTAACAGTGAGGCCAAATGCAAACTGGAGGACCAACACCTCATATTTCGCGGTATGAATACTGATTCCTCTAATTTCAAGTAACCCTTGTTTTCCATCTTTCTCCGTTCCTCCCCCATCCTAGTTCTCCGACTAGTTCTACTGTCCTCCTGATTAAATATTACTGATTGTATGCCTCGTTATCCCTTCCCCTTAGCTAACAATGAACCATTCTACATTTCCTTTTCATCCACTTTGATCTGTCACTTCCACACCTTACCCTTCCATATCTAGACCCTCTCCGTTGACTGGTCTTGACCGAACGTCAGCCATTCCTTCTCTCCAGAGATGTTGCCTGTCCCACTGAGTTACTACAGAATTTTGGGTCTATATTCTGAGGGATAAGATATATATGCATTTGGGAAGTCAGGGACTAATTGGGGGTAGTCAGCATGGTTTTGTACGTGGGAGATTGTTGAAAAGTTTAAAAGTAACCAAAAAGCTTGATGAGGGAAAAGCCAGAGATGTTGCCTATATGGATTCTAGAAAGGCATTTGTAGGGTAGGCTGCTCTGGAAGGGTACATTGCATGAGATCCAGGGAGAGATAGCCAACTGGATAGAGAATTGGCTTCATGGAAGGAAGTAGAGGGTGATGGTAGAAGGTTGTTTTTCTGGCAAGAGGACTGTGACTAGTGGCGTGCCTCATGGTTTAAACCAGGGCAGGACCTTCGTGGTGAATGGCAGGGCCATGGGAAATGTCATAGAGCAGATTGATCCAGGAGAACCAGTCCATAATTCCTTGAAAGTGTTAGAACAGGTAGACTGGGTCATCGAGAAGGCTTTTGGTACATTTTTTTTACACGCAGAATGGTAAGTGCTTGCAATATACTACCAAGGGAGGTGGTGGAAGCAGATAGGATAGCAACAATGAAATAGCATGCAGACATACCCATGAACAGGCAAGAAATAGAGGGGTATGGACTTTGTGTAAGCAGATGGTAATAGTAAACTGACATCATTATCAGATGGGCTGAAGAGATTGTTCTGTGCTATGTTCTCCTGCTACCTGCGAGCCAAAGTTGACACCATATACTACCGACTCTCCAACCCCCAACAAATTATAAATACTCTTAATGGCAACGGTCCCTACCTTGCAATGGTACTCAACCTTTTGACGAGAGAAGTTGATAAATTTGGCGCAGAGGACCTGGCTGCTCCCGAAGGTGGTGCGGAAGTAAAGTGGCCTCTCGTGTCCAGCAGGCATGGCTTTCAGGAGCAGGTCGTACTGGAAGATGCCCAGATCATTGTTGTTCAGGGTGAGGCGGCTGCTGCTCTCACCCACTCTCAGGGGCTGATATTCAAAGGTCAGGATACCCTATCAACAGAAAAAAGCATAATGAGATTTTTTTTTACAGCTGACCAATTGTAAGAGATAGCATCAAGTTTAGAATCAACTGGAACTTTGCCTTGTGAAAATTAAAAAACTGTTGATATTAAGAAATTTAAATAAAAATAGAACAGAAAATGTTGGAAATATTCAGTAGGCCTGGCAATGTCTGTGGGAAGAGAAACAGAGCTATTGTTTCATCTTCAGAACTGGGAAGGAGATAAAAGAAACATGTTCAACTGCAGGGATGCAGGGATGATGATGTTGATGTTTCGGATACGGTAAAACTGGTGTGACCATGGGGATAAGCTGAAAACAATGTTATCTGGTCAATCAGTAAATGGGTTAGCAGTTAGAGTGAGAACATGGACAAAATAATGTAGGAGGTGCAAATTGCAAAGCAGACAGGGCTGCAGATCAGACTGGGATGTCCTCCACTGTCAGAAGGAAAAAAGGTGCTGGTGGGTGAATAACTGAGCCATTTTGTGAGGTATATTATTTCATCTTGTTCTCCTTCTGTTGCTTTATTTTTTTATTTTTTTTATTAACTCCTTACAATATGGGAGGGGATGTTTCCACATGTTCCCATCAACTCTCCCCAGTGGCAATAAAGGGGCCTTTTTCTGGTTGGCTGCCAGTAACTAGCGGAGTTCCGCAGGGCTCAGTGCTGGGGATGTGGATGAAGGGATTGAAGGCTTTGTGGCTAAGTTTGCGGATGATATGAAATAGGTAGAGAAAATAGTGTAAAGAAAGCAGGGATTCTGCAGAAGGACTTGGACAAGTTAGGAGAGTGGGCAGAGAAGTGGCAGATGGAATATAATGTAGCAATGTGTGGAGTCATGTATTTTGGTAGTAAACATAGACATAGAAACATAGAAAATAGGTGCAGGAGTAGGCCATTCGGCCCTTCGAGCCTGCACCGCCATTCAATATGATCATGGCTGATCATCCAACTCAGTATCCTGTACCTGCTTTCTCTCCATACCCCCTGATCCCCTTAGCCACAAGGGCCACATCTAACTCCCTCTTAAATATAGCCAATGAACTGGCCTCAACTACCTTCTGTGGCAGAGAATTCCAGAGATTCGCCACTCTCTGTGTGAAAAATGTTTTTCTCATCTCGGTCCTAAAAGACTTCCCCCTTAAACTGTGACCCCTTGTTCTGGACTTCCCCAACATCGGGAACAATCTTCCTGCATCTAGCCTGTCCAACCCCTTAAGAATTTTGTAAGTTTCTGTAAGATCCCCCCTCAATCTTCTAAATTCTAGCGAGTACAAGCCGAGTCTATCCAGTCTTTCTTCATATGAAAGTCCTGACATCCCAGGAATCAGTCTGGTGAACCTTCTCTGTACTCCCTCTATGGCAAGAATATCTTTCCTCAGATTAGGAGACCAAAACTGTACGCAATACTCCAGAAGGCAGTAGGAATAAATGAGTAGACTATTTTCTAAATGGGGAGAGAATCCAGAAATTGGAGGTGCAAACGAACTAGGGAGTGCTGGTGTAGGATTCCCAAAATGTTAATCAACAAGTTGAATCGGTAGTAAAGAAAGCAACTTCAATGCTAGCATTTATTTCGAGAGGGCTTGTATACAAAAACAGAGATGTAATGCTGAGACTCTATAAGGTGCTGGTCAGGCCACATTTGGAGTATTGTGAGTAATTTTGGGCACTATAATCAGAGGAAGGATGTGCTGTCTCTGGAGAGGATCCAGAGAAGGTTTACAAGAATGATCCCAGGAATGAGTGCGTTAACATATGATGATGTTTGACGGCACTGGGCCAGTACTTGCTGGAGTTTAGATGAATGAGGGGGGACCTCAGTGAAAGTCTTGTATAGAGTGGATGTGGAGAGGATGTTTCCACTAGTGGGAGAGTCTAGGATTAGAGTTCCTAGCCTCAGAATTAAAGGACGTTCTTTTAGGAAGGATATGAGGAGGAATGTAGTTAGTCAGAGGGTGGTGAATCTGTGGAATTCACAGATGTCAGAGGTTATGGGGAGTAGGCAGGAGAATGGGCTTAGGAGTAGAATTGATGGGCCGAATAGCCTAATTCTGCTCATTTCACATGATCTTATGATTCTACCACTCACCTACACACTAGGGGCTATTTACAGCTGCCAATTAAGCCACTGACAGTTTAGTTTAGACACATTATTTGAAACTAGCCATTCGGCCCATGAGTCTGCGCTGACGAACGATCCCATATACTAGTTCTATCCTCCACACTAGGGAAAATTTACAGAGGCCAATTAACTTACAAACCACCACGTCTTTGGAATGTAGGAGGAAACCAGAGCACCCGGGAAAACCCATGTGGTCACAGGGAGAATGTACAAATTCCATACAGACAGGATCGTACCCGAGTCTCTGGCGCTACAAGCCAACAACTCCAATGCTGTGCCACCCGTCTTTACGTCTTGGGATGAAACTGAAGCACCAAGGAAATCCACAGTCACAGAGGGAACATGCAGACTCACAGTATTAATTTGGGGTACTGACACTGGGAGATAACAGCTTTACTAATTGCACATCCATGTTGCCCTAACAGGATCTTAAGAACTGGAACTCCTAGCATAGCTGAAGGGTTAATTGTTCAAATGCCAGCCTAATACCTTCTTGACATTGCGGTGCCCAACCCTGACAACTCTGTCTCTATCTTCACCAGAGTCCCTCTCTCAACTAGCTCCATTAGCCAATCATCCCCTACCTCACTGATTCCCACTATATCCTATGAGGTCACCTCGCCCTCACCCTTCTGATACAGGGACTCATAAGTCATAAGGTCATAAGCGATAGGAGCAGAATTAGGCCATTTGGCCCATCAAGTCTACTCTGCCATTCAATCATGGCTGATCTATCTCTCCCTCCTAACCCCATTCTCCTGCCTTCTCCCCATAACCAGACACCCATACTAATCAAGAATCTATCTATCTCTGCCTTAAAAATATCCATTGACGGCCTCCACAGCCTTCTGTGGCAAAGAATTCCACAGATTCACCATTCTCTGACTGAAGAAATTCCTCCTCATCTCCTTCCCAAAGGAACGTCCTTTAATTCTGAGGCTACGGCCTTTAGTCCTGGACTCTCCCACTAGTGAAAACATCCTCTAAACATCCACGCTATCCACGCCTTTCACTATTCTGTACGTTTCGATGAGGTACCCCCTCATTCTTCTAAACTCCAGCGAGTACAGGCCCAGTGCCGTCAAACGCTTATCATATGTTAACCCACTCATTCCTGGGATCATTCTTGTAAACTTCCTCTGGACCCTCTCCAGAGCCAGCACATCCTTCCTCAGATTTAGTGCCCAAAATTACTCACTAGTCCAAATGTGCCTTATAGAGCCTCAGCCTGACTCATTGAGATCTTATAGAAATTTGACTTTACACAAATTCTAAGTTTTTTAATAATTTTTCAATTATAAAAAAAAATTCTGCCAGTCAAATAGATCATGACACACCTTTCAAGAGATATAATGATAATAAAATGCTTTGTGATGTTCATTAACAGCCGGATACAGTATATGTTCTATTAGTTTAATCATAGGTGCTGTTAGGTAAATATTTGATGAAATGTAAATAATTATAATAAGTATGCGCAATGCAAAATTATAATAGTAGCCACAGAAAATGGATGTTTCTGGTTTATGAAGAAATTGGCTTACAGATGGACCTCCGGAATGAAGCCCTTACCGATCTCTTATAGAACCCTGGACTGCATGTACAAGATCTCTCCCATTAGACTCCCAGCACTGATGCAGGGAATTGACCTGCAATGTTGACCATCCCATTGCCTCTGCAGATGCTGCTCGATCCAGTAGTTATTCCAGAAGTTTCTATTTTTGCTTTGTTTTATCCTGCAAAGCCACTACTTTATACCAACAGTCCAGAGTCCTGCTAAAACATCTCGGTGCTTTTACCTTAGCCTGCGGTGGGACTATCAGCTGTGTCGGGAGACTGATATCTGATATTCTACACTCAGTGATGAATACAGTTGGTACAGTGAGTGGGTTCTCAACCTCCACTGTGCCTGTGGTGCTCTGACGAACCGGTGTAATCAACTCAATGGTGCTGATTATTCCTGGAGGTGTCGATTTAATGTTTAGAATGTAGAACAGATATTCAAGAGTGGTCTCATTGCGGAAGGTCACCTGCGGAGATAGAACATGAAAAGATTCAGTTCAGTAGCCATTTAAATACAAGTTATATTCTGATAACAACACCCAAAAAAACACTGAACAAATTCAAATTTCTCCCCTTTAATCATTACAGCTTGATGAATTCTGGATTGTATGAATCACACACATTATGCATTCCATTCCTCTCCTTTCGCTTATCTCCCACAGAATGAGGTTGTGTACGTTGGTTAGTCAAGTGTGGATTCGCAGCCTGGGTCTCTGCACGAAACCCCTCTGGTGCAGAAAGTGTGAAGAATCACTGAGTTAAAGGAAGTGTACGGAAATAAGGGCAAACAACATGCAAAGCACCACAGCGATGGAGACTGGGTAAAGAATTCCTTACACAAAAAATCAATAAGCTAAACAATGTGCGAAAAATGCACCTTATGCCTATGAAAACATTTCTATTTCATAAAAATCCTCGTTATTTTAAATGTCTGCATTATATCTCCTCTGTATATTCTCTCCTGTAAAGGGAACAAGTTCAAACTCTTTCTTTCCACTGCTTTTCACCGTGTGGCAGAGACTTGCTCACCTTTACAGAGATGTTTACTTCTTTGTAACTGAAGAAGGTGAGTCTGTAATCCCGCTTTGAAGATCCAGGAACATCAATGTAGTCCAGACCTTTCAGTGTGGTGGTGCTCTCAATTCGTTCTGGCTTGATCAGGTCTGTAACGGCTCGGAACCTGTATACCACATTACAGCAATGAGTATTTCAGTTTAACATTTACGGGAATGCACTTTCTTCTGGAAGTTTCATCCGTCTCCGAACTTGAATTTGGAAAAGGTGTCGCTAAGAATGCATGTTCAACTCAAGTCACCAGGCAGACACTATTTGCCTGCAGAGACAGAGAAACTCATTGTACTTCCAAACAACTCAATAGGCACTGCTGATAGAAAAGGGCAGTGTGGGAGAGGACAGAGAGAATCACTATGGGGTGGGAGGAAAAAGAGCAACCCGGATTGGAACTGCAGGGGAAAGAGAGGAAGGGGGAACTACAATAGATTGTAAGAAGAAAGAGGAGCAGGCCATTTATCCCTTTGTGCCTGATCTGCCAGTCAAATAGATCATGACACATTTTTCCTGTTAGCATGACTTCCTGCACTAACTCAATATCCAAATTTTCCTGATAAAACTCTATTAAACTATTGGAGTGTACAGAGTTTTATTTTCCCTTTCCTCATTCTGAAATTTTCACAGTCCTCAGGCTTACTGCATTCTTTGGTCATTTTTTATAAGCCTTTTCCTTTCATTTACTGCTAAATTTAACAGTCGTAGATTCATTCAGTGTGGAAAAGGGTCCTTCGGCCCAACTTGCCCACACCGACCAACATGATCCATTTACACTAGTCCCACGCTTGTGTTTGGCCTACATCCCTCTAAACCTGTCCTATCCATGTACCTGTCTAATTGCTTCTTAAATGTTGCAATAGCCCCTGCCTCAACTACCTCCTCCGGCAACTACCTCCTCCAAACAGCCACCACCCTTTGTGCGAAAAGGTTACCCCTCAGATTCCTAAAAAATCTTTCCCCCTTCACCTTAAACCTATGCCCTCTGATTCTGGACTTTGTGCATCTATTCAATCTATTCCTCTCATGATTTTATACACCTCTGTAAGATCACCCCTTATCCTCCTACACTCCAGGGAATAGAGTCCCAGCCTGCTCAACCTCTCCCTGTAGCTCAGACCCTCGGGTCCTGATAACATGCTTGTAAATCTTCTCTGCACCCTTTCCAACTTAACAATATCTTTCCTATAACATGGTGCCCAGAACTAAACACAATACTCTACATGAAGCCTCACCAACGTCTTATATAACTGCAACATGACCTCCCAACTTCTATACTCATTACTCTGACTGATGAAGGCCAATGTGCCAAAAGCCTTTTTGACATCTACCTGTGATGCCACCTTCAAATAAATATGTACCTGCACTCTTAGATCCCTCTGCTCTACAACACTTCCCAGAACACGACCATTCACTGTGTAGGTCCTGCCCGTGTTATTAGTCTTTCCAAAATGCAACACCTTACATTTCTCTTTATTAAATTCCATCAACCATTCCTCAGCCTGTCTCACCAACATATCACGATCCTGCTGCAATTTTTGACAACCATCTTCACTATCTGCAATACCACCCACTTTTATATTAACTGCAAACTTGCTAATCTTCCAGGTACATTCTCATCCAAATCATTGATATAGATGACAAAGTAATGGGCCCAGCACCGAACCCTGAGGAACACCACTAGTCACAGGCCTCCAGTCCAACCATCCACTATCACCCTCTGCTTCCTTCCATCAAGCCAATTTTCTATCCAGTCAGCTATCTCTCCTTGGATCCCATACACACTAACCTTCTAGAGCAGCCTACCATGTGGAACCTTGCTGAATGCTTTGCTGAAATCCATATATATATAACATCGACAGCTCTGCCGTCTTCAGTCTTTTTGGTCATATCTTCAAAAAACTCAGATTCGTGAGACAGGACCTCCCACGTACAAAAACATGCTGACAATCCCTCATTAATTAGCCCTTATCCATCTAAATGCATGTATATCATATACCTCAGTATACTCTCCAGTAACTTTCCGACTACAGATGTTAAGCTCACTGGCCTATAGTTCCCAGCCCTTTCCTTGCAGCCCTTCTTGAATAGAGGCACAATAGAGTAGAGGCACTACATTTGCTACCTCCCAGTCTTCCGGCATCTCTCCTGTATTTAATGTCTATATAATTAAAAGTGTTATCTTGACCACTTCCTGTTTGCGCTGTATATTGATTTTAGAAAAAATACTACCATATATCGCTATGATTTTTGGCCATCTTACTCACAGTCCTCCTCTGCCGGGCAGGCCCTGAGGATTTTTCCCATCGATGATAAAATGAAAAAGTTATGAGTGTTTAAAAAACCTTGAGATCCTCTCGCCTGTCAATCACCGTGATAAAGGTAACATCCCTTCCGGGGGGGGGGGGGGGCGGGGGCAAGACAATAAAACCCCGGATGCCTGGACGTGATTCAGCAAGATCGCGTGTGTCTGTGTGTCTGTGTGTGTGTGTTAGTGTGAGTGTGAGTGTGTGTGTGAGTGTGTGTGTGTGTGTGTGTGTGTGTGTGTATGTGAGTGTGTGTGTGTGTTTGAGTGTATGTGTGTGTATGTGTGTATGTGTGTGAGTGTGTGTGTGTGTGTTTGTGAGTGTATATGTGTGTGAGTGTGTGTGTGTGTGTGTGTGTGTGTGTGTGTGTGTGTGTGTGTGTGTGTGTGAGAGTGAGTGTGAGTGTGTGAGTCTATGTGTGTGTATGTGCGAGTGCGAGTGTGCATGTGTGTGTGTGTAAAACTGGACTGCCATCCCACCAGCGATAAGTAAGTGAACTCCCAGCCCACCAGCCGTAAGTCACTGAACTGCCAGCCCACCAGCCATAACTAAGTGAACTGCCAGCCCACCAGCTGTAAGTGACTGAAGTGCCAGCCCACCAGCCATGACTTAGTGAACTGCCAGCCCACCAGCCATGACTCACTGAACTGCGAGCCCAAGGATTCATTCAGTCCATCCTCTCTCCCCCTTCTCTCTCACAGAGTCCGTCACCTGTTTTGGGCAGAATTTCTGGCAGTTTCTCAGCTGCCAGCCTGCCAGGCCTGAGTGACTGAGCTGCCAGGCCGGAGTGACTGAGCTGCCAGGCCTGAGTGACTGAGCTGCCTGGCCTCAGTGACTGAGCTGCCAGCCCAAGAATCCATTCGGCCCACAATGTCCATACTAGACCTCTGTAAACCAGTCCCTTCGGCCCACAACACACGTGCTAGCGCTCCAGAAAGGCCCCCCCCCATTGGCCAGCAATATTGGTATTGGTGGAGAGGTGGAATATTTCGTTGGGGGACCAGCCCTCCCGTGTGAAGCTGGGACCCAACGGGTCCCACTTAGTCTAGTTGACATAAATGACATAAATATCACCCAGTGCGCCCACAATCTCCTCTCTAGTTTCCCACAGTGTTCTTGGATATATCTGATCCAGCCTGGGATATATCTTGACCCCTTCCTGTTTGCGCTGTATATTGATTTTAGAAAAAACGGTACCATATATCGCTGTGATTTTTGGCCATCTTACTCAGTCCTCCTCCGCTGAGCAGGCCCCAAGGATTTTTCCCATCGATGAAAAGTAAGTAAGTTATGAGTGTTTAAAAAACCTTGAGATCCTCTTTCCTGTCAATCACCGTGATGAAGGTAATGCCCCTTCCGGGGGGGGGGTGGCAGGACTATAAAACCCCGGATGCCTGGACGTGACTCAGTCACTCTGCAAGATCATGAGGGAGAGGCCACGACTCTCATTCTAAGCTGTGAATCAACTGAACTGTGAGTCTGCAATTTATTTGCAATAAATGATTTGTTAGCCCTTAATGACAATGCCATGAGTTGTTTGGCCTGCTGCCCTGCCAATGCTTGAAACTGCAATGCTTTATTAGGTCCGACTGTGTTTGGAAGGAATAAATGCTTTATCAGGTCCGACTGTGGTTGGTTCAAAAGTCCCGCTCATTTCGTGACTTCCGCTTAGTGGACAGGTCGCGCTGATTACGTAATTTTCCGGTCAGTGCAGAAGTCGCGTTGATTGCGTAATTGCCGGTAAGTGCGGAGGTCACGCTGATTGCGGAAGTTCCGCTGACTGCGGAAGCCCCAAAGTGGAGAGGCCGCGCTCAGCCGTGTGAGTATTCAAGAATGTTTACTGCCATATATATGGTGTGTGAGTCAGTGAGTGTGTGTGTGTATGTGTTTGTGAGTGTATGTGTGTGTGAGTGTGTGTATGTGTGTGTGAGTGTCTGTGTGTGTGTGTGAGTGTGTGTATGTGTGTGTGTGTTTGTGTGTGAGAGTGTGTTTGTGTGTGAGTGTATGTGTTTGTGAGTGTATGTGTGTGTGAGTGTGTGTGTATGTGTGAGTGTATGTGTGTGTGAGTGTGTGTGAGTGTGTGTGTGTGTGAGTGTTAGTGTTAGTGTAACGGGACTGCCAGCCCACCAGCCATAAGTAAGTGAACTCGCAGCCCACCAGCCGTAAGTCACTGAACTGCCAGCCCACCAGCCATAACTAAGTGAACTGCCAGCCCACCAGCCATGACTCACTGAACTGCGAGCCCAAGGATCCATTCAGTCCACCCTCTCCCCCTTCTCTCTCAGAGTCTGTCACCTGTTTTGGGCAGAATTTCTGGCAGTTTCTCAGCTGCCAGCCTGCCAGGCCTGAGTGACTGAGCTGCCAGGCCTGAGTGACTGAGCTGCCAGCCCAAAAATCCATTTGGCCCACAATGTCCATACTAGCCCTCTGGAAACCAGTCCCTTCGGCCCACAACACCCATGCTAGCGCTCCAGAAAGCCCCCCCCCCCACCCCACTGGCTAGCAATATTGGAATTGATGGAGAAGTGGAATATTGCGTTGGAGGACCAGCCCTGCCGTGTGAAGCTGTCTAGTTGCATTAATGACATAAATATCAGCCAGCACGCCCACAATCTCCTCTCTAGTTTCTCAGTGTTCTTGGATATATCTGATCCAGCCCGGGAGATTTGTCTACCTTCATATGCATCAGGATTCAACACCTCTTCATCTGTAATACTGACTGCTCTCAAGACACTTCCATTGACTGTTCCAAGTTCCTCAGTCCTCCTGTCTTTTCCATGGTAAAAACAGAGGAGAAATACTAATTGAGGATTTTGCCCAACTCCTGTGGCTCCACAGATAGTTGACCACTTTGATTCCTGAGAAGTCACTCTCCCTCCGGTTACCCTTTTCCCTTAATGTACTTATAAAATCTCTTGGGATTATCCTTAATGCTATCGACAAGACTGGAGGACATTCTCCTGTCCTCTTTTTGCCCTTCTGATATCCTTTTTAGCTTGCTCCTTAGTTCCTGAAATTCCTCCAGGGATACACTTGATTCAAGCTGCCTATACCATCCCATGCCTCCTTCTTACTCTTGTCCAAACCCTCAATTTCCCTTGTTATCCAAGCTTCCTTGCGCTTTTCTGCCTTGCCATATACTCGTGCATGTCCTGAGCTCTTGTCAGCACAGTCTTAAAAACATCCCATTTTCCTGATGTTCCTTCTCCTTCAAACAACCTACTCCAATCAACTTGAGCGAGTCACTCACTCATATCATCAAAGTTGGCCTTACCCCAATTTAGCATTTTAACTCATGGCCCCTCACTGTACCTATCTTAAACTAATTGAACAGTGGTCACCAAAAGGCTCATCCACAAACACCTCAGCCACATGCCCATCCCAATTTCCCAAGACTAGACCAAGTGTTGCCTTTGTTCTTGTGGGGCCCTCTACATATTGCCAGAGAAAACTTCCTGAACATTTTTGACAAATTGCACCCATCTAAACCTTTCTCACTGTGATATTTCCAGTCAATATCCCAAAAGTTAAAATTCCCTAGTAAGACAACCTTATTTGACCTGCAGTTGTCTGCAATCTTCTGGCATATTTGTTCTTCCAATTCCTGTTGACAATTTGGGTGCTTGTTTTACACTCCCAGCAAAGTGATCATTCCTTTCTTGTTCCCCAACTCAACCCATATAACCTCACTAGACGAACCGTCCATAATGTCACCTCCGACCACTGCCGTGACATCCTCCTTAACTCATAATGCAACACCTCCTCCTCTTTTACCCTCACCTATGTCTCATCTCAAGCCTGCCTCTCTTAACCTGGTTTCTGTAATGGCTACAATGTCCCAGTCGCACATACCTTTCCATACCATAAGCTCGTCTGCCTCACCCATCAGGCATCTTGCATCAATACATGCAATTTAAACCAACATATCTTCCACCCTCTGCCTTTCTCTTGCCTATCCTGTCCTCTATACTTTCTCTCATCACCCTCCATAAAAACTTCTCACCTCTCACCTGCCTCTGTCCTGTATAAGATCCCACCCCACACCCCCCCTCCCCCTGCCAATCTAGTTTAAACCCACCCGTGTTACATTAGTGAACTTGGCTGCCAGGATATTGGTACCCCTCAAGTTAAGGTGCAACCCATCTCTCTTGTGCAATCACCCCTGCCCCAGTTCCTGATCTTGATGGGTATTATGTTATAGGAAAGATGTTGTCAAGCTGGAAAGGGTGCAGAAAAGATTTATGAGAATGTTGCCAGAATTCAAGAGCCTAAGCTACAGGGAATGGTTGAGCAGGTTAGGACTCTATTCCTTGGAGAGCAGGAAGATGAGGTGTACAAAATCGTGAAAAAAATAGATAGAGTAAATGCACACAGTCTCTTGCTGGGAATAGGGGAATTGAGAACTAGAGGACATACAGTAGGTTTAAGGTGAGGAGGGAAAGATTTAATAGGAACCTGAGGGGTAACTTTCTTTACACAAATGGTGGTGGGTATATTGCATGATCTGCTGGAGGAGGTAGTTGAGGCAGGTATTATTGCAACATTTAAGAAACATTCCATGCTGTACAACTATATGACTCTATATGACTCTATAAGATGCCTCTGAGAGTCAATCTCACTGCAATACCTTTAACCCTAACCCTATCTACACATCGTTGTAGCAGGCTCCCAGAAGTAGAATCTTTCTTAACACTCCAATGGTAAAGTGGAATCAGATGAGAGAGAGGAGAGTGATAAAGAAGGCAGGCCATAATTTGTTATCACTCAGTAGTATGAAGGATAACATATAATGTATGTCTTCAGAGGAGCACATGCTGGCATAACCGGGCAGTGTTCAACCTAGTTGGCAAGGGCTCACAAGTGCTAGGTAATTGGTGAGAAACTGGTTCAACTATAGACAGACAAATGCCTGATAGTCTGTCAGGTTTTTCGACCATGGTTAGGGAAACGGAGGTGCCTATGTCCAGCTTACCACTTAGCTTGTTGTGGAGAGTGACTCCCATCTGTAAGTCCAAAATGATTCACGAAATAGTTCCTGCTGTTCTCTAGTAGATGCTGAGACCAATGATAGAGCAAGGCTTGCTACTTCAAAACAAGAGATCTTAATCCACAAGATCAGGGCTATTGCCCTATCCTAACATGGCCATGAGATCAAACTGAGTTTAGATTCCAAACCCGTGCATTTCCTCAAGCTATTTTTGTTCCTACCGTTGAAGGTTGTGGAGCCAGTTGCTGACTGAAAACGTCACTGTGTGCGAGGTCTTGCAGGGCACCTCACGATTAATAACTGCAACAGCCTTTGGGGGCTCAGCAACTCCTTGTAAAATGTAGAACAGTCCTGCTCCATCAGGCAACGGGAAGAAGACTGAACCCTAGATAAACAGAGACAATTCTCATTAATATTGAATGCTTGGGTTTGGATGCACACTGACCAAATTTCTCCACAGAGGTTTGGGCAAGTATTGATCCACACTGAATCATGGGAAACCAAGCTTGTCAATGCTGTTCACTGTGAGAAGCAGATAGTGACTGCACAGTACTGATCCATGCAAGTAGACTGACAACTGGGCAGTACTAATTCTTGAAATTAAAAAAACGATTGCTGGAAATTCCCAACGGGTAAGCGGCATCCATGGAGAGGGAGACAGTAGTAACATTTCAGGTCAATTACCTTCTCTCATATTGGAAAATGTTAGAGAGAAGAAAGTCTCAATATTTCAATTCTTAGTCAAATGAGCCCATGGAATTCACTTATTTCAATCTTGACTGCACTTTTGTATGATTGTTTAGTCCATTCCCAACTACAGGGGCTAGCATCTTTTTTTTTTTTTTTGATTAATATTTTTATTAGAAGCAAACATATTATAAAGTATAGTAACATATTATAATAGAAAAAAAAACTTTTCATATACATCAATCATACATTATTAAAATTGTCAGTTGTCAATTAATTCTGCTTCTAGTGTTTTTTTTTATATAGATAGAAAAGGACAGGTAGAAAGTAGAAAGCATTACAAATATCGAGAAAAAAATGAGTTACTTATAATGAGGTGGAATGAGTAGAAAAACAGCGCGGGGCTTGCTTCTACAGAGGCCCGGGGAGCCGTTGGAGCGAGGAGGAGTTACCTGGAGCTGTGAGTAGAAAAACAGCGCGGGGCTTGCTTCTACAGAGGCCCGGGGAGCCGTTGGAGCGAGGAGGAGTTACCTGGAGCTGTGAGTAGAAAAACAGCGCGGGGCTTGCTTCTACAGAGGCCCGGGGAGCCGTTGGAGTGAGGAGGAGTTACCTGGAGCTGTGAGTAGAAAAACAGCGCGGGGCTTGCTTCTACAGAGGCCCGGGGAGCCGTTGGAGCGAGGAGGAGTTACCTGGAGCTGTGAGTAGAAAAACAGCACGGGGCTTGCTTCTACAGAGGCCCGGGGAGCCGTTGGAGCAAGGAGGAGTTACCTGGAGCCGTTGGAACCTAAATCTGCAACGTTCCATCTGCAACTGCAACGTTCAGGCAACGTTCCAGAGAAGGAGTGTGGGGGAAGCCTCTGATTGGTCGAACAGACTAGAGGAAGCAGCTGATTGGCTTGCATCCCGGGTAAGGGGGAGAATGAGGGCCAGGGCAGTTTAATGTTCTGGATGTCAGATGTGGGAAGTCATGGAGTCTGAGTGCCCTCCAGACGTCCACATCTGCGGCAGGTGCGTCGAGATGGGGCTCCTAATGGACCGTGTTAAGAACCTGGAGCAGCAACTCGATGACCTCTGTCTGCTCAGGGAGAGCGAGGAGGTCATAGAAAGGAGTTACAGGGAGGTGGTCACTACAAGACCACGGGAGACAGAAAACTGGGTCACAGTTAGGAAGGGCAATGGGCAGAGGCAGGGACTGGTGAGTACCCCAGTGGCTGTACACCTTGAAAATAAGTACTCATGTTTGAGTAATGGTGGTGGAGACGGCCTACCTGGGGGCAGCGACAGCGGCCGGGCCTCTGGCACAAAGACCGGTCCTGTTGCTCAGAAGGGTAAGGAAAAGAAGAGGAGGGCAATTGTAATAGGGGACTCTATAGTCAAGGGGACGGATAGGCATTTCTGTGGACGCAGACAGGAGACCCGGATGGTAGTTTGCCTCCCTGGTGCCAGGGTCAGGGATGTGTCTGAACATGTCGAAGAAATCCTGAAATGGGAGGGAGAAGAGCCTGAGGTTGTGGTACATATAGGTACCAACGACATAGGTAAAAAAAGAGAAGAGGTCCTGAAAGAAGAATTTAGGGAGTTAGGTAGAGAGTTAAGGAGAAGGACTGCAAAGGTAACAATCTCAGGATTACTGCCTGTGCCACGCGACAGTGAGAGTAGGAATGGAGTGAGGTGGAGGATAAATAAGTGGATGAGGGACTGGTGCAGTGGGTATGGATTCAAGTTTCTGGATCATTGGGACCTCTTTTGGGGAATGTGCGACCTGTACAGAAAGGATGGGTTGCACTTGAACTCGAGGGGGACCAATATCCTGGCGGGTAGATTTGCAAAGGCTACTGGGGAGACTTTAAACTAGTATGGTTGGGGGGAGGGACTCAAATTGGGAAAGCTAGCAGTCAGTGTGTGAGGCAGGAGGCAAGGAATGGAAGCACTCTGACCCAAAATGTAGGGGAGAGAGAAGAAAAAGACAATAAACGGAGAATAAGAGAGGGTGGGTTTCTTAAATGTGTATATTTTAATGCTAGGAGCATTGTAAGAAAGGTGGATGAACTTAAAGCCTGGATTGACACCTGGAAGTATGATGTTGTGGCGATCAGTGAAACATGGTTGCAGGAGGGCTGTGATTGGAAACTAAATATTCCAGGACTTCGTTGCTTCAGGTGTGATAGAATTGGAGGGGCAAGAGGTGGAGGTGTTGCATTGCTTATCAGGGAAGATATTACAGCAGTGCTTTGGCAGGATAGATTAGAGGGCTCTTCTAGGGAGGCTATTTGGGTGGAACTGAGAAATGGGAAAGGGGTAGCAACACTCATAGGGGTGCATTATAGACCGCCAAATGGGGAGCGAGAATTGGAAGAGCAAATATGTAAGGAGATTGCAGATATTAGTAGTAAGCACAAGGTAGTGATTGCGGGAGATTTCAATTTTCCACACATAGACTGGGAAACACATTCTGTAAATGGGCTGGATGGTTGGAGTTTGTAAAATGTGTGCAGGATAGTTTTTTGCAGCAATACATAGAAGTACCTACTAGAGAAGGGGTGGTGCTGGACCTCCTGTTAGGAAATGAGACGGGTCAGGTGGCAGAGGTTGGGGAACAGTTCGGGACCAGTGATCACAATACCATTAGTTTCAATATAATTATGGAGAGGGTCAGAACTGGACCTAGGGTTGAGATTTTTGATTGGAGAAAGGCTAACTTTGAGGAGATGCGAAAGGATTTAAAAGGAGTAAATTGGGACAGTTTGTTTTATGGGAAAGATGTGGAAGAGAAATGGAGGACATTTAAAGGTGAAATTTTAAGAGTACAAAATCTTTATGGCCCTGTTCGGTTGAAAGGAAATAGTAAAAATTGGAAAGAGCCATGGTTTTCAAGGGAAATTGGACAGTTCGGAAAAAGAGAGAGATCTACAATAATTATAGGCAGCATGGAGTAAATGAGGTGCTTGAGGAGTATAAAAAATGTAAAAAGAGTCTTAAGAAAGAAATTAGAAAAGCTAAAAGAAGATATGAGGTTGCTTTGGCAAGTAAGGTGAAAGTAAATCTAAAGGGTTTCTACAGCTATATTAATAGCAAAAGGATAACGAGGGATAAAATTGGTCCATTAGAGAGTCAGAGTGGACAGGTATCTGCAGAGCCAAAAGAGATGGGGGAGATATTGAACAATTTATTTTCTTCGGTATTCACCAAGGAGAACGATATTGAATTATGTGAGGTAAGGGAAACAAGGAGAGTAGCTATGGAAACTATGAGATTCAAAGAAGAGGAAGTACTGACACTTTTGAGAAATATAAAAGTGGATAAGTCTCCAGGTCCGGACAGGATATTCCCTAGGACATTGAGGGAAGTTAGTGTAGAAATAGCAGGGGCTATGACAGAAATATTTCAAATGTCATTGGAAACGGCAATAGTGCCGGAGGATTGGCGTACTGCGCATGTTGTTCCATTGTTTAAAAAGGGGTCTAAGAGTAAACCTAGCAATTATAGACCTGTTAGTTTGACGTCAGTGGTGGGCAAATTAATGGAAAGGATACTTAGAGATAATATATATAAGCATCTGGATAAACAGGGGCTGATTAGGAACAGTCAACATGGATTTGTGCCTGGAAGGTCATGTTTGACTAATCTTCTTGAATTCTTTGAAGAGGTTACTCGGGAAATTGATGAGGGTAAAGCCGTGGATGTTGTATATATGGACTTCAGTAAGGCCTTTGACAAGGTTCCTCATGGAAGGTTGGTTAAGAAGGTTCAATGGTTGGGTATTAATGGTGGAGTAGCAAGATGGATTCAACAGTGGCTGAATGGGAGATGCCAGAGAGTAATGGTGGATGGTTGTTTGTCAGGTTGGAGGCCAGTGACTAGTGCGGTGCCACAGGGATCTGTGTTGGGTCCACTGTTGTTTGTCATGTACATCAATGATCTGGATGATGGTGTGGTAAATTGGATTAGTAAGTATGCAGATGATACTAAGATAGGTGGGGCTGTGGATAATGAAGTCGATTTTCAAAGTCTACAGAGAGATTTATGCCGGTTGGAAGAGTGGGCTGAAAGATGGCAGATGGAGTTTAATGCTGATAAGTGTGAGGTGCTACATCTTGGCAGGACAAATCAAAATAGGACGTACATGGTAAATGGTAGGGAATTGAAGAATGCAGGTGAACAGAGAAATCTTGGAATAACTGTGCACAGTTCCCTGAAAGTGGAATCTCATGTAGATAGGGTGGTAAAGAAAGCTTTTGGTGTGCTGGCTTTTATAAATCAGAGCATTGAGTATAGAAGTTGGGATGTAATGTTAAAATTGTACAAGGCATTGGTGAGGCCAATTCTGGAGTATGGTGTATAATTTTGGTCGCCTAATTATAGGAAGGATGTCAACAAAATAGAGAGAGTACAGAGGAGATTTACAAGAATGTTGCCTGGGTTTCAACAACTAAGTTGCAGAGAAAGGTTGAACAAGTTAGGGCTTTATTCTTTGGAGCGCAGAAGGTTAAGGGGGGACTTGATAGAGGTCTTTAAAATGATGAGAGGGATAGACAGAGTTGACATGGATAAGCTTTTCCCACTGAGAGTAGGGAAGATTCAAACAAGGGGACATGACTTGAGAATTAAGGGACAGAAGTTTAGGGGTAACATGAGGGGGAACTTCTTTACTCAGAGAGTGGTGGCTGTGTGGAATGAGCTTCCAGTGAAGGTGGCGGAGGCAGGTTCGTTTTTATCATTTAAAAATAAATTGGATAGTTATATGGACGGGAAAGGAATGGAGGGTTATGGTCTGAGCGCAGGTATATGGGACATGGGGAGAATACGTGTTCAGCACGGACTAGAAGGGTCGAGATGGCCTGTTTCCGTGCTGTAATTGTTATATGGTTATATGAGTTACTTATAATACGTCATTGGAGATAAGTTCGTAGGTTATGAAATATAATTTTACATCTAATCCTGAGTTCAAGCTTCAGTTGGGTTTTCGTGCTGGGCCCATCTATCCCTTCAAATAGTTAATGAATGGAGCCCATATTTTAACAAAAAGTTCTTGTTTGTCCATTAAGACAAGTCTAATTCTTTCTAGATGTAGGGTCTCTGACATTTCCACAATCCACATTTTAATTTTGGGGGCTATAGGACCTTTCCAAAATTTTAATATTAATTCTTTCCCAGTTATTATACTGTAGTCAAGGAAGTTTCTTTGGCTTGTTGTGAGTATTAAACTTTGTTCTGATATCCCAAGTATTATTAATTTTGAGTCTGGATCCAATTTAGTATTAACAACTTCAGAAATTATTTCAAAAATATCAATCCAGAATTTTTTTATTTTTATACAATTTGCAAAAGTATGTGTTAAATTGGCCTCTAGATGTAGGCATTTATCACAGATAGGAGAAATATGTGGGAAGATTCTATTTAGTTTTATTTTGGAGTAATGTAATCTGTGTAAGACTTTAAATTGTATTAAAGCATGTCTGGCATTTAACGAGCATTGATGTATATGTTGTAAACTTTCGTCCCAAATTTCTTTCGTTATAGAGTGACCTAACTCATTTTCCCATGTGTGTCTATATAGTTCCATCGGTGGTACCTCATTGTTTAAGAGGATGTTATAAATATGCTATTAATTTTTCAGTTAAGATGCTTATTCAAACATTCATCAAGAATTTCTGGTTCCCTAGTCCTATATACTTGTGTATTAGATTTAACATAATCTCTAATTTGTAGATATCTGAAAAAATTATTTGAGTGGAGTCCATAATTCTCTTGTAACTCTTGAAATGACAGAAAGATGCTTTCCCTATAAAGATGTCCAATCTTTTTAATTCCATAATTTTTCCATTGTATAAAACCTCTATCCAATATGGATGGCTTGAATAAAGGATTATTTACAATGGGAAGACATAGTGGTATATTATTCAGTTTTAAAGCTTTTTTAAATTGTTTCCAAATTCGTATTCCACTATGTATTATAGGGTTTTCCTTATAGGTTTTTTTATGCAATTTTGTGGGAGCAAATATAATCGAACCAATTTCAAAAGGTAAACAGTCTTCCTTTTCCATCCTTAACCAATCTGGATATTGATCCATTTCTTCCAGCCAGAAATTCATGTTTTTAATATGGACTGCCCAAAAATAAAATAAGAAATTTGGTAAAGCCAAACCTCCGTTGCTCTTTGACTTACATAAATGTTTTTTACTTATTCTATGATTCTTATAATCCCAAATAAAGCTTGTAACAATGGAGTCGACTTTTTTGAAAACGTTTTTTGGGATATATATCGGAATTAATTGAAATAGGTACAGTAGTTGTGGTAAGATCATTATAATAGCATTAATTCTGCCAAGCATTGAAATGGGAATTGTTTTCCAGTACTGAATATTCTTGTGTAATTTATTAAGTAAGGGTGGGAAATTTAGTTTAAATAAAGAGGTATATGTCTTAGTTACATAGATTCCTAAATATTTAAGTTTATCTTTAACTATTTTAAAAGGGGATTGTTGCAATGTATTTAAATTGAATTTTGTTATTGGCATGATTTCACTTTTATTCCAGTTAATTTTATATCCTGAGAACTGACCAAATTGAGTTATTAGATTTAATAGATTTGGAATACTAGTTTCTAACTTTGTGATATATATTAGTACATCATCTGCATATAAGGAAATTTTATTCCTTGTATCTCTAGTGTTGTACTTGTGTATTCCTGGATGGGTTCTAACGCTTTCTGCTAATGGTTCAATTGCAAGAGCAAATAATAGTGGGGATAGTGAGCATCCTTGTCTGCAACCTCTAGAAAGATTAAATTTAGCTGATAACATTTGGTTTGTTAATATTCTAGCTGTTGGATTGGAGTATAACAGTTTAATCCATGTACAGTACTTCTCTCCTAGTTGAAATTTTTCCATTACCGAAAATAAATATGACCATTCTACCTGGTCAAATGCTTTTTCAGCATCTAACGATATAATTGCTAGATCTGCATTAGGAATTCTATTTGTATATATAATATTGAATAGTCTTCTCAAATTATAAAATGAGTAACGTTTTGGAATAAAACCAGTTTGGTCGAGGTGTATTAATTTGTTAATCACTAAGCTCAATCTATGAGATAGGATTTTGGTTAATATTTTTTGATCAGTATTTAAGAGAGCTATGGCTCACATCTTATCGGAAGATCGAACTTACCGAAATCTGACTTCATGCAAAGTCCACATAAAATTTTAAAGAATCGTTTGAGATAGTAACACTTATATTACAATGTTTCATGGTATTCATTAACAACTGGATATGTTCCATTGGTTTAAGTATGAGTAGTGATAGGGTGAACTGAGAAGATAGATACAAAATGCTGGAGTAACTCAGCAGGATAAGCAACATCTCTGGATAGAAGGAATGGATGATGTTTCGAGTCGAGACCCTTCTTCAAGATATTTAATGAAATGAAAGAATATTAATAAGTGTGAGCTGAGCAAAATGATATGGGTTACTGAAGAAAATGGATGACAGCACAATAAAATACTGAAAATGAAGTTCACAAGTTCATAAGTTCTAGGAGCAGAGTAGGCCATTCGACCCATCAAGTCTACTCCGCCATTGAATCATGGCTGATCTATCTTTCCCTCTCAATCATGCCTTCTCCCATAACCCGTGACACCCTTACTGATCAAGAATCTGCCAATCTCCTCCTTAAATATATCCATTGATTTGGCCTCCACAGTGTCTGTGGCAATACATTCCACAGGTTCACCACCCTTTGACTAAAGAAATTCCTCCTCATCTCCTTTCTAAAGGTACATCCTTTTATTCTGCGGCTCTGATCTTGGACTCTCCTACTACTGGAAACATATTCTCCACATTCACTCTATCCAGCAGAGCATCAGGAAGGGGCGACTCAATTACTTTGAGCAATGTGTTTTAACTTGGTGTTAGGTGCAATTGTTTGTTTCTGACATGGAAAAAAAATATTTCATGAACATCTCAGGATTGGACCATTATGCAACCTGGGACTGCCTGTACTTCCAGCTCACTTCACACCTCTCCTCCTCGCTGTATTTCTGTCCCATTGTCACTGGCGATGTAGGCTCCTGCATTGACATGACTCCTTAATTCTTTTGTGTATTATAGAAGTTACCTAACCTGATAAGTGTCCTGTGATTTTGTTTAACTTTTCTAGCAAACTCTATGCTTCTGTAATGATGAACCCCATGTGATTTCAATGGTATTCAACTGAGATTCTGGTGAAATGTTTTGTGGGCATTTTTGAGTTTCTATTGGTTCATTATTTTACTTAAGCATGATTACTGATGATGATCTATTCATGTGCCATGACATCAACCCTTAAATGGCCCTGTCTGTTGAATTGGAGGCACCTGTCATTGCTACATTAAGATAGCTACAATGGAGAGATTGCTGATACAAAATCTGTTCCACGTCACTGACATGGATCATCTTTTCCTTTGTAGCCGATGACCATGTTCTCTATGCTAAGGTCATCACATGGCTCCCAAGTGAGAGATGGAAATGGAAGGGCAGGTGGTGGGCTTTTTGAACCTGCCTGGTGAAAGTGGTATTGGGAAGGGAGTTCCAGTATTCAGACCCAGTGACAAGGAATGATGAGCGGTAGATTTCACAGTCATGGTATTGCGTGACTTGGAGGACATCCTGGAGGTGGTGGTGGTCTCATGCAGCTGATGCCCTTGTCCCTCTTGCTATTGTTTGCAGGTTTGGGGGAAGGGAGTGTCAGTGGTTAACTGCAGTGCATTTAGATACTAAATCTATCCAGTAGCAGATGGAATGAATGTTCAGATTGGGGATGGGGATCCAATCAAGCCAGCTACATTGTTCTGGATGGTGTTGAGCTTCAAAAAGTTATTGGCTGCACTCATCCAGGCAAGTGGAGAGTATTCAATCATGTTCATGACTAGTGCCTTGTAGAAGATGGAAAGGCCTTGAGGTCTCAAGAAATTAGACTGAAGGATACTCAGCCTTTGGCCTGAGCTTGTAACCACAATATTTCTGATCAATCCTGATAATGTTGATTGTGGGGAGCCCAGCAATGGCAATGGCATTGAATGTCAAGGGAAGCTGGTAGTCAAATCTCTTTTGGGAGATGGATATTGCCGAGCCAAGGACTGATGTCACAAGAATGTCACTCATTTATCCCTCATGTCTGAATGTTGACTACATCTGATTGCACATACAGGCTGCTCCGATTGGTGAGGAGTTGGGAGTGGAATTGAACATTTGTGCAGTCATCAGCGAACATCCCTACCTCTGCCCTGGAGGACCCAGATGACCACAGTGATAGCAGAATGTATGGGAGAGCACCACTGCAGACACAAGTTGAAGTGTTTGGTGCGATGCTCAGCCTGTGTGACAGCATGCAATAGAATTTAAAGACTGTGGGTAGTCCATCTGTGTGTCCATAGAATTTCATTGACAGCTGAATATGTTTGTCTACCGGATGCCACTTCAGCACAGCTCAATGACACAGTTCAAATCTAAAAGGAAAAACCTGCAAATTCTGGAAATCTGAAATAAAAATAGAAAATGCACATTCAAATGTCACTTGAACTGTTGAGTGTTTCCAGCATTTTCTGTTTTTACTTCCTGGTTCATATCATTCTCATATTTCTGATAACATGGGAGACCATTTAATTTATCTGCCTTTCATAACTGTCACCCATCTACACGAAGGGCCATTTATACAGTGAAAACTGAAAATGTTGGAAACACTCTAAAGGTCCTGTCTGATCTAAGTGTACAGAATTAATGGTTCAGGTCAAAGACCTTTTGTCAGAATGTCATTCAACTATAAACAGCCTCAAACGTTAACTCTGTTTACCTTCCCATACATGCGCTCTGACCTGCAAAGTCTTTTGGCATTTTCTATTTATAATTCATACAGCAGTTTATTATCCTACCAGCATATCTTTGGGATGTTGTAGAAAACGCAAAAACCTGAGGGAAACTCATGAGTCACAGGGAGAACGAGCAAATTCTGCACGGAGCACTGGTGTTCAGGACTGAACCCAGGGTGATGAAATTGTGAGGAAGCAGAATTATTTCCGTTCACTTCCTTTTGAATTTAATATTCAGACATTTGGGTTAATAGTCTATACATTTTTATGTGCTGATGAACATTTTTACCTGATGTTTCTTGCCGTCAATGGTCATCATTAATGGCCTGAATGTGATCTCGTATGGCTGGTTCTGCTGATGAGGATGCACAATTATATACTTTGGTCCTGTCCAATATTCTCCTTCAATTATGGGCACGATGTTCCAGATCTGGTTGGTACGATTAGTCAGTTGAATGGCATGGCTCTGTTTAGTCCGAACCTGGCAACTAAAACTGATCACCTGTAAGAAAGGTGTACATGTTATACTTAGTTTAAACCATGCTGTACAATTTAAGCTGCAAGCAGATATCATTTAGCTTCAGCAAGGCTTGTCTCCAGTGAACGTAGTGACATCATTTGTTTCCTGCTAATATTAGCAGTCCTCTTGAAGGCAAACTTCATGCCCAGGTGCACTTAATGCAGTTGGCAGGGACTTCCTTGGGGCCACTTCCACTCTGCATTGCAAATCTTGTGTATACGACTGCAGGGGTAATACCTACTGTTGCAATCAAATAATGGAATTAGGAATTGCAAAACTGTGAGTTTTTGAAATTAACATTTGTATTTATTGATGGTTTCCATTTTGTAGACCCACAAAGAAACCCAATTGTTGAGAAAACCCAAGAATGCCTTCAGACAGCTGAATCAGCCTGGCTTGATGCATGACCCCGTTCTACAAAACATGGTTAGTTTTTCATGTAGCCAATGAGTTGCCATCATTTCAAACTCTTGGCTGCAGCAAAATATGTGACCTTGGCACCTGCTCATCTGCTAATAGAATTCGAACACAGAACAGTACTGCACACAGACATACCCTTTTATCTCACCATGTCAGTGGTGACCATGATGACCATCCAAGTAATTCCTTCTGTATGGTAACGGCCCATATCCCTACATTCCCTGCCTGTTCAAGTGCCTGTTTCATTGCCTCTTAAATGTGGCTATTGTACTGGCTTCTACATGGCAAGTATCTTTACACACAAGTAGCAAGTGCCTTGAATGTGCTGTCAGGAAAGGTAGCAGAAGCAGATACACAGCAACATTTTAGAGAGATTTGGACAGATACATGAATATGCAGAGATGGAGAGATATAAACCAGTTGCAGGCAGATGTGCAGTTTAAATTGACATTATAAATGACACAGACATGTTGGGTCGAAGGGCACATTTCCTGTGCTTCACTGTTATGCGTTCTATATTCTATGTACAGCATCTATATCTACAGCATCATGTTCTAGGCACGGCCACTCTACATGTAAAATATTTGCCCTGCCTATCTTCTTTCAACTTTCCCAACTCTTAGCTTAAAGCTAAGCCCTCTAATATTTGTCATGAGACAATGATTCATCGTGGTTCAAAGATACTGACTATCTTTGCCTCTCATCCAATTATAAACCTCTATCAGGTCACCCCTCAACCTCTAACACTCCAGAGAAAACAATCCAAGTTTGTCCAACCATTCCTTGCAGCTAATACCCTCTAATCCAGCAGAACATCCTGCAGAACCTCTTCTTCACCTTCTCCAAAGCCTCCACATTCCTCTTGTAGTGCGATGACCAAAACTGCACATAATACTTCAAATGTTTCGTAACTAAAGTTTTATGCAGTGGCAACATGATTCTCAGACTTTTATATTAAAACAACCAATTGATGAAGACAAATATATCATCCACCCACTTTACCACCATATCCCCTTGTGTTGTCACACTCAGTGGCAACACAAGTGGGCTTGCACCCACAGAAGACAAAATACATTGGTTTCAACTCGTGCATTTTAACGATACGGTTTGTTTTCTAGTAACACATTCCATTCCCATCACCCATCTGTCTCCTCTCCACAGCCTGCTGAATCTCAGATGATGAGGCAGCTAAGCATCGAATGTCCCCAGCCGCAGGTCTATACAAAGACTCTGGGAAGCTGACTCATGAGGAGACGACAGAGGCTCTTACACTCATCCCTGCAACACTTGGATAAGAGGGACACCTACGTCAGGCTCCTATTCATAGACTTCAGCTCTGCCTTTAACACCATTATACCATCAAAGCTTATCACCAAACTCGTGGAACTTGTCTCTAACTGCTTCATGTCGACTGACTCTCCTGGGCCCTTCTACTCCCCTCCTTCCAACCGGCGATGTCAATACTGATACCACCACCAATGCCAATTCCTCCTATGCCAACAATGTTACTGTTCCTACCCACCACATGACACCACCCCTTAAGCCCCCTGTCATCTGACCCTATCATTCACCACAGTATTTCCCCCAAACCTCATACCCCCTCTCTGCCCTGCTCAGACCCGGGGTCTGATCCCAGCCCTTACCCCTCTCAGTTTTTCACCATTCTCTTTGACCTTCCTCTTTCTGATGCAGAATGGTCCGTCCACTGCAGTGGCCTTACCTCTGTCTCCCTATGCCCACACCTCAACGAGTTCTGAGCCCATCATGATGCTGAGCTCCTCTTCTAGCGCCTCCGCCTCTGGTCATTTTTCTCTGGTATGGATCATCCCAGTGATGATCCCTTCTCCAATTCTTCCTCCTCATGGACTGCCCTGCAGCCCTTCTACCCTTGTTGGACCTTTTTATTTCAAACTGCTGTAATGACATCAACCATCTTGACCTCCACTGCCCTTACCCACTCCAATCTCAACATCTCTGAAGTCTAGCAAGCTGACCTCTACTGTGCTGAGACAAGGTGCCAGCTCACAGACACCTCTTCATACCTTCCCCTCTTGATCATGAACCCACAGACGAACACCAACCTGTTACCAATCAAATCACCTCTGACAATCTCTCATGCATAGCCTCTGACCTAATAGTTCCCCAGCCCCACAATGCTCGCTTCTATCAACTTCCCAAAATCCACTAGCCTTATTTGGCAGACCCTGGCAGATGCATTGTTTTTGCCTGCTCTTGCCTTTCATAACCATTCTCTAAATAACTCTGGATTCCATCCTACACCCCCATGTCCAGTCCCTTCCAATCTACATCTTAGACACCTCACATGCCCTTCAACCACCAGTCTGAAGAAGGGTCTAGGCCCAAAGCGTCACCTATCCATGTTCTCCAGAGATGCTACTTGACCTGCTAAGTTACTCCAGCACTCTGTCTTTTTGTGATATATGAGGCGCTTGAACCTGTTAGTGCAGAGCTAGCATTTGTACCTCTTTCATGGATGTAGCTGAGATACATGATCCAGTCAGGGAGATCTGGAGAGACTTGGTTCCCTCAATGAAGCAGTTCAGACTTTGTACACGGATGTCTGTGTTCACTGCGGTAGGATAGAACACCACCTCCAAGGACACTTCCATTCCCGGGGAGAGATAACCCTCCACAGGGGCAATCGAAAAATGAGGCTTAAATTTCTTAATTTCCCACCTAAAGCTGCAATATGAAAATTTTAGAGAGGAATATTTAACTTCTAGTCATTTATTGAAAGACAGTAACTTATATGACTGACATCTTTAACGTATTAAAACATCTTGGTAAAGATTGGATCGTTGAACACAGGATGGATGGTTAAACGATTGGTGAAATGGGTAAGCTTTAAGATGGAAAGGCGGAGAGGGCAAACAGTTCTGTAATCATCTGCTATCCACTTCAACAGGCTAGATCTTCACCACATGTGAAAATATAAAGGCTCTAGTTTCCATATATGCTTTAATTTTCATTAAATGATACAGTGTTAATGCTGTTGAATACGACCCAACTCATGTTAGGAAAACTGCATTAAATCGGGCGGATGTGGTGCAGCTAGACACATGGCAAAATTATTTCCATTTCATCGCAAGGATGTGCCTCGGGTATTACAAAAAGGACAAGCACCCAAGAATGCCACCCGCCCCTGAAGCCTAGCCGCCATTCAATAACATGGCTGACCTGCCCAGGGCTTCAACACCTCTTCTGTGCCTGAATTCCCCCATCTTTCAAAAATGTATGTTCAAATGTTCAAATACCTCCACTGATCTAACCTTCAGGAGAGAATTCCAGAGAATCATCACACTCCCTGAGAAGAAATTCTTACAGTCAGTTTTAAATGACTGGGCCCTTATGTTTCCTCATTCAAGACTTGCGGATGACACCAACATTTGTGGTGTAATGGATATTGAAAAGGGTCATCTAAGATTACAATAACATCTTAATGAACTAAGGAACTGGATCAAGGAACGGCAGATGGAATTTAATTTGGTGAAGTGCGAGGTGTAGCATTTTGTTAAGTTAAACCAGGACTTACACTGTAAATGGATGTATCCTGGGAAGAACAGAGAATCAAAGAGTACAGGTACATAGTTCCCCGAATGTGCTGACACAGTAGACAAGATGGTGAGGAAGGCATTTTGTATGCTTGTCTTCATTGGTCAGGGGACTGAGTACAGGAGGGACATCATGTTGTAACTGTAGAGTTGATAGTGAGACCACACTTGGTGTAGTGTGTGGCAGTTCTGGTCGCCCAGCTGGATGTCATAAATCTGGAAAGGGTGCAGCAAGGATTCATGATGATGTTACCGGGACTGGAGGGTTATGAGTTATAAGGAGAGGCTTGACCGGTCGGGACTATTTCTCTGGAGTGCAGGAGGTTGAAGAGTAATCTTTTGGATGTACATAAAATCATGAGGGTTGTAGATAAGGTGAATGGTCACAAACTTTTTCCAAGAGTTGGGAAGTCTAAAACTAGAGGGCATAGGTTTAGGCCTGAAGAAGCTGTAGAAGCAGGAATAATACAATATTTGAACGGCATTTGAACTGGTACAGAAAAAGATTTAGAGGGCAACGGGCCAAGTGCAGGGAAATGAGATAGATGAGGTAGACATCTTGGTTGGCATGGACAAGTTGGGCCAAAGTGCCTGTTTCTATGCTGCATAATTCTACAACCTATTGTACTTTGAACCTCCAAAGAATACAGGGAATACAACATGTTGCCTCTCAAATTCACTTTAAATATTACCTATCTCACCTTAGATATGCCCTCTAGTTTTAGACTTCGCTCTTCTGGGAAAAAGACTGACCTTATCGATGGTGAATGTGATTATTCATAATTTTATAAACTTCTGTAAGATCACCCCTCAGTATCTCTCGCTCCAGGAAAAACAGTCCCAGCTGATCCAATTACTCTCACAATTCAAACCCCCCAGTCCAGGCAGATGTTGGCAACCTGACCATCTGTTTGGGGAAATAAGACTTTCCTAAATGTAAAATAATAAACAGGAGCGAGTCTATCGGCCTTGGAAGAGAACAAAGACAGTGGTCAACTTCAAATTCCACATTTCTGGATGAGAATGTCCTTTGGAGCAGTTGGAAGTGTCAGGAGAGTATGGCAGCGGATGGGGAGGTATGGAGAAGATTGCAGGATGACCGTTGGAAAGAATGAGCTCAGGCAGGAAAAAAAAGCCTGTGCATTTGTATGTTTAGAGTCAAGGAGGTAAATGAAAAGTATGAGCAAACAGTTATCATTATAGCAGCTGTAAAAATATCAGGGCATCCTATTGAGTTGCACTGCTAACTAATTGGATCGAACATATAATATAAGAAACGTGGCTACACAGGAGACTGCAGATACTGGAATTATGAACAAAAAACAAAGTGAGTCAGGCAGCAACTGTGGAGGGAAATGAACAGATGATGTTTCATGTCGGTAGCCTTCTCCATGTCTCCCATTCTGTGGAGCACTGGCAATATTCAGATCTTGTGGGGTCTGAGGGTCATAAACTGAAGAACTGAAGTCCTGAAGAATATTTTATTTCCAGCTAAGGAGAAGTTGGGGCCTGGTTTAATATCTGATCCCTTCAATGGTACAGTGCTCCTATGTACTCAACGCTGAAGACTACAAATTCACGTAACTTGATTTCTCAATCTATATCAATTTTCCATCTGTGATACCAGCTGGCTGTTATTTTCTCTCAGGGAGTGGAGGACTTGCCCAGCATGACCTGTAGGGCACTTCTTCTGCTCTGTATTTCTCCTGCTGTTCAAATGAAATGTCTTTGGTTTGAAATATTGACTCTTTCTTTGCACAGATGTGGCTCAGTGATTCCAGCATTTTCTGCTTTTTCAGACTTGAAACCATGCCTGGTGAGTTTATAGGCGAGAATGTCACCCACTCAGCCATTGCTAATTCTTGAGGAGAGAGTGGTCACAAACATGTTTCTAAACATTTAGGTTCATAGGATCTGCAAGATCACCAGATGCACTCAACATCATTTTGAGATATTCCACATTCATTATGAATCTGATACCTTGTGCCGATATCTCCAGCATTCTTCATCATGACCAGCCTAGTAGCTTTGCTGCGGAAGGTCACAGCCCCAAATGAGATGTAGTCCTGGTCCAGCACGATCTCAGTCCCCTGGCAGCATCCCCGAATCACAAAGAGAGCCTTGGAAACACCCGTGCACTCCATCATTATTTCTTCCGCAAACTCGGGGATCCGGGAAATTGGGGAGAAGGTGACAACGACATTGCAAGGGTCGCTATGAGCTTTCAGAGTGATCTTACTGTGTGGTGACAGACTCAGAACCTGAAATAGATGAAGGTAGAGAACACAAATGCACATTAAGTACAACCCTATATGAGTAAACACAGTATATGCTCAAAAGATGTAATAATGTTTTGCACTTTAGGCTCGTCCTCCTGAAGCAAAGTTATCCCTTTATCTGGGAGGATCTGTGAGATTTACGAGTCGTCATTAATTACAGGTGAGATGACAGAAGACCGGAGGGTGGCAAATGTGCACTATTCAAGAAGGACTGCAGGGAACTACAAGCTAGTGAACCTAACATCTGTGACTGAAAAGTTACTAGGGAGTATTCTGAGGGATAAGTTATACATGCATTTAGATGGACAAGGGCTGATTTGGGATAGTCAGTATAGTTTCGTATGTGGGACGTCGTGTCTCACTAATCTGATTGAGTATTTATATATTTGCACATTGTATATTTGGATTTCAGCAAGGCATTCGACAAGGTTCTGCACTGTAGGCTGCTCTGGTAGGTTAGCTCGCACGGGATCCAAGGAGAGATTGCTGAATGGATAGAAAATTGGCTTCGTGGAAGGAAGCAGAAAGTGATGGTGGAAGGTTGCTTTTCAGACTGGAGGCCTGTGACTAGTGGTGTGCCTCAGGGTTTGGTGCTGGATGAGAATGTACATGGCATGATTAACAAGTTTGCAGATGACACAAAAGTGGGTGGTATTGTAAATAGTGAAGAAAGTTCATTAAAATTGCAGCAGGATCTTGATGGGTTCAGCAGGTGGGCTGAGGAATTGTTGATGGAAATCAATACAGAGGAATGTGAGGTGTTGCATTTTGGGAAGTGTAACATGTCAGGATCCTCACAGTGTAGGTACGGCGTCACAGGTAGATAAGATGATCACAAAGGCTTCTGGCGCATTGCCTTTCATCAGTCAGAGTATTGAGTATATATCAATTATTTCTTTGGACGCAGAGAAAGCATTTGATCAGGTAAAATGGCAGTATTTATACAAAGTATTACAAAAAATTTATATGGGAGAGAATTTTATTACATGGGTGAAATTATTATATGATAAACCAATATTAACTAATAATATGTTATCTCAAAATTTTCAATTATCAAGCGGTAATAGGCAGGGATGTGCGTTATCACCCCTACTATTCGCCCTTATGATAGAACCTTTGGCTGAAAGTATAAGAAGTCATCCGAATATTCAGGGTTATAATACTAGGGACTCAAATAATAAAAGTTTCATTATATGCAGACGATATTCGGGTATATATAACAAACTCACAAACGAGCATACCAAATTTATTAAACTTAATAGAGGAATTTGGGTCCTTTTCTGGATATAGAATAAATTGGAATAAAAGTGAAATCATAATGTTAAAACATCAAGAATCTACACACTTACTGAAGTTCCCCTTTAAAATAGCAACAGAAAAATTTAAATATCTGGGTATTCAGATTACTAGAAAACATAAAGCATTATTTAATGCCAATTTTATACCTTTAATAAACAAACAATATACTGATTAAATTTTGGAAAACACTTCCGTTATCATTAATAGGTAGAATAAACGCTATAAAAATGATCTTTCTACCACAGTTATTATACCTATTTCAGTCTAAACTATATGTACCAAAATATTTTAAAAAAAAATTAAACTCTAATATTACTAATTTTGTTTGGGATTATAAATCACATAGAATAAAAATGAACACTTATGTAAACCAAAAGATGTCGGGGGACTTTCACTCCCGAATTTTCTGTATTATTATTTTGCCATACATATTAAGAATATAATTTACTGGTTGGATAGGTCTACCCAACAGACAGAATGGATAAAAATGGAGAAAGAGGATTGTTTTCCTTGTAATAAGGGAACAATCCTCTTCTCCCCGAAAAAACGGAACAATACAATATATAAGAAGAACCCAATTATACAGGATACAATAAGAATATGGAAACAAATAAAAATTATCCTTAAAATTAAGAAACCTATCATTGTTAACACCAATAGCGAATAATCCTTTATTTAAACCATCTCTTATGGACAAAATATATAATCAATGGGAAAGTCTAGGAATTAAAAGGATCGGGGATATGTATAAAATGGGAGATTTATTATCATTTCAACAATTACAATTAAAATTTAAATTGAAAAATAATCATTATTTTAAATATCTTCAGATTTGCGATTTCTTGAAGACATACATACAAGGATATCAAAAAATAACTCCTGATGAATATGAATATTAAAGCTGATGCACAAAAATTAATATCATATTTATATAATAGTATTTTAACTATAGACCTACCAGCAACAGAGGTACTTAGAGAAGAGTGGGAACGGGAATTAATGATAAAAATTACGAAGGTTACATGGAAAAAGTATTTGACATACATTCACAAATGTTCGATTAATGCAAGACATAATCTAATTCAATTTAAACTTTTACATAGATTATATTATTCAAAAACAAGATTAAATAAATTCTATCCAAATATATCCCCCACTTGCGATAAATGTTTAACCCAAAACGGACCTATAACACACTCTTTTGTTTCCTGTATAAAACTTTATAGATTCTGGAGTGATATTTTCAAAATATTCACAACATTATTTAAGATAAAAATGGAACCTAATAATGAATTGATTATATTTGGGGTAATGGAAGATGGGAATAACTTGAATCCATCTCAAAAATTATTTTTTAATTATGGTTTAATAATAGCAAAAAAATTAATACTTAAATTTTGGAAAAAATACACCATTACCAACGCTCAAAATGTGGATTGCAAGTATGTTGGACACCGCACATCTTGAGGAAATGCGATTCCTCCTAATAGATAAATTTGACCAATTCACAACGAGTTGGTCTCCATTTGTCGTCTTTTTGGAATCATATGATGCAACACAATTGTAAAAGCTAACTCGTGACTGGGCGAGGGATGGTCAAGATTATAAATAAGATCTCCTTACTTCTTTTTTCTTTTTCTTTCTTTTTTTTCTTTTATTCTCTTTTTCCTATTTTCTACTCTTTAACTTTTCTCTTTCACTCTCTATTTTTCTTCTCCACACACTATATATCTCACATTTTTCTATACTTTACTATTTAATTTCTTCTTCTTTTTCCTCTTTATTATAATAAAAAAATAAGAAGCTGTACATAAAATGTATTATGAAAATATGATTGTATACAATTGTACTTACTTCTAATAAAATTTAAATATTTAAAAAAAAATTAAAAAAAGATTATTGAGTATAGTTGAGAGGTCATGTTGCAGTTATATAAGACATTGGTGAGGCCACGTTTAGAGTATTGTGTTATGTGTTCAGTTTTGGGCACCATGTTATAGGAAAGATGTTGTCAAGCTGGAAAGGGTGCAGAGAAGATTTAGGAGTATGTTGCCAGGACTTGAGGGCCTAAGCTATAGTGAGAGGTTGAGCAGGCTAGGACTCTATTCCTAGAGGGGGCCGAGGGGGAGAGAGAGAGGCGGGGAGGCCCGGGCCGAGGAGGAGAGAGGGGAGGAAAGAGAGAGAGAGAGAGATGTGGGGGAGAGATGTTAGGGGGAGAGAGGGGAGGGGGGGATCTCGGGCCGAGCCGAGGGGGCGAGAAGTGAGGAGAGGGAGTGGGGAGGGGGAGGGGGGAGGAGAGAGAGAGGGGGGAGAGAGAGAAGGGTGGGAGAGAGAGATGGGGGGGAGAGAGAGGGGGTAGGAGGCCCAGGCCGAGCCGAGGGGGTGAGAGAGAGGCGGGGAGGCCAGGGCCGAGGGGGAGAGAGGGGAGGAGAGAGAGAGAGAGAGAGAGAGAGATGGGGGGAGTGAGGAGAGGGGGGGAATCCCGGGCCAAGCCGAGGGGGCGAGAATGGAGGAGAGAGAGAGGGCAGGAGAGAGAGAGAGAGAGAGAAGGAGGAGAGAGAGAGAAGGGGAGGGGGAGAGACATGAGCCGAGGCGCGAGTGGGCGAGCGAGTGTCGACCAAAGGAGCACAGGTTGGGCTGGAGCAGTCTGGGCGGGCTGTGGCGTGCTTCGACCAAAGCTCTCGGCAGCTCTCGGGTGCTCCTCAGCAGCTCTCGGTTGCTCTCGGGAAATCCGAGCCGTGGCGCAGGCGTGGAAAACAGTGCGCAGCGGGCCATGAGGAGCAGAGCCATTGCGACGTCATCAGCTCGTTAACTTTTAAAGATATTTCAGATTTGTGAACAATTTTAATAAATAACTCAAGAAATAATTAATTACATTTTCAGATAAGGAAATTTTTGACATCACGGCGTAAATCTCTATCGGTAAAAATATCACCGTTAGCGCGTCGTGTTTTCGAGGAGATGTGAATCTCAGACTAACAAACAAATACACAAATAAATAGATACATATCCAAGATAAGAGTTTTATAATTATAGAGATTTAAACAGGTACACGGATAGATAGGTTTAGAGGGATGTGAGCCAAACGCAGAAGGCAGGACATGTTGGTCGGTGGAAGCAAGTTGGGCCAAACGGCCTGTTTCCACACTGTGACTATGATCAGGGTGCAGCCTTGCCAGAGTTCTCCCCACCAACAGTATCCGTGTCAGCTTATTTCTGACGAGAGCAGTGATTAGAGTTGAATGGATTGCAATTGACTGTCCAACTTACGCGACTTTTCAGCAAACTGTCTGGAACCTTCAAGCTCGGGGGCACTCGCCTGAAAAAACGCGAGCTGGAACAACCGTCAGCGCGGAACACACACATGCGCACACACACACACTCACCGCAAAGGCAGGGGCCAGGGAAAGGGGGGGAGCGCTGTCTGAAATTCACACGGTGCAAAGCCAAGGTGACACCCATGATGAACAGGAAGGTTAAAGACGGCTAGCACAGTGTACGGTAAGTCCTTTAAAAGAGCGGGGAGGGGAGAAGGGGAGAGAAGGAGGGAGTAGGAGTGGAGACACTTTTAAGAAGCCAGACAACTTTTAATGAAAGCCAGAGATACACCGCTGTGAAGTTTATGAGGCATTTAACCTTACCAGTTTTCCTTGGTTCTGAATTTTTCCCCAATGAGCCAATTCAAATGCCCAGTCAGCAAAGGAGATTACCTACGGCTACCTCGACTACCTACAACAACATGGCGACCACACTACCACTGCACTACGACTTAAAAACTATCGATTTCCTCCATGCCGACCAAATTTTGCTCGCAGAAATTTTTTCAATATGTAACCACTATTATTATATAATAAGCCTACAGCTAGAATATTAATTAATAACATATTATCTTCAAAATTCCAACTATCAAGGGGTAACGAACAAGGATGCTCATTATCACCGCAGTTATTTGCTCTTATAATTGAACCTTTAGCGGAAAAAATTAGAACATCCAGATATCCATGGCTATAACACTAAATATTCAAATAATAAAATATCTGTATACACGGATGATATATTATAGAAATATTTAAATACTTGGGTATTGAAATTACCAAAACATATCAAGGCATGTTCAAAGCAAATTATAATCCTCTACTTAATAAATTAAATACATTAATTAAATTTTCCGATGTCTTTAATAGGCCGAATAAATGTAATAAAAATGATCTTTTGACCACAAATTCTATACCTATTTCAATCAATTCCTATATATTTACCAAAGAAGTTTAAAACAAAAATTGGATTCAGACATTACTAATTTTATATGGGATTATAAATCCCATAGAATACAAAGAACACATTTGAACAAAGCTAAAGTATTAGGGGGCTTAGCACTCCGTAACTTTATGTATTATTATTGGTCAGTAAATATTAAAAATATGATTGAACTGATGGACAACTCTGTCCAGCAGGTGGACTGGATTATAATGGAGAGAGAAGACTGCTCCTCTTGTAATAATGGAGCGATCCTCCTCTCACCAATGAAACTGAATAACATAAATTATAACAAAAACCCAATTATACATAGTACAATTAGAACTTGGAAACAAATTAAAAAAAATTTAAAATTAAGAAATCTATCGCTTTTATCCCCAATAGTTAATAACCCTTCGTTTAATCACTCTATTAAAGACAAATCATTTATACAATGGGCAAGATTAGGAATTAAAACGCTCGGAGACTTGTATGAAGCTGGAAAATTATTATCATTCCAACAATTACAAATAAAATAAAAGCTGGGAAATAATCAATACTTTAAATATTTTCAAATATGTGATTATCTGAAAAAATATACAAAATATCATTATAACATCCCACCATATGTACTGGACGAAGCAATGCAGATAAAAGCTGAATCAGCAAACTTAATATCGTATTTGTATAATATTATCCTAAATGTAGAAATAGCAACTACGGAAGGTATTAGAAGAGACTGGGAACAAGAATTAGCTATTAAAATTTCAAAGGAAAGGTGGAATGAACATTTATTAATGTGCATAAATGCTCGATTAATGTAAGACACACTTTAATACAATTCAAAATCTTACACAGAATATATTATTCAAAAACCAAAATTAATAAAATTTTCCCCAATGTATCATCTATTTGCGATAAATGTCAGTCTCAAGAAGCTACTATAGCGCACTCATTTGTTTTTTGTACAAAAATTCAAAAATTTTGGATTGAAATTTTTGAAATCTTTACAAAATTATTTAAAATAAATCTGACACCAAAAGCAGAATGGATTATCTTCGGAACAAAGGAAGATAGCCCTGAACTAAATGTGTTTCAAAAGAACCTAGTTGATTACGGGTTAATAACAGGAAAAAAGCTTATCCTAAAATTTTGGAAAAACGCTCCAATACCAACTATAAACATGTGGATTTCAAACATGTTTGAAACATTACACCTAGAAGAGATAAGACTCCTCCTGGCAGGCAAATCAGATCACTTCCATCTGACGTGGTCTGCATTTATAGAACTATTACAAGCATAAGGTGCAAAAGTACTTTAAAAATGTACCAATGTCAGGTAAAGGTGGCGAGTTGGTATATCCCATTTGCGTGATGCTCATAATAAAGTACTTGTTTTTCTCTTTTCTCTTCTTTCTCTTCTTTAGGATCTATCTCTTAATCTTTTCTCTCTAATTTCTTTTCTACAGGGTCTCTGTCCTTTCCTGTTGACACGTTTTTACACTTTCACTATTTTCCTTCACTTTCTCATTTTTCTTAATTTCAACCTTTTCTTTTTATTAGTTTTTAAAAATGACGGAGTACATTAATTGTATAAGATATACGTGATGAGTACTAATGTAATTTTTTGTAATTTAATGTACTTCTAATAAATAAAATTTAAAAGTTTTTAAAAAATGTAACCACTATGCGAGAACCAGAGGCCACCTACGACCATATGTCGACCATGCTGCGAGCTTGTGGCAAGCGCAGACTCTCCTAAACTCGCCAATAAGGTCGCCATAGTGGGACAGGCCCTTTACTGTCACCAAAACCACTTATCCACAGCAGACCACAGCATCTTCAGCAAGGTTTGTGCTGTTGGGATGGTACTGTAGAAACATTGCCATATCCTGCAGATGACAACTCTGGGTTCCTGGCTATCCACCTATGCCCACAGCCTCACAATCTCATTGGTGCAAAATGAGGAAGGACTGCGAGGAGAACTCAGACAATCTAAGGACAGCTTAGAAGATTGCACTTTCAATGAATAATATCCAATTCACAACCCTATTACACGTGGACTGACCAGAGTTCTCTCACTGTTACAGTGAGACATACAGGCAGTGACATGGGGGGACCAAAACTGTCATAGCGTCAACACTTGGTAATAATGTCAGGAAATCCCCTACTGTTACAGTGTCATCAACGGGCAGTGGACAGGAGTGATCCACCACTGTTACTGTGTCAACAGCAAGACATGACACAGGGAGATCTCCCACTGTTACAGCATTACCAACAGTTAAAGATTAGAGGAAATCTGTTGCTTGGTAACTGCTCAAGTTTGATGCAGAGCATTGAAATCCACTGGCATTTGTTTCTAATGTTAAGAGATTCCATAAGGTGCCTTTTGTTGTAAGAGAAGGAGGCACATATATTCGTACCTCAGTGTTTTGAAGAAGTTGTTGGTGCGGAGTCATAGCAAGCATGAAATTCACAGGCGCCAGACTCCTGTTGACTATCGGCACCACTTTCCTCGCAGTCTGTCCGACCTTAAGAGCTTGGAAATAAACAACCTTGTTCTTGGGATTGACAACTTCAACCTGGAAGAGATGAAAGGAGAAATGCAATGTGTCACTGTAACTAGCAATTGAAATGATTCCAATGATTGAAGACTAAATGAGGCAAAGTGAATCAGGGACTCAGAGTCATTGGGGAACTCGTGTGCACATTTCTGGCCTTACTTTTGATACTTTACCTCACGGTAGGCAGATTAAGATGAACGGGATTCACAATGACTTGGTTGTATGGATTTAGAACTGTTTATTTATAGAAGACAGAGGGTTGTGGTGGAAGGTAGATATTCTGGCTGGAGGTCTGTGACCAGTGGAGTTTTGCAGGGATCTGTGCTGTGCTGGGACAGCTGTTATATATATATATACTGTATATTTGTGTGTGTGTGTGTGTATATATATATATATATATATATATTTTTTTTTTAAATATGTAACAAACAGCAGAGGTCCCAGCATATATACACACACACGCACACACGCACATGCACATATATATATATGCGTGTGCGTGTGTATATATATATATATATACACACACACAAATTATATGGACGTAAATGTAGATGGGTTGGTGAGTAAGTTCGCTGATGACACCAAAATTGGAGGAGTTACAGAGAGTGAGAAAACTTTCAGAAGATACAGCAGGATATAGACCAGCTGCAGAAATGGCTGGAGAAATAGCAGATGGAGCTTAACCTGAGCAAGTGCGAGGTGTTGCACTTTGGGAGGTTGAATGTAAAGAGACAGTAAACAGTCAATGACAAGACCCTTAACAGCATTGATGTGCAGAGGGATCTGCGAGTCCAAGTTCATAGCTCACTGAAGTTTGCGGCACAAGTACCAAGATGGTAAAGAAAGCATATATGCTTGCCTTCATTGCTAGGGGCATTGAATATAAAAGTCAGAAAGTCATGGTGCAGCTCTATAGGATTTTGGTTATCTGCAGTTGGAGTATTTTGTGCAGTTCTGGTTGCCCCATTACAGAACAGACATGGTAGCTTTGGAGGTGGTGCAGAGGAGGTCTACCAGAAAGCTGCTTGGATTAGAGGGTTTCAACTACAGGCAAAGGTTGGATAGACTTGGATGGTTTTCCCTGGAACATCAGAGGTTGAGGGGAGACAATAGAGGTATTTAAAATGATGTGTGGCAAAGATGCAGTAGACAGTCAGAACCTTTTTTTCCAAAGTTGGAAATATCCAATGCTAGAGGGCATGGCCATAAGGTGAGAGGAGGAAAGGTTAAACGAGATGTGCGGGGCGAGTATTTTTACACAGAGAGTGTGGGGGCCTGGAATGCATTGACAGAGCTGATGGTGGAGGAAGATATGATAGTGGCATATCAGAGGTTTTGGATAGGCACATGGAAAAGCAGAGAATAGAGGGATATTGATCATGTGCAGGCAAATGAGAACATTCAGGAAGGCATCATGTTCGGTACAAACATTGGCTGAAGGGCCCATTCCTGTGCTACACTGTTCTATGTTATATGTTCTATGTTCTATGGCCAATAGTAACTCTCAAACAGCATGAGTAAAGCTGATTCTGGTCATTATGTTACTGGCCTCTCTGGAATCTCAGTAGTGCAGGTAAACTGCCCATATCTGACAAGGCATCAATCTCAACATATTTGAATGTTTGAGAGCTCTGCAGAATTCTTTTTTGGCTCTTTTGCTGCCTGGGTGCATTGCAGTGAAATACAATTATATCTTGTTAATTTGTTCTTAATGGTGGGTGGTCAGAGAAACTCCTGGGAAACCTAGGTGAGGTCATTGTATCAATCTCATCAGAAGCAACATGCACCAAATCTTGCTGGTCTTTTACAGACATGATCGTATCCCGATTCCTGCAAGGCAAGTTGATTTGCTACTGGCATCATATGATTTGTGAAATTGCAAGCTGTATCTTCAATGCTCTTTGACTGTGTACAATCTTTGTATACTGTGCCATGAGAGTATATGCCATTTGGGAATTTTGTGGAATTTTTGCAAAACAAAGGTTGACCGTGATGACACAAGAGATTGCAGTTGCTGGAATCTTGAGCACAAAGCGCTGGAGGAATTCGAAGGGTCAGGCAGCATCTGTGGAAGGCGACTTTGGGTCGGAATACTTCTTTGAACTAAAGAAGGTCTGAGTCTGAAGAAGGGTCATGGACTGAAACATTGTCTGCCCATTCTTTCCATAGATGCTGCCTGACCCGCCGGGTTCATCTAGTACTTTGCTTTTGAGGTTAAACCTGAAGTATTTCAATAAAATGACTGACAGCCTGGATAGAAAACATTCAAAAACTGAGACAGTCCACCACCAGGAAAACCCCACCTAATGACATGCAAAGGACAATACCTTCATCTCCGTCCCTTGGCCAAGAATCTTAACACTCTGGTAGATAAGTCCATTTATCACAAAGGTGATCTCTTCCTGATATTTGATTGTTTCCCTCGGGTAGAAGGCAATAACAGCTTCCACATTTTTCTTTGGTGCCAGGGTGCAGGTCTGGAAGTTTACTTCCAAGTAGGAGTTCTTCGGGAACAAGCATTCCAGGCTTATCATAGGGGGAAAAAAAGAAGTGTGATACATGCTGCATTCCGAGGAGGACAAACAAGGTGCAGGCACGTTTCAGACAATACTGTCTAATTTCTACAAGGACCTTCGCAGAATAATTAAGAGAGTGGTACTCTCTACTGCACCACACCAATCTGCATTTCTATCTAGATTTTAACTACAGGTTGTTCTGATGTAAAGTGATTGTTGCATTCTGAAGAAAATTAATGTTATAGAAATTTGCGATATAAAGGCAAGTATGTAATATGGGAGGTAGACAAAAAAGCTGGAGAAACTCAGCGGGTAAGGCAGCATCTATGGAGCGAAAGAATAGGCGACGTTTCGAGTCAAGACCCTTCTTCAGACTGATGTTGGGGGGGGCGGGAAACAGAAAGGAAGAGGCTGGGACGGTAGGCTGTGGGAGAGCTGGGAAGGGGAGGGGAAGGAGGGAGAAAGCAAGGAGTACCTGAAATTGGAGAAGTCAATGTTCAGACCGCTGGGGTGTAAACTATCCAAGCGAAATATGAGGTGCTGTTCCTCCAATTTGCGGTGGGACTCACTCTGGCCATGGAGGAGGCCCAGGACAGAAAGGTCAGATTCAGAATGGGATGGGGAGTTGAATGCTGAACCAGCAGGAGATCAGGTTGGTTATTGCGAACTGAGCGGAGGAACAGCACCTCATATTTTGCTTGGGTAGTTTACACCCCAGCAGTATGAACATTGACCTCCAATTTCAGGTAGTCCTAGCTTTCTCCCTCCTTCCCCCCTCCCCTTCCCAGTTCTCCCACAGCCTACTGTCTCCGCCTCTTCCTTTCTTTTTCCCGCTCCACACCCCCCGACAATAGTCTAAAGAAGGGTCTCGACCCGAAACGACGCCTATTCCTTCGCTCCATAGATGCTGTTTCACCCGCTGAGTTTCTCCAGCCTTTTTTGTTTACCTTTGATTTTTCCAGCATCTGCAGTTCTTTCTTAAACATTTGTAATGAGGGAAACGGGTTTGGGGCTAGAGAGTTTTACACACACAATAACAGTTATTTTTCCTGCCGGATTAAAAAAAAATATAGATCTTTTCAATACCAATAAATATATTTTTGTTACTGCATCTACCCTCATTCCTTGTGTTTTATCTACATAAGTACAGTATAGGGAGTTCTCCGCTGGCAAAAACATAACAGAATTGTATTCTTACTGCATTGTTCAAGATCAAAGGTACCAGAAGCTTCTCACAACAAAAGAAACAGATTTGAAATATAAACACTACAGTAACAGGGGGAATGCATTGTCAAGTGAGCTCAGACACAGTACTTTGATAATGACTGACAGATAATTATTGGTCCAGACACAGAGGAAGAATTCATCTGCACTTATTTGAAATAAAGAACTGACAGAGCAATTGAGGCTTTGGTTTGACATCTAATCCAAAAGACAGCACCTCTGACAGTGCAGCCCTACAATGTTAACCACCAAGACAGCGCACTGGCACAGTTGGTAGATCTGAAGTAGAGTCTCAACCCGAAACATCACCCATTCCTTCTCTCCAGATATGCTGCTAGTCCCGCTGAGTTACTCCAGCTTTTTGAGTCTATCTTCGGTTTAAACCAGCATCTGCAGTTCCTTCCTACACACTAGCTCCAGAGTCCTGGTTAATCCAAACTTTAGTGCTGTCTGTGTGGATTTTGCGTGATCTCCTTGTGGCCATGTGAATTATCTCCTGGAGCCTCAGTTTCTTTCCGCATCCCAAAAATGTGCCGGTCAGTAGATTAATTGGCCATTGTAAATTTCCTTGGTGTGTGGATGAGTGGTAGAATATGGGGGGAATTGATAGGAATGTGGAGAGATTACAATAGGAATGAGTGTAAATGGGTGATTGATGGTCAGCACACAAAGGGCCATTTCCGTGCTGTCTATTTATGAGCCTATCTATGGATTTGGACATCAGCACGCAAACTCCTTCAAGGCAAGATTGCATACGGTATTATGGTTAAAAGAGTCAGAGTCAATGGGTTTTTATTCTCATGATGTACAGTGAAATTTCTGTTTTTGCATCAGTAAACATAGCAGCTCGACTCCTTCGGGCCACTGAGCAATATGGTAAAAAAAAACTATAAGGCCTTAGGATAAAGTAATATTCTGATGCTCCTCTCCATGGTTTACTACTCTTGACCTTTGATTTTCTAACCATTACGATGTCTTCTTGTTTGCTTGCAGAAAGCCAGAGTAGATCTTCCTTTCCATAGATACCTTCACCTTTTATTTCATCAATCATATCTCAACGATTTTAACAAGAATGGAGAAGACATGATTAGTAATTTGGCAGAGGATTCTAACATGGGTGATATTGTGAATACTGAAGTTGGTTATCAAAAATTACAGCAGGATGTTGATCAGTTGGATAAGTAGGCTGAGGAATGGTTAATGGAGTTTAATGCAGATAAATGCGAGGTGTTGCATTTTGGGAAGTCAAACCCGTGTAGGACCTTCACAGTGAATGACAGGGCCCTATGGAGTGTTGTAGAGCAGAGGGATGTAGGATTACAAGTACATAGTTCCTTGAAAGTGGCGTCACATGTGGATAGATTGGTCAAGAAGGCATTTGGTACATTGGTCTTCATCATTTAGGGTACAGAGTACAGAAGCTGTGATGTTTTGTTACAGTCCTGCAAGACGCGGTGAGGTAGCATTTGGAGTATGGTGTTTTGGTCACCCTGCTATTGGAAGGATGATGTTAAGATGGAAAGAGTGCAGAGATTTACGAGGATGTTGACAGGACTTAAAGGGTCTACACTATAGGCAGAGGTTGGGCAGGCTACAACTTTATTCCGTGGAATGTAGCAGGATAAGGTGTGATCTTCTAGAGGTATATAAGATCATGATGGGAATAGATAGGGTAAATGCATAGAGTCTTCTACCACGAGTAGGGGAATCAAGAACCAGGGGACATAGGTTTAAGGTGTGAGGGGAAAGATTAAATAGGAAATTGAGGGGCATCTTTCTCCACACAGAGGGTATTATGTATATGGATCGAGCTGCCAAAGGAGGTAGTTGAGGCATATGCTATAACAATATTTAAAAGGCATTTGTAGATGCGCATTGATAGGAAAGATTTTGAGGAATATGGGCTAAATGCAGGCAGGTGGGACAAGTGTAGATGGAGCATCTAAGTCGGCATGGAGAAGTTGGGCTGTTTCCATGCTGTGTATCTTTATGATTCTTTGACTAACTAATTAATATTTGAGAGCAAGGCAGTAAGAAAGCTGTAGCACCACCACATGGCCACTCAGAATTGTGCATTGATTGTGACTATTATGAGTTTAGTTTTACTGATAGAAAGAATTGTTTAAAAATTTGATTAGTAATGTGCAGGAAAGTTGCCAGTGATAAGATCATGAATGTAACAAGGACGTGCAAAGAATCAGAATGGGAAAGCAAAAACAGAGTTTGCAAATTGGGATGAGGAAATAAAATGCAGCAACGTCACATACAGTACTTATCATTCAAAGTCAGTCGTCTTCTTTTCATCTTTCTAATGAGTGCTAATTAAAAACTCAAAATCTGCCAGCTTTATCTGCTTTGGGAGAATTTGCTGCACTAAAAAGGAGCACATTTTTAAAGTTAGGAAATGCTTCATACTTGAGCACCAATGCCTGCGTTAAGCACAGGAAGATGTAGAGTGAAGAACAAGAATTGTTTGCACTATTGTAGAAAGGAATGGGTTTGGATTCTAGTTGAAGATTACATCATGACCTCAGGAACCGACCCCATTTAAATTAAAATAGGGTCTTCTTGGCTGCTTAGTACATGTCAGGCCTTGTGCGGTCAAAGTCTTCTTATTAGATAGCATTAGTCTATGTACTATACAAACAATTAAACCAACGTTGATGATACTTCAGGGAGTTTTATGCTGTGGACCCATGACTTCATACCCATAGCAACCAACATGTAACCATCGATTTTCAGTCCAGGTCAGATTCTTGCAGTCAATCAGAGAGGAAAGACCTTCCACCAGCCTGGATTCTTCTTTTACCCAAGTCCCAGCCTCATGATTAATACACCAAGTGCTTGTTCAGTTACTCTTCCAATTAGACCCAGCTTCAAAAACTGACTTCTGAGCGTGATAGCAGGGCTGACATTCTCTAAACTTCAGCTGGCTTTAATGTCACCAAGCTGACAAATCTAAATCAGATCATAGTGGCATAATGTTGCTGTCACAGCCTTCAGCCATGTTTTCCTTTGATGGACAGTCATCTCACACATCTTTGAAGCCTATGAGTGGCTTGTTTCACCTATAAAACCTAGAAGGATGTTCAGTCCACAGTGTCAAGGGCAGCTCACTGCAAAAGCAATCTAGAATCAATCTTTCTCTCCATTTTCTCTCTGGTTCTTATTTTGCTACAAATACCTCACATTTTCTCTGAAAAAATGCCTCAATTACTCTTTCTGATAAGGTATCTCACACTCCAACAAGTGTCTGTAGTAATGAAACGGTTAGCACAGCTGCTTCACACTCCAGTGACCCTGGTTTGATGCTAATCTCCAGGATTGTCTATGTTCCCCCTGTCACCTCATGGGATTCCACTCCATACTACGGTTTCCTCCCACAGCCCGAAGTTGTGTGGGTAGGAAGCTTAATTGACCATAGTAAATTGCCCCAGGAGGCAGGAAAATCATGTGGAGCCAGCCAAGTTTTGGAGATACATGAAGAATAGATGGTTGCAGTTACGCTGAGAGAGTGCAGAGGAGATTTACCAGCAACATCACTCCGGCCAGACATGATCATCACCTCCGAAGTGACAAACAGCTGATCATTCTGGAGCTGAAAGTGCCCTGGGAAGAGGGTATTGAAGAGGCTAATGAGAGGAAACGCGCAAAGTACCAGGAACTGGTGGAGATGTGCCAGGACAGCGACTGGAAGACATACTATGAGCCCATAGAGGTGGGCTGTAGAGGCTTTGCAGGACGCACACTCTGCAAAGTCCTCAACCAGTTGGGCATTACGGGGCTGGCAAGAAGAGGGCCATTCAATCCGCAAGCAAAGCCTTGCTTTGGATTAAGAGGGCTGATCCGTGGGCGGTTGCTGCTGGGACGCAAGTCGGGGCTTGATCAACCCTGGCTGGGTCGCCTGGGCGAGGGTGTCTGATGTTGTGAGACCCGAAACACCCGATAACCCCAGGTCACATCACTGAGGATGCATCCCAGCGCATCAAGATGATGTGTCTTTCACACCAGGATGTTGCCTACATTGGTGGACTTTAGTATGCAGGAGAGATTAAATAGGCTGGCTCTGAAAGAAAGAACTGCAGATGCTGCTTTAAGCTGAAGATAGACACAAAAAGCTGGAGTAACTCAGCTGGACAGACAGCATCTCTGGAAAGAAAGGTCGAGATCCTTCTTCAGAAATAGGCTGGCCTTGTTTTTCCTGAAGCCAAGGACGCTGAGTGGTGACTTGATAGAAGCATGTAAGATTATGAGAGGCATAGATAGGGGAATTTGTCAAATACTTTTCCCATGATGGGGATATCAAAAACAAGAGGGCATATGTTTAAGGTATTAGGAAGAGGTTGTGAAGTGGATCTGCGAAGTAGATTGGTGTGAAGTAGGGGTGGCACAGTGGCGCAACGGTAGAGTTGCTACCTTACAGTGCCAGAGACCTGGGTTTGATCCTCGAATTGTAAATTGTCCCTAGCGTGTGTAGGATAGTGTTAGTGTGCGGGGATCGCTGGTCGACGTGGACTCGGTAGGCCGAAGGGCCTGTGTTCACGCTGTAAATAAACTAAATTAATGATCATTTATATCAAAGATCCTATAGCGAAGCAAGATAGACCACTCCTTCTAAATGCAATGGGCTGACGTGTAGTACGCAACGGAGCGGAACGTGGGCCTTTTTTTCATCCATTTCAGTAACCCGACCCGACTCGCAGTGTAATCAACGTTACGGGGAGCAGTTTGTGTTAATAAATTATAATTCTGAAAATGAGAAGATTTTTTCCAAATAACTTCTATTTTTACGAGGATGTTTCCGTAACCGGCTTCCGTCTCCGCACTGGTATCTTTGCTCCGCTATGGGATCTTTGGTGCGGAGACGGAAGTCGGTTACAGAAATGGGGCCGAAAATTACCCATGAATCTGCCCATGACCGTATTACGTCTTTTTCGTCGAGCGATCTATCTTGCTTGCTATAGGATCTTTGATTTATATGGAAAGTGGTTACTTTCTGCAATCAGATGTAAGCACCTTGTTAATGAGGCAATTAGACAGACACTTAAATAGGCAAGGGATATGGTCCTAATGTGGGCAAATGGGATTAGTGTAATCGGTAAAAAGGTCAACATGGAAGGACCCATTTCTGCGCAGTACAACTATGACTCAAATTCTTCTAGGAAATTTATCGGGATTGTTACCCTCAGAAACAAATATTGTAAACTTCAGTAGCGATAAATTAATAAGGATTACTTTCTTACCTAACTTGTTGGTCCTGTTTATTGGTGATGATCAGGGACTTTTTGCAAGGTGTCATGCCAGCATTATAGATGAAACATGGCCCAAAATCATAGGTTATAAAGGACAAGTGAATGCTTGGAATTACTGTATACCCAGTCAGGGCACAGACAAAAACAGGTCCTTTATGTATCTGCAGACAAGAGGAAGGTTCACAACATTAAAATGGTAACACTCTGGACGTGTAGTAGATTGGTTGATCAATTTATGGGCTACTTGCAACAGAACTGTCACACTGATACTCAGCAGCTGTGGTTATCATTGAGAAGCACCCACTTCCAACAAAATCTTAAGGTTCAAGATTTCAGATTTAAAGAGTGTTTATTTGTCATATGCACTGCAACACATGAAATTCTGATTTGCTGCAGTTTTACCGACACAATAAATACAACAACAATAATAAATTATCAGTTCCTATGATGTTTAATGTTCTGTTCTAAATGAAGAATGCATGCTAAATAACCATCTGCAATATGGCAAAATAATAAAAAATAGGAAGTTGGTACATAGAGGGATACTCATATCCTATTTCTTGTTTATACATTTCTGAATCTCACTGCTTGTTGACAGTGAGTTTCACATAGTCGTAATTAAGTAGTTTGGCATTTATTTGTGAAGACAATCAAATCCATGGAATTAGAACAATGGTTTAAGGTAAATTTACAACTGCGAGCCAATTAGAAAATTGATCCAACCACATTTATTTCAGAGAAGGTTGCCTTCTCTTACTGACAGACTTCAGTATAATAAAAGACACAAAGTGCTGAATTAACTCAGCAGGTCAGGCAGCGTCTCTGGATAACATGGATAGGTTCAGATTCTCTGATCTGGGACTCCTTATTCCAGCCTGAAGAAGAATCCTGAACCTATCCATGTTCTCCAGGGATGATGGCTGACCTACTGAGTTATTCCAGCACATTGAGTGTTTTTTTGTAAAGTAGCATCTGGAAATGTCTTGTATCTTCAGCACAACAGTTCTGATTCAGCAATCTGTGGTCGTGCATGTGGGTCTTTTATTAACTACCTTCAGTGTTAGTTTCACATCCTTTAGCACCAACTTGTGATCAGGGTGGAACTCGATCTTTGCTGAGGCATTGTTTCCTGCTTCAATTCTGTTCTCCTTGCATGTTAGTTTCAGACAGCTCAAAGATCTCAGAGGACCTGTAAGCTCCCATTCAATGTCAAAGTTAAATGTCCCATTATTTTCGATGACAAAATAATAGGAAATCTGGTCATTCAGTTCCACCTGTAAACAAATTGACAACAGTACAGAGATCACAGACTTCAACATGTCGGTTTAATAATCCATCTTTCATCTCAGCAAACGTATAGCAGTTTATTTAAAAGATAAAGATCATCAGGTAGAACAATAGCCCCACGTAGTCCCTGCCCCACGGCGCAAAAGACCCAGGTTTAACCAACCTCAGTTGCTGTTTTTGTGGAGTTTGTACGTTCTTTCTGTGACTGCATGAGATTTCCCAGGTGCTCTAGTTTCCTCCCACATCTCAAAGACGTGTGCGTTGATTAAGAGGCCACTGCAAATTGCTACTAGTGTGTAAGTGAGTGGTAGATTTTGTAAAATTTATGAGAATGTGGGGAGAATAGAAAATGGGATTCATGTCAAATTAGTATATATGGGTGTTGATGGATGGCACAGACATGATGGGCCAAAGGGCTTGTTTCCATGCTGCATCACTGTGTGGCTCTCTGATTATTTTCTCAAAAGGTAACGTTAAAAGAAATAGTGAAAATATGGAACCCCCTCGCCTGTTGAAAGTTTGATAACTGCAACTAAAATACATATCAATCAACACCCAGTGAGAGGATAAATAGGTTTGAAGGGCTAGGGTTTCCCCAGTTCAAAGTTTCTCTCTGTGCTTGTGGAATAATTTTGAGTATTCTATTAGTTTTTAGGAAGATATGGATACATCATTACAGCTGACGATGAAATTTTGTAGAAACCGGTTGATGAAAAGTAAATTTCACTGACATATTAACCAGTTGTTTTTGAAACTCTGTGCTATATTTTAACTCAGTCATTTACGAGGTTACGATGTGCATGTTAATAATATGTTAAAGAATCAAAAATGGATTTTACCACAATACAGTAACCGGTCGTTGCAGAGGTCATGAATTTTCCAGTGGTGAGATGTAGCACGCTGAAGAGCAAAGTCTCATCAGTACAAGAGCAATCCCCAAGGGCATACTCTGTAACTTATGCCCCTGTCCAACTTAGGAAACCTGAACGGAAACCTCTGGTGACCTTGCGCCCCACCCAAGGTTTCCATGAGTCGCCAGAGGTTTTGGTCACTCACCTGGAAAGCCTCGACTGAAGCGTGAGCTGCAACTACTGACCAAAGATCCTACAGGATCTTTGATACCGACCGCACACACACACACAAACACATCGCGAAGGTGGGGGGTAGGAACAGCAGAGGAGGGTTTACTGCGCGATGAATGGCTGCCACAGAGCACGGTAAGTCCTTTAGAGAGCGCGGGTGGGGGTGAGAGAAGGGGAGAGAAGGAGAGAGAAGGGGGGAGAGAAAGGGAAGAGAAGGGGAGAGAGAAGGGGGAGAAGGGGAAAGAGAAGGAGAAGGGGAGAGAAGGGGGAGAGAAGGAGGGAGAGAAGGAGGGAGAAGGGGAGAGAAGGGGGGGAGAAGGATTGGAGACAGTTTTAAGAAGTTTAATCAAGTTAGCAGGCATTTTACCTTCCAGATCTTCTAGGTCCTGAAAACTCCAATGAGCC
>CM075978.1:175558693-175619778 GCA_038087875.1 Malacoraja senta
GGATGATTGATTAGAATGTGGAGAGAATGAAAATATGGGATGAACATAAGAGGATTAGTATAAATGGGTGGCTGGCTGTAACTTGGTGGGCGAAAGAGTCCCTTTATAGAATCTATGATTCTATAGCTACTTACAGTAGATTACCAGAATCACTGTCAGATGACAGCAATAGAGGGAATCCTGCACAATAGCTTAAACTCACTGAGGAACTTACCCAGGTTTCATCACACCCATTTTGGTGTAATATACTGTTTTTGCTCCCATAATACCATGATCTTGAATCTCATTCCCATATCTGGAAAAGCTATTTTCTGGATCTCTCCAATCCTAGGTTAGTAGCTCAGTTCAAGCAATCCAGATGACGTGGAGCACTGGTTGAAAACAAGCTTCAGTAATGTAACCGTTATGGAGGCTGTAACATCAAGACAGACACATTGCCACCTACCTAATAATACATACTTGTAGTTGATATTGGGGCGGTCAAGTGAGACTGCTGGCTCTGTGGTGTTTCCACACAACAAGAAGGGCACAGAGATATTGAACTGTGGAACTTTGAAGTTCCAGAATGATTCAGTAATGCCCAGTTGCTGAGGCACAAAGTCAAATGTGACCTGGAGGGAAACAAGTGTCAGATTAAGATTTAGAAAGATGGAGCAGGGCTGATACTACCACCTCTCTCCCCTTTAAACTCTCAGTCCTGAAGTAGGCTCTGGATCTTAAACGTCGACTATCCCTCTGTCCCCATGTATGCTGCTCGACCCGCTGAGTTCATCAGGCAATTTGCATTTTGCTCCGATACTATCATGAGTGAAATCAATTCCAATAGGAACAACCACAACACTTTAAAGACAAATATTCTTCAAGCTTTCAGAATAAAAGTGGAAAATAAAAGATGCCTAAAATGTTTTAAAAAGTGATCCAAATCGAGGCAAGGGTGTCATTGCTGATATTAACCATCTTTCTTCCCATTTATTACAGAGATCAATTCTCATTCTTGTGGCACAGCATAACACTCCCACTCAGAAGCCAAAAATATGTACTGCGCACTGCAATTTCCATAAATTGTAGATCATCTTCCAACAATTAGAGGGTAGCTAATGTTACCCCACTTTTTAAGAAAGGAGGGAGAGAGAAAATAGGGAATTATAGACAAGTTAGCCTGACATCAGTGGTGAGGAAGATGCTGGAGTCAATTATAAGAGATGAAATAGCGGCGCATTTGGATAGCAGTAACAGGAATAGTCCGAGTCAGCATGGATTTACGAAGGGAAAATCATGCTTGACTAATCTTCTGGAATTTTTTGAGGTTGTAACAAGGAAAATGGACAGTGGACGTACAGTGCCCTCCATAATGTTTGGGACAAAGACACATCATTTATTTATTTGACTCTACTCCACAATTTGAGATTTGTAATAGGAAAAATCACATGTGGTTAAAGTGCACATTGTCAGATTTTAATAAAGGCTATCTTTATACATTTTTGGTTTAACCATGCAGAAATTAAATTACAGCAGTGTTTATACATAGTCCCCCCCCCCCCCCCCCCCCCCCATTTCAGGGCACCATAATGTTTGGGACACAGCGATGTCATGTAAATGAAAGTAGTCATGTTTACCATTTTGTAGCATATCCTTTGCATGCACTGACTGCTTGAAGTCTGTGATTCATGGACATCACCAGTTGCTGGGTATCTTCTCTGGTGAAGCTCTGCAAGGCCTGTATTACAGACATTTATCGCGTATGCTTGTTTTGGGGGCTAGTCCCCTTCAATTTTCTCTTCAGCATATAAAAGGCCTGCTTCTTCATCTTCTTGCGTATGGCGTGCACAGCCTAAAGTTGTAGGACAACTTGTTCTATTTGATCTTATTTAATTGTGCACGCCAGGTTGATTGCATTCGTCGAAACAGGGCGGACCACGTGAAGGTTGCAATCTTCCACCCCAAAGGCATGCTCAGTTGGGGTCAGATCGGGTGATTGACTTGGGCACTCCAGAAATGACCATATTTTAGCTTCGAAAAGCTCCTTTGTTGCTTTAGCAGTATGTTTAGGATCATTGTCTTGCTGTAGAATGAACAGCCAGCCAATGTGTTTTGAGGCATTTATTTGAGCTTGAGCAGATGGGATGTGTCTATACACTTCAGAATTCATTATGCTACTACCATCAGCAGTTATATCATCAATTAAGATAAGTGAGCCAGTACCTTCAGCAGCCATACATGTCCAGGCCATAACACCCCCACCACCGTGTTTCACAGATGAGGTGGAATGCTTTGGATCTTGGGCAGTTCCTTCTCTCTTCCATACTTTGCACTTGCCATCACTCCAATATAAGTTAATCTTCATCTTATCTGTCCACAAGACTCTTTTCCAGAACTGTGGTTGCTCTTTTAAGTTCTTCTTGGCAAACTGTAACTTGGCCATCCTATTTTTGCGGCTAACCAGTGGTTTGCATCTTGCAGTGTAGTTTCTGTATTTCTCTTCATGAAGTCTTCTGCGGACAGTGGTCATTGACAAATCTGCACCTGACTCCTGAAGAGTGTTTCTGATTTGTCGGACAGGTGTTTGGGGATTTTTCTTTATTGTAGAGAGAATTCTTCTGTCATCGGCTGTGGAGGTCTTCCTTGGCCTGCCAGTCCCTTTGCGATTAGTAAGCTCACCAGTGCTCTCTTTCTTCTTAATGATGTTCCAAACAGTTGATTTTGGTAAGCCTAAGGTTTGGCTGATGTCTCCAACAGTTTTATCCTTGGTTCTCAGTCTCATAATGGCTTATTCGACTTTCATTGCCACAACTTTGGTCCTCATGTTGATAAACAGCAATAAAAGTTTCCAAAGGTGATGGAAAGACTGAAGGAAAGACTAGGTGCTGAGAGCTCCCTTATACCTGCATTAAGGAGGCAATTAAACACACCTGAGCAGGAAGGTTGGCTCTGTAATTAAGACGGTGAAAGCACAGTGTACAGGAAGGGTCACTTAAGTCCTTTAAAAGGGGGGGGGACGGGGGAGAAGGGGGAAGCGGGGGAGACGGGATGTGGAGAAGTAGTATTGACAACTTTTAAGAAGCCAGAGATACACGGCTGTGAAACTCGGTGGACATTAACATTACCGGTCGGTTATCCTTGGTTCTGAAAACTACTAAACTTTTTTTTTCCCAATGAGCCAATGAAATTCACCGGTCAGCACCGGCGACAACCTATGACAACCTACGACCGCCTGGTGACTCACCACCATTGCACCTACAGCATGAGAATTCTCGCTACTCTCCATGACAGCTTCATTCTGGTTGCCGCTAATTTTTCAACATGTTGAAAAATTTGCGGTGACCAGAATGAAGCCGCGACTAGTTCCGAGAATGCGGGAACTACTCACGACCGTGAAGGCGATTCCTGGCAACCACCTGCGAACATGCGGCGACCGCGTAGTCTCCTGTAGTCGCTTAAAATGTCGCCTAAGTGGGACAGGCCGATAAGGAAATTTGGGGTGTCTCCAATGACTCTTACGAACTGTTACAGTATAAAGCATCCTATCAGAATGCATCACAACTTAAAAGGGCAGCATGGTGGCGAAGCGGTTGAGTTACTGGCTTACAGCGCCAGAGACCCAGGTTCGATCCTGACTATGGGTGCTTGTCTGTATGGAGTTTATACGTTGTCCTCATGGCCTGTGTGAGTTTTCTCCGGGATCTCCAGTTTCCTCCCACACTCCAAAGACGTACAGGTTTGTAGGTTAATTGGCTTGGTTTAATTGTAAAATTGTCCCTAGTGTGTGTAGGATAGTCTCAGTGTGCGGGGATCGCTGTTCGGCGCAGACTCAGTGGGGAGAAGGGCCTGTGTCAATGTTGTAACAAGACTAAACTTTTTAGCAGCAGCTCTGCCCAAAATAGCAAGAAATTGCAGAGAGTTATGGATGTAGCCCAGTCTATCACTTGTCTGTAACAGTAATGCTATAATGCTTTAATACTATATTGTGCATCTGATATTTGTTTACTTACATTACCTGTTATACTTCTATATGGCTTTATTGAACTCATGTATCATACGATTTGACTGAAAAAAAAGCTTTTCATTGTATCTTGGTGCATATGACAATAATAAACCAATACCAACAGCCTACCAAGTTGTGCACCTTTAACCTTATTACACAGAGGCATGTGCCTGGAATGCGCTCCCAGGAGAAGTAATGAAAGCAGATACAATGGAAACATTTAAGAGGCATTTAGACAGACACATGAACAGATTGGGAATGGAGGGATATGGACCATGCACAGTTAGATAGAATTAGTTTAAGATGGCATGGTCGACAGAAATATGGTGGGCTGTAGGGCTTTTTCCTGTGCTATAATGTTCTATATTCTATGTTCTAATGCAGGCTCTGAACTGACCTCAGTCTTCCGCCCTGCTGTGATATATCCTTTTTCTGCCAGTAAGCTGAAAGCTGGTTCCCTTCGTACATCTGATGCAGTCTCATATGTCCACTGAAAGGAGTAGTCTTTGTTTGTTGGATTCATTATATAGAAGGATCTATAGAAAGTAAGCAGACAGTTATTTCATGCAAAATAGCCAACACTTTGCCCAAAAGAAGTGAAGCCAATATTTAATTGCAAAGTACAATATAATTCACAACAACACAAGAAAAGATGTTTCATTGGCCCCAATGTCTGATACCAGTAAATTAGTGACATAGTGGATTAATTGGGAATGAGGAAACTGCAATCTTTTACCTGCTGAAGATGATATAGGTTTGTGTCTTTAAGTAATGGTTGAGTAATGTTTGTCACTCTAAACTGTCATTCACAGCTCAAGTGCTTGGATGCAAAGGACAGATACCAAAGATAATAACAACTGATGATGCTGCAGATAAACATCCTGCTCGGCATCTGAACAACACAATCATTAATCTTTTTTTCCCTGATCCTGGCTGATCTGATGCTTCATTTGTTTGTTCTTTGAATTTATTTCTATAGATTATGTTTCACTCTCACGTTAATGAGTTTAATGCTAATTATCTGGCACATTAAAGATTTGCGTGAAAAGATGAACCATTTTAGAAAAGCAAGCCAGAGTTTGTTTTCTGTTGAAGAGCAATTATTCCTTGACATCTGGCAGTTTAAAATAATGGAGAAAGCTTCCCTCTTAAATTTGAAAAGGATTTTTAATTCAATACAAAATATTGAATGGTAAACGTGAAGATTTAAATGTGTAATTTGGATGCACGTGACCTCTCCTCAACCACTGAGCTCCAATGATCCGTTTCTTGAGGTAACTGGTATATATCATGTATTTTCCGCTGACTAGAGCCCAGCCGCCGCACTCATTGTTCCCAGTCACATTACTCCCAGTGTATGTGACTTTGGGGGTTACTGCAGTTCCCAGTATGCCTGCTGCAACCCATCGAGAAAGCAGCAAGGCCCTGCTCATGAACATCCTGCAAATCTTCCAACAGCTCGTGCTGTCAAAGGTATTTCCCACTTCTTAGTCTCTCATGATTACAGCTAGTTAAAATCAGAATAATATTTTTTTTTTGAATTAAATTATTAAAAAGTTTACCTGAAACATGTTCTGAAGATGGAAATTATTAGAAAATGGAGACAATTTGAAATGTGGTCAACCTGAGAAACTTACATACTGGAAAAGACTGATGGGAAATTAGACTTAAATATAATTTAAAGGTCCTGTTCGAAGAGGTAGCAATTAGTTTAGGGTATTGTCTCGAGTGCAAGGTATAACTAGCTGGAGCAAAGACTAGGTTAGAAGATAAGCAGAATCGTGAAAGAAATTAATGACAAAAAAAATCACACTCATTAACGGTGGAAATGGGGAAAATGGCTGTCAGGCAAGGCAAGACAAGTTCCAGCTGTGAGCAGATAGAGGCAACTCCCACTGAGATAAACAGGGATCAAATATCATTAAGAGAAGTAGGCTATAGTGATTAAGCTGGAAAGAGTACAGAGAAGATTTACGAGGACTAGAAGGCCTGTCGGATAAAATAGGACTTTATTCCTTCGAGGGCGGGAGACTAAAGGGTGATCTTATAGGGATGTACAAAATCATGAAGGGAATAGATAGGGTGAATGTACAGAGTCTTTGACCCAGGGTAGGAGACAAGAGCGGAACTCGCTATCAAAACATGGAGGGGACGGGGGACACAATTTTTTGGCGGCCGCGCGCGCATGCGCACACTCGCACACAAACGCGCGAGGTAGTATCTTTGCTTCGGAGGCTCAATCCAGCGCTAAATGCAGCTCCTCTGCCTGTCTTCACCGGGTTAACTACAGCCCTGCCTGGACTGACGGGACACCAGCGCTGCTTCTCCACGCTTGCCATATTTCCCGCAAGCCCAGGAAGGGCTATCGGCTCACCTGGCGGGACAGGCAGAGTTGACCTGGTTTAGCGCTGCTTAAGTTCTCTGCGCTGGCTGTGGGCCTAGGGGGCACCGCGCCGGTCTGACTACCGACCAAAGATCCTATAGCGGAGGATCTCTGCTGCCGACCTCTCTGGCCACCCTTGGGGGGGGGCACTCGGGTGCGGACAGGACAGCGCTGGAGACCCGGCCGGGATCGATCCTGCCTGAGGATGAAGCGCAGGTCTATGCCACATCTCCCTCCTCCAATCACCGCACTCTATCCTCAGGCCCACCCCCCACCCCCCACTCCTCCCTCCTCCAATCATCGCGCTGAATTATCATGTCTCGCCCCCATTGCCTGCTGACCGACGTCTCTCTCGTCCAATCGGCGCCCTCGATCAGCAGTCCCACCCCCACTGTCTCGCGGAAAGCGGAGATTTCACTGGGTTTTTAAATCGGGATTACAAAAACTTGGGGGGGGATGTCCCCCACCTCTCAAAACCTGGAACGTCCCCTCTGGCCCCCCCGGGTTTTCCGGCCCTGGTAGGAGATTTAAGAGCCAGAGGTGATCGGTTTGAAGTGATAGTGAGAAGACTGAATAGGAACCTGAAGGGCAACTTTTTGACTCGGAGGGTGATCGGTATATGGAATAAACTGCCAGATGAGGTAGCTGAGGCATGTACTACAACAGCATTTAAAAAAACATTTGAACAGGTACATAGTTAGGAAAGATTTAGAGTGATGTGGACCAAAAGTGGGAAATGGAACTAGCTTAGATGGGGCATCTTGCTCAGCATGGACGAGTTGGGCAGAAGGGTCTGTGTCCATACTTTATGACTCAATGACTCTATGAGGTTAGGGATTAATTATTATATAAATGTAAAATCCACACGGAACCATTGTAATGTGAACATTATAAGTTGTTGTTAAAATGTTTGTGTCAGTGAAATATCTTGGAGCCCTCACTTGAAATGCTTCCCCAGTACACTTGGCCAAGGCCTGAATAAACTGACTTGTTCAAGAGACTCAGCTCTGTGATGACACTTTCTCTGTATGCTAGCCCAATCTGAGCTGTAAAATTAAAAGGGTGACTCGGCCCCACGGGAAGCCATGAAGGTGCAGATTAAACACTCAAATCCCTCCAACACATTCAATTTATTGCAATTAATTACAAAGGCGCATATTAATAAAAATGAAATTTAAATAAAGGAAGCCATTTACCTTTCAATGAAATTTTATGACCCATTCTATTGAATAGGGCCATGACTGGCATAAAGTCAAGGGTCCAAGTACAAATTGCACGTGGTCCTGCACTTCGCTAAGTTGTGGAAAGCCCTCCAGAGGTAAAACAAGTGATTTGATGCAGCCACATACTACCACCAATGCATTGGATAACTCTCCACTGCAGTGCACATGGGTGTAACTTCAGAACATTCTCACACATGCAAAGCTAATGCTCATAAAATTCAACCCATTCAGTCCAAGGGTGAAGTTTATTCTTACAAACCCTTTAACATTTTTGAAAACAATTCTGACTGTTTTTAAATGTCTCATATTATCAGAAACATTTACAGAGGTGGGAGAGATCGTTGAAAGCACAACTTGTCAGATGGCTCTCAGGGGCCTTCATGGCTGGAAGGAGGAGAGGAGCTGAGTTGAGGCAAAAGGTGATCATAGCGAGTGAACGCGAGGCTTGGGATGTGCGAGTGAGATCTGGTGCACTTGGACATCATTATCATGGTGACTGTGGGCAGTGAGCTGCAGCCACTGGGAGTTTGGCCCACTGCTGGTGGTGGTATTGGAGCGACCAGGGCCTGAGAGCCAGTAAGATTAGGATGTGTACTGGACACCATGATAGATGTTTTAATGCAGCATGGGCAGAACTCCTGCTCCTCATAGCCCCCTGCAGTTAGGTAAGGTGAGGATGCCGGAGTGGTCCACCTGATTTTACTCGTGCCGACATGCTGAGTAATTCCAGCAGTCTTAGTATGTGCACTTCAATTAATTTCTACAAACTGAATGCGTTTAGGTTAACATGTTTCTATTAATTTTATTATTAAAAATTATTTCAATGTTCTGCCACTGTTTTCAATCATGACGGAAACAAGTCTGCTTTCCCGTGAGCATGTCACTATGTTTACAAAGCACGAGACCTGATCCACTTTCAGATCTGAACGTAGCAAATGAGCACTGTGTGAATTTTACATGCTCAACTCAATGCCGACCTTTGCTATGTGCAGGGTTGCCTTTCACCAGTCCCACAAGGAGACTCACCTCTGCAATGCGGGCTCAAAAAATAGGGAAAATAAAACGTTGCTCAAGAACTCTGCACAATACCAATTAATTTCTTAGCCTGCTTTTCTCCAAATCTTCTCTCAATCTGGGGGGTAAAACTGGTAAAAAAAACCACCTCTATTCTTCTCAAATTGTTCATGAAAGGAAGGATAGAATTAGACAAAATGGCAGGCTTGGCTTCTTTAACATTTGAAAGAAGTGAGGGATTTATTTGGGTGCTGTTTTCTTATAATTGGTAGATGGCAGTGTGGCTATATGATTCCTGAATGGATTTAAAAAACTGAGATTTGACATGCTGGAGATCAGCGGATAGATGCTGCGGAGGAAATTCATTCATCTTAGTTTATCTCATCCTCACAGAATGAACCTTTACTGTCCCTATCACAACATCAAGCTGCTCACCAAATGAGTCCAATCACCTTGCCATCAGTGCCTTATCCAGAAGGCCTTTCCATCCACTCGTTAGCTTGGCCTGAACACCTCTCTCTGACATCAATGCTGAATTTGTTTGCCCGAAGGCGGGGTATGTTGGGACTTTTCCCCCTGGATGATAAGGGGACTGATACGTGCCCTTGCAGGGATTTATAAAATGAAGAGAGGCATAGAAAAGGTGGATGGTTAGTCATTTTCCCAGGGTAGAGGAGTAAAACCAGAGGGCATAGGTTTAGGATGAGAGAGAAAATGTTTAAAGGGGGACTGATGGGTGAATTTTTCACACAGATGGGTGTGTGGAATGAAATGCCACAGGAAGTGGGGGCGAAGGGAACAAGTACAATGTTTAAAAGACTTTTGAACAAATACATGACTAGGAAGGATTTAGAGGGATATAGACCAAATGCAGGCAAATGAGACTAGCTTAGATGGTATCTTGGGCCAAGGGGCCTGTTTCCATGCTGTGTAACTCTAACACACAATGCAGAATTAGTGGTGAGAACGGAAGCTAGAATCTTTTTCAAAAAGAAACTGAGCGACTTTTTTTTTTTAAAGAAAGAAAATAATCTGAGAAGTGCGGAATGGGATCCTTGTGTGATAATGAGAGGATACATCAGATGAAAATCATATGCACATAGACTTTAATGACACTTCAAATTTGTTTAGTCTCTAAACCAACTGAAACAGAACTAATCAGACTGGGATTGGATCAAAGAAACTGCAGAAGCACAAAGTTCGAATCAAAATGTGGGCACAACGGTGCAACTGGTTGAGCTGCTGCCTCACAATGCCAGAGACCCGGGTTTGATCTTGACCTCAGGTGCTGTCTACATGGAGTTTGCACATTCTCTCTGTGACCACGTGGATTTCCTCTGGGTACTCCAGTGTCCTCCCACATCCCAAAGATGTGCGAGTTTATAGGTTAATTAGCCTCTACAAAATGATTACTAGTGTGTAAGGATAAAGTGGAATAACATAAAACTAGTGTGTACGGATGATCAATGGTTGGCATGGTTTCATTGGGCCGAAGGGCCTGTTTCCATACAGTATCTCGAAACTAAAGCAGGGGTTGCTTGAAGCAGTCAGCAGATCAGGCTGGAGCAGTGGGGAGAGAAACTAAGTTTTGGGTCAAAGATTCTTCTATTGCAGACATGAGAGAAAAAAACAAGAATGTCAATTTGCAGAGAGGGTGAGAGGGAGAATCAGCAGTTGGAGGCATAATAATAAAAAATAAATAAATTTAAACAGAGAGGCACTGCTTTGGAGAAAAGAATGGAATAATTATCTGCAATTGTTACATTGAATGTGTTATTTTCAATTCATCTTTCACATATGAATTGAATATTATGAGAAGGAATTTTATTCCAGACCTTGTATTTTTTGTAAATCTTTGTGACTAATGTACAGTAGAAATTCTGTTAACCAAGCTAGTATTGTGTTGAGGGGTTCAATGTATTCAGGCAGAAGATGAGGTGTTGGTGACGTGTTCTCAGTGCATGGGTTTCAATGGTGCAATGAGGAGTACGGGAAGTCAAAGGCAGGGAGGTGAGAATTGAAGTTAAAGCAACTTGGAAGCTTTGGGTTGTATTGTAAACCAAACCAATGTGTTCCGCAAAGATATCATCCAATCTGTGTTTGGTTTCTCCAGACTGAGGAAATCAGAATGTGAACACCAAATAAAATGCACAGGATTAGAAGAAATGCAGGTACCTCACTGCTTCACCTGGAAAAACAAACTCTATTGCTGGGTAACGGTAAGGGAAGAGATAAAAAGGATTGGTGTTCACCTTCTGTATTTACAAGGGAAGGTGCAAGGGGAAGGGATCGGGTGGGTGAGATGGGAAAGCTGGCTGGGAAGGAAATAGTTCTTTAGAATGTTGACAGCAGAAATCGGGGTCACATTGGAAGTGACAGAAATCCCAGAGGATGATTTGTTGAATGTGGAGGTTTGTGAGGTCAATGCAAGAACATAGGAACTGGTAAGAGAGGAGAAGAGAGCAGAACTATTGTAAAAGGAGAGCCAACGTGAAGTGTAGAGAAAGAATGTCATCACATGGGGTGATCGAGGTGGATGGTATTGCAATAGAAGCTTAATAAGAGCTGAGGAACAAAGAGGAAAAATTGGAAAGGGCAAGTGACTGTTGTGCTCATGGGTGAGGCTTTTAGGATCAGTGACTACTGTTCTATTAGCTTTAAGATATTTATGGAAGACAAGAGAAAGTGAAGTTTTGGTCAGGAAAAAGGAAGCAAGGGATAGGTGTAGGCAGCTGCGATCAAGTGCATTCCTGGAGGAGAAACATACTTAAGAACAAAATCAGGAGGGCAAAAATTGGGCAGGAGATGGCTCTGGCAGATAATTTTAAGGGAAATCCAAAGAGATTTTATGTACATATAGGGGAAAAGGGTGACTAGAGAGAGAATAGGACACCCCAGAAACCCAATTGGTCACCTCTGTGTGGGGTCGCAGGAGACAGGCAAAGTCCTCAACTCCTCTGTTTTTACTTTAGAGAAAGACATGAAGTCTAAGGAATTTGGGACAGTTAACTGAGGACAGTCAGTATTACGGTTGAGGAGGTGCTGAACGTCCTTAGCTGTATAAAGATAGGCAAAAATCCTGGGCCTGATCAGATATATCCAAGAATACTGTGGGAAGCTGGAGAAAAAATTGCAGGTGCCCTGGCTAAAATACAAGAATCATCATTAGATACAGGTGAGGTGCCAGAAGAGTGAAGAGTAGCTAATGTTGTGCCTCTATTTAAGAAGGGCTACAAAAAAAGCCTGGAAACTATTGGCCAGTGTGTATAATATCTGTGGCAGGCAGGTTACTGGAGAGTATTCTGAAGGATAAAATATATACATGCATTTGGATAGACGGAGTTTGATACGGATAGTCAGCATGATTTTGTACTTGGGGGTCATGCCTGATAGATTTCAGCAAGACATTTGATAAGGTTCTGCATGGTAGGCTGCTCTGGAAGGTCAGAACAAGTTGAAGTGAGGTACAGCAGTAGGCTTGTGCATCAGTTAGTCTCCGCACAATCCTACATTAAGCCTGTTCTGGTATTCCCCTTTCAGAATTTAAGTTGTTGAAAAGCTATGATATAGCAGGTGGCCAGTTGTCCATTGTATCCATGCTGCTTGAGAAAGAGTTTTCCAGTCTAATCCCACTTTCAAACATTAAATTCATAGCCCTAAAGGGCACTGCTCGTCAAGAGCACTTCGAGGAGATGTTTAAATGTGACTATACAAAGTGGGACCCGTTGGGGGGGGGGGAGGGGCTGTGGCGTCACACACACACTAACCACCTCCCATACACACACACAAACTAACTCTCCCCCTGATATTATATTAATATTATTCTTTCGCTCCTTTTACCCCATCCCTCACCCTATCCACTCATGCATAGCCCCCAACTGCGCATGCATGGCTAGAGAGGGAGAGGGAAAGGGTAGAGAGAGGGGGCAGAGAAAGAGAGGGCAGAGAAAGAGAGAGGGCAGAGAGAGAGAGGGCAGAGAAAGAGAGAGAGGACAGAGAGAGAAAGAGAGGGCAGAGAGAGAGAGAGAGAGGGCAGAGAGGCAGAGAGAGAGAGAAAGGCAGAGAGAGAGAGAGAGAGGGGGAGAGAGAGGCAGAGAGAGGGGCAGAGAGGGAGGGGCAGAGAGAGAGGGGCAGAGAGAGAGGGGCAGAGAGAGAGGGGTAGAGAGAGAGGGGTAGAGAGAGATGGGCAGAGAGAGGGGCAGAGAGCGAGGGGCAGAGAGAGAGGGGCAGAGAGAGAGAGAGAGGCAGAGAGAGAGGGGCAGAGAGGGAGGCAGAGAGAGAGGGGTAGAGAGAGAGAGACAGAGAGAAAGAGGCAGAGAGAGAGAGGCAGAGAGAGAGAGACGCAGAGAGGGAGGCAGAGAGAGAGGTGCAGAGAGCACACAGAGGGCAGAGAGGTAGGCAGAGAGAAACAGAGAGGGCAGAGAGGGAGGCACAGGGAGAGAGACAGATAGGGCAGAGAGAGGCAGAGAGAGAGAGAAAGACAGAGGGTGAGAGAGAGGCAGAGAGAGGAGCAGAGAGAGGGGCAGAGAGGGAGGGGCAGAGAGAGAGGGGCAGAGAGAGACGCAGAGAGGGAGGCAGAGAGAAACAGAGAGGGCAGAGAGGGAGGCACAGGGAGAGAGAGATAGAGCAGAGAGAGGCAGAGAGAGAGGCAGAGAGAGAGGCAGAGAGAGAGGCGGAGAGAGAGGCAGAGAGAGAGGCAGAGAGAGAAGCAGAGAGAGAAGCAGAGAGGCAGAGGGAGAGGCAGAGGGGCTGAGAGAGAGGCAGAGGGGCTGAGAGAGAGGCAGTGAGGGCAGAGACAGTGAGAGGGCAGAGACAGGGAGGGGGCACAGGCAGTGAGGGCAGAGACAGGGAGAGGGCAGAGACAGGGAGAGGGCAGAGACAGGGAGAGGGCAGAGACAGGGAGAGGGCAGAGACAGGGAGAGGGCAGAGACAGGGAGAGGGCAGAGACAGGGAGAGGGCAGAGACAGGGAGAGGGCAGGGAGAGGGCAGAGACAGAGGGGGCAGAGACAGAGAGGGGGCAGAGACAGAGGGAGGACAGAGACGGCGGGCGATCGTCGACCCGAGGGAGGCTGCGGGCGGACGTGGACTCGAGGGAGGCCGTGGGCAGGCGGGCGTCAATCCGAGAACCCCGAGCGACGCGGCGGGCGGGCATCAAGCCAGGCTTGGCCCGCGGCAGTAGACTCCCCATCTTCCTACCATCAGGGTTGGGGGGGGGTGACATAGCTCGAAGTGCGTAGAACATTCTGTGTGTGAGATGGTGCCGAGCAGACCCATTGTGACGTCATCAGTGAAAGCTCGTCCATTTAAATTCAAAGTCTATTGATATTTTTAAACATTTTCAGTAATGTCGAGAAATAAAGCATGAAATGTTCAGATAAGGTGAATTTGGACTCGACGGGAAAAAATGGCAACCGGAATATGTAAAAATATTATCGTTACCGCGTCGATTTTTCGCAAAGAAGTAAAAACACACACATATACACACATACAAGATCAGAATTTCAGAGTTATATAGATAGATGGTGGTTTTCTGTCCCTCCTACACTTGTAGACAGTGAGTTCCAGAGCCCCATCCAATGGGTGAAACATCTTTCCTCGTCTCACCTCTAATCCGTTACTTTAAATCGATGCCCCTATTTTTTAACCCCCTAATGACGAAACATTGGTTCATTGTGTTTATTCTAAAGATGCATTTCATAATTTGTATTCCTCAATTATATCTTTTCTTAGTATCTTTTGCTTGCAAAAAAGCAACCCCTGCTTATTCAGTCTGTTCTCAGACAGCACTTTTCCAACTTTGGCAATAACCCCAAATCTCCTCTCCAGTGCTGTCACATCTTTTTTGTCATCTGTATGTAGTGGCCAAGCTGGTGCACACTTCTTGCATAATCTCCCTAATCTAATACCCAGTGTCTTATCTGATGAAGGGAAAAACATTCCCTTTTTAAACATATTCACCTGTCCCACTACTTCAAAGGTCCGGCGACAAACATTGCAAGGTCGCTTTATTCCTCTACACATGCAGTGAGGCATTTGGGGAGGGAATACACACTCCCATTTGCTGTGTATTCCTCTCCAAATGCTTTACCTCATGCTTCTCTATCTTAAATTCTATGTTCTGCTTTTCTCTCCAACTAGCCAGAGCATCTCTGTCTTTATTCAGTTTACAGCTTCTCTGTCCACTGTCAACCATACCACCAACTTTTGCATCATCTTCTTTATTGTGCTCCCATACTTCACTAAGTGTGCATCTATATATATGGGGTCAAGAATTGAGCCTTGAGAAGTTCCATGTGTGTGTGAAGAAGTAGCAAAAGCCTTCAGTAGACAGGAGCATCAATTTAGTTAGATCTGAGAAGGCAGGGTAGAATTTTCAACTCAAAGATTTAAAAGTAAGATATATTAATTAAACAATTTTCTCTGAATGGTCTTGTTTGATGATATTTTGTCATACCTCTTATTGACTCTGTTCAGTCCCACAGCTTGAAACTCGATGACACGTGTATTGAGGTCGAGAGTAACCCCCGGGTGAGTACCTAATGGGCCACTTAGTTCAGGGTTACGCCTATGGTTGCTGATATAATTGGAGTCTTCCATCTCAAAATGACAATATGGCAGGAGACTGCGGCCTGTCACGGGTATCTTTGGACCTTGCAAAGCCGCCTTTAAATTTGGGATGCTGGGAAAATAAAAGGAGCAGTGAATGTCACATATATCGTCAATCTTCATCATTTACATAGGCTACCTGAAGTACAATCAATAGCAATATAGATGTGTGTGCTGAATGAGCATGTGCGCATGTGCATGTGTGGGAATGAGCACATATCAGTGCTTTGTGCATGTGTGCACCAAGTGTATGCATATTTGTATGCACATATATGTTTGCAAATATGACTGCATGGAGTGAGTGTGTGGTTGCATGAGTATGTAACAAACACACACATGTGGTTGCACGTTTATATTCATGTTTGTGCACATGTGTATGCAGATGTTTGTGTGTGTGTGTGTGTGTGTGTGTGTGCGTGTGTGCGTGTGTGCGTGTGTGCGTGTGCGTGTGTGCATGCGTGCGTGCGTGCGAGCGTGTGTGTGTGCGTGCATATTTGTGTCTTTGTGAGTGTGAAGTGAGAAGCTTCAGTTTCCCTGTTCAGAGCCCTCATGCCCTGATTGTTAAACATTTATAGCCCTATCCCACGGTACGAGTTCATTCCAAGAGCTCTCCCGAGTTTAAAAAAAATCAAACTCGTGGTAAGCACGGAGAATGAACGTAGTGTGTACGTTGGAGCTCGGGGACGTCTCTTAGTGTTAACGGCAGGTACTCAGGAAGACTCGCTAACGGCAGGTAAGCACGGGAAGACTCGTGAAGATTTTTCAACATGATGAAAAATGTCCACGAGAGCCCCGAGTACCAATGAGTGGCCATTACCATAAATCTCCGAGTTCGAATCAGGGCAAACTCGGGAGAACTCTTGGAATGAACTCGTACCGTGGGACAGGGGTTTAACTTGCTGGAAAGGTGGTGCCTTGCAATGATTGGCTGCCTCTCAACCATGCCTGTTTGCACCTGCATGGAAGGTCCAAACACATTTCTGAGCAAGGGACTAGAGGATTTCCATGCATTGTGGAATTTATACTTAGATGTCTTTAGAGCAGACAGAAAAATAAATAAGACATAGAAACATAGACAATAGGTGCAGGAGTAGGCCATTCGGCCCTTCGAGCCAGCACCGCCATTCAATGTGATCATGGCTGATCATCCCCAATCAGTACCCCGTTCCTGTCTTCTCCACATATACCCTCAATCCGCTTTTTTTAAGAGCCCTATCTACCTCTCTCTTGAAAGCATCCAGAGAACACGCCTCCACCGACCTCTGAGGCAGAGAATTCCACAGACTCACCACTCTCTGTGAGAAAAAGTGTTTCCTCATCTCCGTTCTAAATGGCTTACTCCTTATTCTTAAACTCTGGCCCCTGGTTCTGGACTCACCCAACAACGGGAACATGTTTCCTGCCTCTAGCGTGTCCAAACCCTTAACAATCTTATATGTTTCAATGATATACCCTCTCATCCTTCTAAACTCCAGCGTGTACCAGCCCAGCTGCTCCATTCTCTCAGCATATGACAGTCCCGCCATCCCGGGAATCAACCTTGTAAACCTACGCTGCACTCCCTCAATAGCAAGAATGTCCTTCCTCAAATTAGGGGACCAAAACAGTACACAATACTCCAGGTGTGGTCTCACTAGGGCTCTGTACAACTGCAGAAGGACCTCTTTGCTCCTATATTCGATTCCTCTTGTTATGAAGGCCAACATGCCATTTGCTTTCTTCAATATGATCATGGCTGATCATCCAAAATCAGTACCCGGTTAGGCTTTTTCCCCATATCCCTTGATTCCCTTAGCCCTAAGAGCTAAATCTAACTCTCATGAAAACATTCAGTGAATTGGTCTCCACTACCTTCTGTGGCAGAGAATTCCACAAATTCACTGGGTGAAAATGTTTTTCCTCATCTCAATCCCAAATGGCTTATCCCTTATGCTTAAACTGTGACCCCTGGTTATGGACTCCTGCAACATTGGGAACATTTTTCCTGCATCTACCCCGTCCAATCCTCTAAGAATGTTATATGTTTCTATAAGATCCCCTCTCATCCTAAATTCCTGCGAACACAAGCCCAGTCGACCCATTCTTTCATCATATGTCAGTCCCGCCATTCCAGGAATTAACCTGGTGAACCTACGTTGCGCTTCCTAAATAGCAATAATGTTGTATTAGGAGACCAAATTAGGAGAACAAAATTGTGGTCTCACCAGGGCCCTGTACAACCGCAGTAGGACCTCCTTGCTCCTAAACACAAATCCTCTCACAATGAAATGAAAATGTGTAGAAGAGGCAGACAGAGTGGGTGATGAATATTTCACTGAATGCGATTACTCTAACTTCGAATGTCAGCAGGCATTCACTATTCAAGACAGTGCTATGAACCTCATTACAGATTCCATTTACTTTAACAGCCTCTCTCTGTAGGCGTTCAGGAGAATCTTTACCACATGGCAGATTTAAAACACATTAAATGAGCATCAGTCAGAAGCTGCTATAAATAAACTGCAACTTATCAAACTTCCTAATAATTAATTATGACAATGTAGGTTAAGCGCTGATTACTTTTATCATGAGAAATGATTATCATAATTTAAACTGCAGGACTTAAATTAATGGGAAAATGTATTTATAGCACTAACTTGCCTCACACCAACATCACATCACAGTTATAGTAATGTAATGGAATGAGATTTCCCAAGCCACTTTTTCAGAGCAGATAGTTCAGTGGCACCAATGAGATCAGTAAAGCAATGAAGGATGGATGCTTCCCTGCTATGCTTAATCCCAATGGTACTCGTGGATGATGCAGTAAAACAGGCCAAGCTATTGCCAGAGAAAATTTAGTTATTTACTTCCAAACTGAACAAACCCAATTGTATTTTAACTCTTCAAGGGTACACAAGAACACAATGTTAAGTGACAAACCAAGCATATCTTCTTGGTAGGATGAACATAGCAGGAAACATGAGGCTAGCTTCTTTATCCCTTCATATTCACTGTATGCTAACCAATTAGTGCCAGACCCTCTTCTCCAAACAGCTGAGCTTTACTGAATACTGACTACTGGTAGGAAGTTGGCATTGGTGTCCACAGCGTTTGGTAACCCTGAGATTTATCTCTGTGCCAGGTTTCCCTCATCATGGATGCAATCTGTGTTTTTTTACGCACGTAATACAAACATCTGCACCAACTCAGCAGTGTAAATTAGAGATTGATATGTTCTTAGTAAGGGTTTCAAAGGTTATAGGGACAATGGGATTGAGAGAGAAAAATAGATCAGCCATGATCGAATGGCAGAGCAGACTAAATGGGCTGACTGGCCTAATTCTGCTCCTATGTCTTATGATCTTATGACTTACAAAAATACATCACACATTTGTCCGAGTTAAATTCCATCTGCCATTCCATGGCCCACTTCCCTAGTTGATCCAGATTCCTTTGTAACCTATGATAACTTTCCACCTTGTTCACCAAAACACCAATATTGTGTCATCTGAAAATTCATGATTTTGATTACATTGTGGCTGGCTAGCTCACACTGGATCATGTGATCTAACCTCATGCAGGTAAGGTTAGATCATATGTGATCCAGAGTGAGCTAATCACCTACCATGACCATTGGTCTTGTCAAAGGCTTTGTTAAAGTCAATCTGGACAATGTTCATTGCCCTGCCCTCATCAATCTTCTTGTTAACCTCTTCAAAAACTCAAATTTGTGAGTCATGGTTTCCCACGTGTAAAGCCATGCTAACTATTCTTAAGCCCTTGTCTATCCAAATGCTGACAGATCCTATTCCTCAGAATCTCCTCCAGTAACCTTGCAATTTTCATACAGGAAAAATAAGTCTGCAGAGAATGCAATCAATCTCTCTTACAGTACACATTCAGCTCTGAATAATGTTGACAATAAGAACAACTATGTCAGGATACTATTCACTGAACACAGCTCAGCCTTCAATACCAAATACCAAATAAGCTCATCTCTGGTTCTGCAGTTCAGACATGGAGCCTCCATCTCAAGTCAAGTCAAGTCAAGTTGCATTGCAATTCCATCTGCATCGTTATCTAGATTTCCGGACCGTCAGACATCAGTTACAATTGGTCAAACATTTTTCTCTTCCCTAACACTCAACACTGGTGTGTCTCAAGATTGAATGCCCATTCTCCTGCTCTACTCCAAGACTGTGGCCAAGTGCAATGCCAACACTATGTTTAAATTCGCTGATGATACCACTGCCGACCAGATCAACAACAGAGAGATATAATGTATAGAAAAGAGTTTGAGAACAACCTAGCCCATCAGCAAGCCAAAATAATTAGTTGTTCACCCCCTGAAACTGCAGTATGGTGAAATCAGACCAGACAATCTCGTTGGTGTAGACAAAAAATGCTGGACTAACTCAGCGGATCAGGAGCATCTCTGGAGAGAAGGAATGGGTGGCGTTTCGGGTCGAGACCCTTCTTCAGACTGATCTCTTTGGTGTGTTGCCTGAGGAAGATTTGAAGCATCATCAAGGACGCCTATCTTCTGGTCCATTCATTTACCTTTCCCCTACCTTTTAGGAAGAAGATCTTGGAGCTTGAAAGCTCAGACAACCAGATTTAAGAACAGCTCCTTCTCCATTGATAAAAGACTGCTGAAAACAGTCTGATAAAAAACACTTTAACATGCTGTTCCTAGAGGTGCTGCCCTGTACTATAACACCATTTCATTCACTTATTCATTTTATTGTTCTACTGTTTTAGAGTTGTTGCATTTATCATTACTGCATGTGTACTGTTTGTTCTGAGCTTGTGAACAAAGAATTTCATTGGTATTGTTATTATTGGCATATGTAGAGATAGTGAAAATGTTTTGTGCTATCCAGATGAATCGTACCATACATGTGCACATCATGTAGTGTTAATAATAATAGTGTGGAATTTAGCATCATTCCTACAGAGAAAGTGCAGATAACAATGCAAGGGCCTCAGTGAGATTGATTGGAAAATCAGGAGTTTATCCTTGGCGTATGAGAGGCCTGTTGAGTAGGCTGATAACAGTGGAGAATAAGCTGTTATTGATTCTAGTGGTATATACTTTCAAGTTTCTGTACCTTCCCAAATCAGTGCGGGAGAGAAGAGATGATTGGGTGTTCAATGGTGCTTTATTGTCACATGTGTGAAGTGCAAACGCACAATGAAATTATTTTCTTACAAACAGTTCAGTAGAGTACTGCCATGCCATCACCGATTAGCAATTATACAGAAATAGTCCACTGAGCCGGTATGAAGGGATGCCATGTTTTGCAGCCATTTTCCGAATCCCATCGATGCTCCAGTTGTTATGAGTGGTGACCGATTCAGGTCGCGGGGTGATGCCTGTATGGTCATCAGTAGTCGCCAAAAGAGTCGTACCTTTCTCTGGTCACCGCTGGATTTTCAACATGTTGAAAATTTTCAGCAACCTGCTGCGACTATGACGGGTGCCGGCAAGTCACCGAAAAAAATCACATAAGTGGGACAGGTCCTATTATTAAATTCAATTCCTGTTGCAATAAAGAATTCATTCTGTTAGTTTCCTAATTACTTGTTGAACCTGCTTCCTCGATTTTTGTGAGTCCTATATTAGACATACAGGTTTCTCTGCATCTCAGAGCACTGTAATACTTACCATTTAGATAAGAACCCTTTTTCAAATAATTTCCCTGCCAATGTATAATTTTCCTACATTATACCTAATTTGCCAAATTTTTGCCTACTTACTGAATGTTCCAATATCTCTCTATAGCCTCCTTACATGTTCTTGGTATCATCATGCATCACCCAAGCAGAGTATACCTAAGCATAATTTGGCATTTCAACAAACAGGCTATCAGCTTTTACCTGCAGATGAGCATGGCTTCAAAATCACCAACATCTTTCGGGGCAAACTTGACTTGGAATTCCTGTGCATCCATTGCAGCAATCATTCCAGTATACGGCTCCACAATGAAAGGCGGTTTGTTGGTATCAACACTTAGATGAGGAAAACTGCTTTCAGTGGAACTGCTGGACCCGCTGATGGTCTGAATAGCTTTGTTCAATGAATGGATGGCAATTGACCTGCTTGAAGCTTGACCTAGACATGAATAATTGAAAAAGATTGACATGTCAGTTCATATCGCTATTCCAAAATGTTAAAGCATAGAGATACAAAACACTGCAAATGATGGAATCTGCAGCAAAAAAAACAAGCTGCTTGAGGAACTCCATTGGTAATGGTGTAACAAATACGATGGTGGCATTTAAGAGGGTTTTAGATAGGTACATGAATATCCTGGGATATGAATCACATGCAGGCAGAAGAGATTAGTTAACTTGGTATCATATTTGGCAGCCATTGTGGGCTGATGGGCCTGTTCCCATATTGTACAGTTCTACTTCCTGAACAGGCTCATAAATTAAACAATATGATTTTAAAGATGGTGTAGGATTGCGAGACCTGATGGTAGCATTCAGCAGTCTTTGCAAAGGGCAGAGCAAGGGTGATGAACTGTGACTAAACAAAGGAGATCCTTTGTAAAGAGGTGCAGAGTACCCATGGGAATAAATCATATAAAATGTTTTAAACACCTGCATTTTGAATTTTGAATTTCTTTACCAATCTTTGATCCTAAAAAGCTTCTGAAGCATGCAGAGAAGGCACAAAGAAAATCTGTTAGAATTATACCAGCAATGAGGGATTTCAACTACTTGCAGAGACATGATAAACTCCTCATAGCAGATTAAAGGAAGGCACAAGTGATGGAAATCTGAATTAAAAAAGGATAATGTTTCTGCTAGCAAAAGGATTTATAGTCAGAGGACATAGATTTAGGGTTATTGGCAAAATAATAGGCATTGTCTGAGATACTGCATGTACTGTCTGACTCCTTATTGGGTGCAGATTTTATAAAATGAATCCTTAAAGAGGTATGAAATGTGTCTAATGGACTAATGTACTGGATGTCTGTATGGACAGAGAACACATGGATATTAGGATTGTCTGTGGCCATGTGGGACATGAGAAATTACTGGAGAACGATTCAACAGTTCAGCGGTTCAACAGTCCTTTATTGTCACGTGCACCATTTAAAGTACAGTGAAATTCGATTTACCATACAGTCATACCAGAAAAAAAAGCAACAAGACACACAACTACATAAAAGTTAACATAGTATAGTATAGTATAGTATAGTATTTTAATGACCACACAGCCAAGCTGGTGGAATTTTGGGTTTCACAGTGGATTCCCCACATTCCTCACTGTAATGGAAGGCAATAAAGTGTAATCTTCTGGCTATGAAATTAGAAGAAAGATAATTAATATATAAAAATATATATATGACTAGAGCCCGGATTTTTGCCATAAATGCCATGTGCCTTTTCATGCCTTTTTTGATGATTTCACCAGGATAATGCCTTTTTCACGATCGAGTGCCTAAATCAGCCTTTTTTTGCTGTTTAGCTAAAAGGTCATGCTATTTTCTCTAGTTGTACCATGATTACAATGATGTTTTCAATGTTAACACGTTAATATTAATCTTATTATTAACGTGTTAACATAGTATAACTTACAAGAAAACTTCCACCACAGAGGCGAAACCGGTGGTTCAGTCTTCTCCAGGATTTATATAAGAAAGAACTGCAGATGCTGGAAAAATCGAAGGTAGACCAAAAATGCTGGAGAAACTCAGCGAGTAAGGCAGCATCTATGGAGAGTAGGAATAGGCGACGTTTCGGTTCGAAACCCTTCTTCAGACTGATGTGGCGGGGGAAAGAAAGGAAGAGGTGGAGACGGTAGGACTAGGAGAGTTGGGAAGGGGGAGGGGGGAGAAGATAACGGCTATCTAAAATTAGAGAAGTCAATGCTGGAGTGTAGACTACCCAAGCAAAATATCCAAGCTTGTCTCCTCACTACATTTACTGCTGGCTCCAGTCGCAAATCAGAGTTTTCGAGTGATCTGTGCAAGCCATTCATTGATGCTGGAATTTCACTGTGGAAATACACAGCGGAACGTATACCAATCGAGTCATTATTACGGAAAAATTATGTTGACAGCAACTTCAACATTGTTGTGCAGAAAATTAGAGATGAAGTTGCATGCGACAAAATATGGATCTCAATAAACGAGCCAACCGATGCTGTGGGGAGATATGTTGCCAATGTGGTCATCGGTCCACTGGAGGCAGGTCAACCATCAAAGGAGTATTTATTGACATCGGAGGTATTGGAGAAGTCAAACAGCTCAACTATTGCTCAGTTGTTTACATCTTCACTTGCTGTAAGGTATAAAACACGAGAATGTTCTTCTGTTTGTGACTTAAAGTTTTATTCCCCAAAATGTAGCATTTGACATGCTTAGCTCATGTACTTCATAGAATTGCCAAGCACATATGCAGCTTGTTTCCAAATGTCACGGCGCCTATCGTTTCCAAGTGTGGCGGCGCCTATCGGCAGCAGTCCGTCTGTCTTTTTTTAAATTGTTGTCTCGTTAAATGTATGTCTTGACCCTAGTTTTTATTATTTTTCTTTAGCTGTGTATATGTGGGGGGTTGGGTGGGGGAAACCGTTAATCTCTTCCCCCGTTCGGGTCCCGACTTTTTCCCGTCGGGTCTTCGGTGTCGTTGGGCCTAACATCGTGAAGCCGGCAGCGGCCTCCAGCCGGGACCAACCTGAGGGCTCCAGTCGCGGAGCCTGCGGACCTGACATCGCGGAGCTGGCCGTCTTCGGAGTGGGAGGGGCAGTGGTGGCGCGCAGCTGCGACCCGACTTCGGAGCTTCGGAGACTCCGGCCGCAGGCCGGTAACATTGGGAGCTCCAAGTCCCTGGTGGGAGACCGCTTTTCGGAGCTCCCGCAACGGCAACTTCTCCCGCTGGAATCGCGGGGTTTAAAGGACACGGAGCGGGGCCTAACATCGCCCGGCGTGGCTTAAACGGCTACAGGACTTACCATCGCCCGCCGGGGGCTTTAACAACGGGATCCCCAGTTCGCCTCGACGCTGCAGTTGGACTGCTGGACCGTGGGAGAAGAACATTGGAAGAGATAAGACCTTGCCTTCCATCACAGTGAGGAGATGTTGGAGATCCACTCTGATGGATGTTTATTTAAACTGTGTTAAGTGGGGGTCTTGGTTTTTTTTGTAATGTAAGACTGTAGAAAATGTAATTTTGTTCAAACCAAGCTGTTCGAATGACAAAAAAAGGCATTCTATTCTAAATGTCGATCGCCTAGTTTCCAATGTCAAGAAAATCTTCCTCAAAGCCCGTCACGTGTGCAGTTGTTCAAGGAAATGGCACCCGAGATTCCGCTACCTCCTCAGCCCGTTTTGACTAGGTGGGGTACATGGGTCTCTGCTGTACTCTACTATGCTGCAAATTTTGAAAATATAACATAAATCGTCAACTGTTTTGAAGAAGAAGAATCTGCTGCAGTCAGGATTGTCAGTGAAATCATGCAGGAAAAGTCCCTCCACCGTGATCTTGTGTTTATTACTTCCAATTTTGCAAACTTTCCACAAGCTATCACTTCCCTTGAGAAATGTGGCGAACATTAGAGAATAACTTGCAGGTTTTCTACAAGATAACTGACGATATTCGTAAAGCTCCTGGCGATGTAGGTAAAGACATACAAGGAAAATGTGAGAGAGTGATTTTAGCTAACAAAGATCTTGAAGAAATACAAAACATAGCTGAAGTTCTCAAAGGCAGTTGTAATGCACAAGATATCATGTACTGTAGCTTGTTTTGGGTATGCACCAGTGACCTCAGCTGAGGTAGAAAGACGTTTTTCACAACTGAAGCATATTCTTTCTGACAGACGGCCTAGTTTAACACCAGATAATTTGAAAAAAATGCTAGTAATTATGTGCAACCAGGCAACTTTGGTCATTTAATGTAGAATACCTTTATATTATCATTTTAAACCATATTTTGGTGTTGGAAATAAATGCCTTTTTATGCCTTCTTTTGTCAATAAATGCTTTTTCGTGCCTTTTTTGTAATTTTATTATGCCGTTTTGCCTGCCTATTTCAGTGTTTTTTAGTGCCTAATCCTGGCTCTATATATGACCATTCTTGACTCTCCTAAATAAAGAAACAAAAAAGTGGTTAAGAACAGTATTTCAGAGTGGCTGTAGGTAAGCATTGGTGTCCTTAGACTTCCATCTAACCCCTTCTGTAATGCATGTAGATCAAAGATTTGAATATTGTAAACAAAATAAAATGATTTAATCCATGTAGTTCAAAGGAATCGGCAGAATTATACTGGGGAATGGGTCAGTGACACCGATAACAAGTATAATTCATTGACAGTGAGAGAAGTGTGGCTCATTTAAGTAAAAATAAATATATCAGCAAATCTACTGAGAAAAAATAATTGTACTGGTGTGGAAAGGCAGAAGGTCTTCTGAACTTACAAAATGTACAAGAAGGAACTGCAGATGATAGTTTACATTGAAGATAGACACAAAATGCTGGAATAACTCAGCGGGTCAGGCGGTATCTCTGGAGAAAAGGAATAGGTGATATTTTCTGTCGAGACCCAAGTCTTGAAACAAAATTTCACCTATTCCTTTTCTCCAGAGATGCTGAATGACTTGCTGTGTTACTCCAGTATTTTGTGTCTATCTTCTGAACTTATAAATCAGACTAACTGAAAACTGAATGAGTTTCTCGGTTATATCATAACATGGAGCTGATGTTAAGTCTGTTTAAAACATATTACCAAGACAGATTGCTGCAAGCGGTATCAAGTGTCACATTGCTGCAAGGATATTGGGAGAAATGTCGGACAGGTCACAATATTATTCATGGCCATGATTCCTGATAAGAAGACTATTTTGAAACTTTGGGAATTCTTTTAAGTTAAGAATCCTTATAGAGTTGTATAGTCATACTTCCAGGAAACAGGTCCTTCAGCCCAACTCATCCATGCAAACCTAAACTGTAAGATTGAGGTATGGGGGTGTGGAAAGTTTGGAGGCAAATTAAGTCCTGATTTGTTCTGGCCTTTTCTCGCCTCCAGTTCACCCTCACCGCCCCCCAAACCTCTATCTTTCAGTCTGAAGAAGGGTTCTAACCTAAAACATCTTTAGAGATGCTGCCTGACCTGCTGAGTTACAGTATTACAGCATTTTATGTCTCTCGTCGATGTAAACCATCATCTGCCATTCCTTCCTACACAGATTTCATCACACACTATTTTCACTCATGAAAGGGCCTGTCCCACTTATGCAACTTTTTAGGCGAGTGCAGGAGATTCTGCTCTCGCCACATGATCGCCACATGGTCGCCACATGTTCGCTGGTGGTCTCTGGTGAGTCTTCTTCATGGTCGCGAGGAGTTCCCACATTCTGGGAACTAGTCGCGGCCTCAGTATGGTCGCCACAAATTTTTCAACATGTTGAAAAATTTTCTGTGACCAAAAATTGGTCGCCATGGAGTTACATTTGTAGTCGTAGGTGCAGTTGTAGTGGCGTCGCCATGTAGTTCTAGGTAGTCGAGCTAGTCGTTGGTAGGTTTAGTTAATTGCCTTTGCTGATTAATTTGGCTCATTGGGGGGAAAAACACGTAAGCACGAGTTTTCAGAACGAAGGAGACCCGACCGGTAGTGAGAGTGAGTGTGTGAGTGAGTGAGTGAGTGAGTGAGTGAGTGAGTGAGTGAGTGAGTGAGTGAGTGAGTGAGTGAGTGAGTGAGTGAGTGAGTGTGTGTGTGTGTGTGTGTGTGTGTGTGTGTGTGTGTGTGTGTGTGTGTGTGTGTGTGTGTGTGTGTGTGTGTGTGTGTGTGTGTGTGTGTGTGTGTGTGTGTGTGTGTGTGTGTGTGTGTGTGTGTGTGTGTGTGTGTGTGTGTGCGTGCGTGCGTGCGTGCGTGCGTGCGCGCGCGCGCGCGCGCGCGCGTGTCTCTCTCTCTCTCTCTCTGACACTCGCCATTCCAGTTCCCGGTTTTTCAGCGAGTGCGGCGAACGTGGCAGTCGCCGGCAATCCGCTGAAAAATCGCCCAAGTGGGACACGCCCTTAAGACTTCTGAGGGACCACCTTGACTTGAAAATGAAAGTAATCCAATCTTGCGAGAGGTCCACTCTGATTGCAGAGTTGCTGATGTATGTTTTGAGGTTTGTGATATGCAGTGGGGAATTGCTGCTGTCTTCTAGTGGTCTGTGTTCACTCTATGGACAGAACACAGTCTGGGTAGAGAAAAGAAAGGACTATGCAGACAAGCAACCTTCACATGGCATAGCATATTAGAGGGAGGGATAATGGCTGTAATGCAAGGGGCTCAACTTGTGCTTGTCGATGGCAATGCTGAGGTACAGAAGGCACAGCTTGGGTAGACACCTCTCAGTCCTTTCCTTTTTATTATCTCAATTATTTACATTATTGGAGAGGTTACTGCAATGGGGAAATTGACCTACAAGGCAAGATAAGGACAGGTTTAGATGCATTTCTTCCCCAGCTATAATTCCCCATCTTGATCTGCTAGCAGGGTGATGTGGTTTGGCCATACCATCCAGGGGAACATTGAGACAAAACATACAAAGCAGGGTGCTTTACCAGTTATCTCATCAATCAATGCTTCTGCGTCATGCAGTGATGAAATTGTTTCAGTGCGGTCACCTCTACCACCTCCGTTCATCACCACCTTCCAGGTATAATCCAGTGCCCCGGGACCTTTGTTAGTCACCACGATTCTACAAAGTACAAGACACAACTGGTTAATATGATGTTACTTAAGAGAAATTTTATGCTCCACTTGCATTTGCTTCCTTAATAGGTGTGCAGCTAATTCACCCCAATGGCAGTGTCTTTGGGAGGGAGCAGAGCAAAACTACATAGATGAGTTCAGGAATGTGATTGACTGTCCCCTCATTTCATAGGAAGATAGGAAATGGCAGTAACAGTGGGCATTGCCAGTGGTATTCACAGTCTATGAACAAATACAAAAAAATCCAGGAACAGGAAGGAAAGAACGAGATTACCCAGTGAGTGAGGGTCGGGCTGGTAGGATGATAATTTCCAGGGATTAGGATTCAGATAGGAAGGAGAAGAATTCCAGGGAGTGAGGAATTCAACAGGAAGGAGAATATCCAGGGAGCACAGAGCAGGTGTCAGTCATTAAAAAGGGGAATATCCAGTAACCCGGCAAGTCACACGCTGGGAGCATCCCGATCAAGCTCTCCAGCAGGCCTGCCTCGTCTGCCGTGGAACGAGGACTCACTCACCGAGGGTGGAGGACCAGCCTGATAGGTCTAACTCACCCACTGCCGACTCCGAACGCCTTGAGCCAACAAGGTCAATGGGATCTGCCACAAGCAACCGCCGAGCATGTAGGTGGACCATTGAGAGTGAGGTGGACTGTCGCGGGCAAGATGGACCGATGAAAACATAGGAGGACCGCTGAGAGCGAGGAGGGCTGCCGAGAGCTACCAGGTGGGGAGTTACCGAGAACGAAGGGGGGGAGGGGCCTGGCAGGAGGCTGCTGATAACAAAGGGGGGATCTGGCGGGGGCTCCCGAGAACAAAGGGGAACCCGGCGGGGGACAGCCTGCTGCCACGAGGCAGAAAGATAGGACTGTTTGGTAACTTTAGTAACTTTGTTGGTGCCAGAAACGTGGCAACACTTGTGGACTGCCTAGGTGAGGTCTGCTATATATTTTTATGGGGTTGTAGGTAAAACAAAGCATTTCACTGTACCTAGGTACATGTGACAATACAGTATCATTGCATCCATTGAGAGAGCAGGAGTCAGCTCAAGAGTAGTACAATAGCTGGGGAAGTAGACACCTTGAAATCGAGGAAAAGAATGCTGGAAATGATCTCAAGCCATGATCATATTGAATGGCTCAAAGGGTTGAATGGCCTACTCCTGCACCTATTTTTCTATGTTTCTATGAAACAATCAGCAGGCCAAGCAGTGAGTGTGGAGATGTAAACAGAGATGTTTCAGATTAATATCCTTTCTTCAGCACTGGGAAAAGTCAGAGGTAAAATAATGTCAAATTTCAGAAACAGGGTGGGAAAGGGGCAGAGAGAAACAGTAGAGCAGGAGAGATTGATTAACAGTATTGGTGTTGGTGAAAGGTGAGAGAAGGCAGCAGAGGATGATGAATAATGAAACATCAATCAGAGGGAGGTGTAAGAAGCAGGTGGCAAAGTTACCACGAGAGGGAAACAAAATTCCGAATAGGAAAAGTAGTGAATGCTGAGGGGGTGAGGAGTCTACAGCCCCGGTGTCAGAAGATGGCTTGCGGTTAGGTAGCTCTTTATAAACCAGCATGGACATGATGGTCCCCTGAGAACATCCAAGCTCAAATGCAAATGATTCACTAATAATGACAAAAATAGTTGCTTATTGCTATTTCAAACAGCTCAGGTGTCATCCATGTGGGTGCTGTGAGAGGCTGGTTTCCTGTGAATGTCCCAACACCTTTTCCGTATCAGACAAGTATGGTATAATTTCTACAGCAAGGTTTAAACAGCATATTGTATAATGATTGCATCACCTTGCTGTGCTCTGTGCACAACAAGATTTTGTGCTCAGAGATGCCAGCAAGAAGTTAAATGTTTTAAAATCCATGTTAAGTGCTGTTTGGCTACATTAGCACTATGTCCATTTTAGAGTGCAGAAATTAAATCCCATACATGCAAAAACATCCTTATTCGTTAGAATTTCACGCCTTGTCTTGAAAGTTGGCATTATGTTCATGCAACATTCTATCTAGAGAATATGCAGCACATAACAGAGGTGTTATTATTGTTTGCTATTCTCATGTTTATCATCAATCAGTTTAATTTGCAAGGGGTGGGGGGGTTTTGGAAATGACTGAGAAAGTAAAACTTGGCTGCTGTGTTTGACAGCTGTGTTTGGAGAGCCAGGACTAAAATGTTTATTGACTAGGGAATTCCAACATATTCTGATAATCAATTCCTTCTGACAGATTCACACCCACTGGCTATTAATAATCCTCCATCATCTCTTTCACCGTTAGTGACTCGAAAATAGATTTTTAGATATCAGGGGATCAAAGGAGTGGAGCTATTGCAGAAAAGAGACACAGTGATAATCATTAGCCATGGTGAGGGGCCAAATGGCCAATTCTGCTATTTTAAATGGCCCTATGTTCAATCATGTCTGCTGTCCTGTTATCTATGAATGATCAATCATCTAACAATATTCAGCCATACGCCATTCCACCCAAATGATCTATGAATGGTCCACATGAACCTCCTTCCAACCTTTTTCACCTCATCCTTTCAATGAACCTTACTTTTCTTCCTTTGTATTTATCAAGTCTCCACTTTGCTGTTGGCCTCAACTACTCTATATGGTGGCAAGTTGCACGTTCTAACATTGGCCGAAGTAAAGAAGATTCTGCTTATTCCTTATTGAATTTAATTGCTGCTATGAGTACAGAGAATATTTATGAGGATGTTGCCAGGACTCGAAAGCCTGAACTATAGGAAGAGATTGGGTAGGCTAAGAATTTATGCCTTGGAGTATGTAGGAGGCTGAGGTATGATCATATAGAGGTGTATAAATCAAGAGCGCAATTGATGAGGTGAAGGCAGGGTCTTTTACACATGAGAGGGGAATCAAGAGCTAAAGAACATACATTTTAGGTGAGAGGTACTTGAACCAATGGCAGAATTGCAAACAGCTGTACTTCATAACGTCATTGCCATTACCCAAGTGCTGGAGTAGCTCAGCAGGTCTTGCAGCATCTCTAGAGAACATGGATAGGTGACGTTTCGCATCAGGACTCTTCTTCAGATGGAATGGTGGGGCGGGGTGGGGCGGGGGGTGGAGGAGAAAGCTAGAAGAGAGGTGGGAGTGGGACAAAACCGGCAAGTGATAAGTGGATACAGGTGAGGGAGGTTTTGATTGGTAGGTGGTTGGACAAAGTCTAGGGATGAAAAACCAGAGGGTTTACAGGTTGGAGACCAAGTGTAGACAAGTCGAACATTTGTGCTCGGTTCATCAAGGCCTGTTGGATCTCCCAGTTGCTAACCATTTTAACACCCCTTCCAATTCCCATGCTAACCTTTTTGTCCTCGGCATTCTCCATTGCCAGAAGGAGGCCACATGCAAATTGGAGGAATAGCGCCTCATATTCCACTTGGGTAGTTTACAACCCAATGGTATGAATATTGAATTCTCTGATTTTAGGTAATCAACCTACAAACAATACCCACATTCACCACCCCCTTGTCTCCCTCGATGCGCACCCATTTACCCCCATCATCTTCTACTTACATTCGCTTCACATTTCGTGCCTCATCTACCCTTATTTCTTTATCTCACACTTTTTGGATTTTCATCTCTGGTCTTTGGTAAGGGCAAGCAACTCCACACCAATAGACTATGATGCAGCCCTGCAGTACAAATGATTCTTTAACACTTCTTCTGTGCCACGTTTTCAATGGTTATCCTTAAAACCAAGATTTAGCTCAGTGGTAGGTGAATTTCATAATGCATTGACAGAAGGAGCTAGGGAGATCTCAGCTCACTGTGTGGGTTTTCGACAGCCAAATTAGATAGAGATTTTTCATGAAGATTGGAGTCCCTTTCAAAGATGAAAGGTCAAAGATGAACATTTGTCATTGCTTTTGGAGTAGTGTCGTTAATCTCTCCCTACCCCAATCTGACGTTCACAACTGTTTTAAGATCTCCTTAATCTCGGTACCAAAGAAAAGCAAGGTAGTGTGCCTTAATGGCTACAGTCCAATGGCTCTGACATCCATCATCATGAGGTGCTTTAAGAGCTAGTCGTGGTGCACATTAACTCCAGCTTCCCAGACAGCGATTATCCATTGAAGTCCTGATCAGATTTTAGAGATTCACTGATGTACAGAGGGATCTTGGGGTCTAAATCCATAGTTCTCTGAAAGTAGCAATACAAGTAGATAAAGTAGTAATGAGGGCATATGGTATGTGTATATGATAGACACAATAAGCAGGAGTAACTCAGTGGGACAGGCAGCATCTCTGGAGAGAAGGAATGGGTGACATTTCTAGTCGAGACCCTTCTTCAGTCTGGTTAGGGATAAGGGAAACAAAAGATATAGATGATGATGTAGAGAGATAAAGAACAATTAATGAAATATATGCAAAAAAGTAACGATGATAAAGGAAAAAGGCCATTGTTAGCTGTGTATTGGGTGAAAACAAAAAGCTAGTGCGATGGGTGGGGGAAGGATAGAGAGAGAGGGAATGCATGGGTTACTTGAAGTTAGAGAAATCAAAACTCTACCACTGGGCTATAAGCTGCCCAAACGAATTATGCGATGCTGTTCCTCCAATACAATGGAGACCTCCATTGTGGGAATGGGAAGGAGAATTAAAGTGTTTAGCAACCGGGAGATCAAGTAGGCTCAGGGGGATCGTGCGAAGGTGTTCAGCGAAACGATTGCCCAGTCTACGTTTGGTCTCGCTGATGTATATGAATCCACATCTTGAACAATGGATACAGTAGATGAGGTTGGAGGAGGTGCAAGTGAACATCTGCCTAACCTGAAAGGACTGTCTGGACAGAGTCCCTGGACAGACTTCCTGGACAGAGCCGAGGGAGGATGTATAGGGACAGGTGTTGCATCTTCTGCGGTTGCAGAGGAAGGTACCTGGGGAGGTGGTGGTTTGGGTGGGAAGGGATGAGTTAACCAAGGAGCTTTCACTTTACAAACAGCTAACAATGGCCTGCTTCCATTATCATCATTACTTTTTTGCATATCTTTCATTCATTGTTCTTTATCTCTAACATTTCCCTTATCTTTTACCAGTCCGAAAAAATGTCTCAACCCGAAATGTCACCCATTCCTTCTCTCCAGAGATGCTGCCTGTCCCACTGAGTTACTCCAGCATTTTGTGTCTATCTAGGGCATATGGTATGCTTCAGGAAGTTATGTTGTTAGCTTTATAGTACTTTGGTTAGGCTGCATTTAGAGTATTGTGTGCAATCTGGTCGTCCCATCACAGGAAAGATGTTGAGCCTTTGGAATGGAGAGTATTAGTTACAAGGAGAGGTTGGACAATTTTGATTGTTTTCTCTGGAAGGTCAGTGGTTGAGGGAAGACCTGATTGAGGTACATAAAATTATGAGAGACATTGAGAGGGTCGACAGTCAGAATCTTTTTGCCAGGGTGGAAACATCAAAGACAAGGGAGCATTGCTTTAAGGTTAGAGGGACAAAGATTAAAGATGTGTGGGGCAGGATTTTTTTACTCAGACAGTGGTGGATGTCAGGAATGCGCTGCCGGGGGTAGCGGTAAAGGTAGATATGATAGTTTTTTTAGATAAGCACATAGATATGCAGGAAATGGAAGGATATGAAACACGTGCAGGCAGAGATTAAATAAATTGGCATCGTTCAGCATGGAAATTGTGGACTGAAAGGCTTGTTTCTATGCTAAATAATTTATGTTCTATGTTCCCCTACCATTACAACAGGGGGGTGGGAGATTGCAACCTTCACGTGGTCCGCCCTGTTTTGACGAATGCAATCAACCTGGCGTGCACAATCAAATAAGATCAAATAGAACAAGTAGTCCTACAACTTTAGGCTGTGCAAGCCATACGCAAGAAGAAGATTGCAACAGGGCCACATCTACATGGTCCTGCACTCATTGCTGGAATGTCATACTCTTATTTATTGGCTATTATTCTGTCTTTCAACACATACTGTATAATCCCAACTAAACTCACCTCCAAACTCCTGGACCTAGGAAACAGCACCCGTCTCTACAACGGGATCCTCGACCTCCTGACCTTTAGACCACAATCCATGAGGATAGGCAACAAAACATCCTCCATGATAATTCATAACAATGGATGTGTTTTCAGCCCCTTACCCCGCTCCAGTCAAACTGCAGATGACACCACTGTAATGGGTTCAATCTTGAACAATGATGAGACAGAGTACAGGAAGGAGATAAAGGGCTTGGTAACATAGTGTTAAGACAATAATTTCTCCCTCAATGTCAGCAAGTCAAAGGAGCTAGTTAATGACTTCAGAAAAATAAGTGGTGTGCATCCCCAGTCATGAATGGTGCCGGAACGAAGATGGTCAAGACCTTCACGTTCCTTGATGTAAGTATTATCAATTTGTCCACCAACAATCACCAACTACTTTTAAGTTTCAACAAAAATAGCATACCAACACCATTACTTTCTAAGACGACTAAGGAAATGTTATATGTTTCCAAAAGCTCTTACCTATTTCCAGAGATGCAATGTAGAAAGCCTCCTATTGGGATGCGTTACAGCTTGGCTTGACAACAGCTCTAACCAAATCAGCAGGAAATTGCAGAATGTTGTGGATGTAGCCCAGGCTCTCACACAAACCCGCCTCCCATCCCATCAACTCCATTCGCACTCACGATGCCTTGGGAAAGCAGCCAAGAAAATGAAGGACCATTTGTGCCCAACACGTCAAGTAGACGATACAAAGGCTTTAAAGCACATACCACCAGATTCAGGAACAGCTTCTCACCCGCTGTCATCAGACTACTAAACAGTCCTTTCATAAGCTAAGTATAGATCTACCTAAGATATGTTGTACCTCCTAACGTACTGTGCATTCAGAAAGTATTCCGACACCTTCACTTTTTCCACATTTTGTTACATTACAGCCTTATTCTAAAATGGATTAAATTCTTTTTTTTATCATCAATGTACACACAATACCCCATAATAAAAAAAGCGAAAACAGGCATTTAGATATTTTTGCAAAGTAATTACAAAGAAATAACTGAAATATCACATTTACATAAGTATTCAGACCCTTTACTCAGTACTTTGTTGAGGCGCCTTTGGCAGCGATTACAGCTTCAAGTCTTCTTGGGTATGACGCTACAAACTTGGCACACCTGTATTTGGGTAATTTCTCCCATACTGCTCTGCAGATCCTCTCAAGCTCTATCAGGTTGGATGGGGAGTGTCGATGCACAGCTATTTTCAGGTCCCTCCAGAAATGTTCGATCGGGTTCAAGTCCAGGCTCTGGCTGGGCCACTCAAGGACATTCACAGACTTGTCACGAAGGCACTCCTGCATTGTCTTGGCTCTGCGCTTAGTGTCGTTGTCCTGTTGGAAGGTGAACCTCTGCCCCAGTCTGAGGTCCAGAAAGCTCTGGAGCAGGTTTTCATCAAGGATCTCTCTGTAATTTGCTCCATTCATCTTTCCCTTGATCCTGACTAGTCTCCCAGTTCCTGCCGCTGAAAAACATCCCCACAGCATGATGCTGCCACCACCATGCTTCACCGTAGGTATGGTATTGGCCAGGTGATGAGCGGTGCCTGGTTTTCTCCGGACGTGACGCTTGGCATTCAGGCCAAAGAGTGCAATCTTGGTTTCATCAGACCAGAGAATCTTGTTTCTCATGCCTTTTGGCAAACTCCAAGTGGGATGACATGGGCCTTTTACTGAGGAGTGGCTTCCGTCTGGCCACTCTACCGTAAAGGCCTGATTGGTGGAGTGCTGCAGATATAGTTGTCCTTCTGAAAGATTCTCCCATCTCCACAGTTTAACTCTGGAGCTCTGTCAGAGTGACCATCTTCTTGGTCACCTCCCTGACCAAGGCCCTTGTCCCCCGATTGCTCAGTTTGGACGGGCGGCCAGCTCTATGAAGAGTCCTGGTGGTTCCAAAGTTCTTCCGTTTAAGAATAATGGAGGCCATTGTGCTCTTTGGGACCTGCAATGCTGCAGAAATTGTTTTATACCCTTTCCCAGACCTATGTCTCGACACAACCCTGTCTCGGAGGTCAACGGACAATTCCTACGTCTTCATGGCTTGGTTTTTGCTCTGACATGCACTGTCAACTGCGGGACCTTATATAGACAGGTGCGTGCCTTTCCAAATCATGTCCAATCAATTTAATTTACCACTGGTGGACTCTAATCAAGTTGTAGAAACATCTCAAGGATAATCAATGGAAACAGGATGAACCTAAGCTCAATTTTGAGTGTCATAACAAAGGGTCTAAATACTTATGTAAATGTGATATTTCAGTTATTTCTTTTTAATTACTTTGCAAAATTTTCTAAACACCGGCTTTCGCTTCTTCATTCTGGGGTATTGTGTGTAGATTGATTTAAAAAAAAAAAGAATTTAATCCATTTTGAAATAAGGCGGTAATGTAACAAAATGAGAAAAAAAGTGAAGGGGTCTGAATACATTCTGAATGCACTGTACTTCATTGTGGTCCTAACACTAATTTTACCTGCAATTCTTCTGTAATTGTAATGCTGTAACTCTGTAACAGAATATTCTGCACTTTTGTACTTTTCTCCTTGAACTACCTGTTGTACATGTAGATAGCTTGATTGTACTCATGTCTCATATGATTTGACTGGATAGCATGCACACAAAAAAATTGTATTGAATCTTGGTAAAAATGACAATAATAAACGAATACCAATACCAAGTAGAAAATCATTTTCACTGTGCATTCTCCAGAATTCCTCTAATAGTCCTGAACTTGTGCTTTAGTGGGACAGTTTTTCAGGGGAAGGAGTTGTTCTTGATGCTGTTGTTCTAATATACCATGGAAGCTGATAATCTTCTTGTCAGTGATAGAAACATAGAAACATAGAAAATAGGTGGAGGAGGCCATTCGGCCCTTCGAGCCAGCACCAGAATTCAATATGATCATGGCTGATCATCCAGAATCAGTACCATGTTCCTACTTTCTCCCCATATCCCTTGATTCCGTTCGCCCCAAAAGCTATATCTAACTTCCCCCACATCAGGTTGGGTTTTTAAGCATAACACTTTAATGATCAAATCCTCAATAAATGTCAACGCGGCCAGATTCCCCAAACATCTCGAAACCCCATTTCCCACTTTACTGCTTCAGTGCAAACCAAACACAAGGCCTGTGTGTGGTCTTCCACTTCATGGCAATGGCAGCAGATACTGCCCCCCTTGACCTGACACAGAATAGTTATTTAGAGATACAGCATGGAAACAGCCCATTCGGCCCAACTATCCACTGCGACCATTGATCTCACCTTCGCAATAGTTTTAAGTTATCCCACTTTCTCGCCCACTCCCTACATACTAGGGGTAATTTACAGAGACCAATTAACCTACAAAGCCGCACGTCTTTGGGATGTGGGAGGATAACAGAACACCCAGAGGAAACCCACACCGTCACGGAGAGAATGTGCAAACTGCACACTAATAAGAACCGATGTCAGGATGGAACTTGGATCACCCGCGCCGTGAAACAGCAGCTCTACCCGCTGCGCCACTGGGCTGCAACATTCTCGACATCAATGCTTGGGTTATAGAACTGGATTGACCACTGTGCCACACGACCTGGCAGTGGCAATGCAACCCGTTCTTCCAGGGGAAATATCTGTCTCTATATTCAGCATGTTGAAACACAAGCGGATCTCACAAGTTTCACCAACACAGTGAAAGAATGGGCGATAGGAATGTTGCTGAATGTCAAGGGGAAAAAGTGAGACTCCATTTGATGGCCTTAGCCATGACTGGACATCAGTATTGTAGTATTAAAAACATCACTTTTTATTCCAAGTATAAATAATGGTGAATGGTTGCTCCACTGATTTCAAACTGTCTCGCTTAGTAAGTCCACAACTTGTGAAGTAGGGTTTTCCTCATCTGAACCTCAGAGTTATGGCATATTATGACAGTGCACCCAAAGAGGCAGCTCTTTGTCCTCCCCTACTCCCTCACTTCTCTTTCTCCTGCTACTGCTGCTGTGCAGTGGGCAAGGCCTGTGCCTTCCCTGGAGTCAGCTCGTGGCGAATGCAAGAGGTAATGTAGATGCATGGCAACATCTCAAAAAAAATTTGTAGGAGTGTCTCCTGATCTATCCAACCTCAGAATGAGGACCCCCGTGTCAGTTGCTACAAAGCTTCTCAGGCCTGTTGCAATGCTTGTAATGCCCGAGTTAGTCAGAAATTATTAGCAATGCCTTCTGTCCCTGATTATGAACCACTGTCTTATCTAGGGTTTGATAATATGAGGTTTCATGATTATGGATTAGGTGACATCTCCATATTCAGAAACTTGATTCATTGATGATCTATGATACAGAAAGAGGCAATTTGGTCCATCATTTGTGTGCCAGTGTTGTACAGAACAGATGGAAAGTTATTGAAATGCTTTGGGAGCCTCTGGAGTGGTACTGCTGTGAAACTGATATGTTGGTAAATATGAGAAAATGAGGGAGAAAACAAACAAATCAATGCATGGAGTTGCTACAGATCTCCAATCCTGTTTGTGAGCAGACTATGATTACAGAGGAACTCGCAGAGGGTAAACAGAAACATATCCACTCCATCATAAGATACTTACGAATAGATTCGAGTCTGGTACAACAGCGTATCCTTGAAATTGATACTTTCACATAGGCATTCAAAGTCATTGTAATTCACCATGGCACTGATCTTCAGTATCAGCTCCCGAGTGCCATCTTCTAAAATACTATGGGCAGGCTCTGGATCAGTCTCCACTACCTTACAGAGACAGAAAGGAATAAGAATTGAAAAACAAACATCTGGATACAATTCACTGTCCATACGTGGACTAGTGTAGAATTTGCATCAAGATACACATTAATGGCTTTCATAGTGAGAGGATTTGAGTATAGGTGCAAGGAGGTCCTACTCCAGTTGTACAAGGCCCTGGTGTGACCACACCTGGAGTATTGTATGCAGTTTTGCTCTCCTAATTTGAGGAAGGACATTCTTGCTATTGAGGGAGTGCAGTGTTGGATCACCAGGTTAATTCCCGGGATGGCGGGACTGACATATGATGAATGAATGGATCGATTGGGCTTATATTCACTGCAATTTAGAATGGTGAGAGGGAATCTTATAGAAACATATAAAATTCTTAAGGGATTGGACAGGCTAGATGCAGGAAAAATGTTCCCAATGTTGGGGGAGTCCAGAACCGGGGTCACAGTTTAAGAATAAGGGCGAGGTCATTTAGTACTGAGATGAGGACCAACTTTTTCACCCAGAGAGTTGTGAATCTGTGGAATTCTCTGCCACGGAAGGCAGTGGAAGCCAATTAATTGGATGTATTCTAGAGAGAGTTAGATATAGCTCTTAGGGCTAACAGAATCAAGGGATATGGGGAGAAAGCAGGAACAGGGTACTGATTTAAGATGATCAGCCAGGATCATAGTGAATGGTCCAAAGGGCCGAATGGCCCACATGCACCTATTTTCTATGTATTCTAATTGTGTATGGCTTCATCTTGTTCGTGTATGGTATGATTTGAGTAGATAGCGCATAAATAAAGCTTTTCACTGCATCTTGGTGCATGAGACAATAATAATCCAATATCAATACTCCAATACCAATAATGCCAGGTTTCCTGCATATGGATTGCGCTGCAAGAGGAGATGGTGAAATCAGATACAATTACTATGTTTAAAAGGCATTTAGATAGATATTTCATGATGCCTGGCACGGCATTGATGCTTTTGGTCCTTATGAGGGAAAATGAGATTAGTTAGGCAAAAAGATTGGCATGGACATGGTAGGCTGAAGGGCATATTTCTGTGTTGCACCAATCCAAGACTCTGTAGGTCAAGACTAACCAAATAGATTGCATATGCAAAGGGAATGCCATAGATGTTATATATAAGGATTTACACAAGCTATATACAACCTGCAATGGAAATAATTGAAGATACCATCAAAGGGCTATTTATCAGATTTGAGGGATTCAATATTGTTTTCAATATTGGGACATGTTCTCCATTTATATAAACAAGGTGAATGTGTCAGAGATTATTGATGAAAACTGCAAGGGATCCTGTAGAGGATGGCAGCAGTTTATGGACAAGCAAATGGAAATGGCATAAATGGATGGATACAGTTTAATGCAAAGAAACATGAAGGAGAGTATATGAATAGATATATGAATATGAATAGTATATGAATAGACGCCCAGAGACCGTTGCAGAAGGAGGAGCAGCGTCCGGGTAGGGAGTAGTTAAACAGCGCGGGGCTTTGCTTTCCAGACGCCCAGGGACCGTTGCAGAAGGAGGAGCAGCGTCCGGGTAGGGAGTAGTTAAACAGCGCGGGGCTTTGCTTTCCAGACGCCCAGGGACCGTTGCAGAAGGAGGAGCAGCGTCCGGGTAGGGAGTAGTTCAACAGCGCGGGGCTTTGCTTTCCAGACGCCCAGGGACCGTTGCAGAAGGAGGAGCAGCGTCCGGGTAGGGAGTAGTTAAACAGCGTGGGGCTTTGCTTTCCAGACGCCCAGGGACCGTTGCAGAAGGGGGAGCAGCGTCCGGGTAGGGAGTAGTTAAACAGCGCGGGGCTTTGCTTTCCAGACGCCCAGGGACCGTTGCAGAAGGAGGAGCAGCGTCCGGGTAGGGAGTAGTTAAACAGCGCGGGGCTTTGCTTTCCAGATGCCCAGGGCCCGTTGCAGAAGGACCAAAACTGCAACGTTCCATTCAAGTTTCCTATAAGTGAGGAAGCCGCTGATTGGTGGAAGAGGACCAAGAGAAAGCAGCTGATTGGGAGTCAGATCCCTGCTGATTTCCTCCACCAGTTTTTGTATTGTATTCAGGGTAAGGGGGGAGTATGAGGGCCAGGGCAGTTTACTGTTCTGGATGTCAGATGTGGGAGGTCATGGAGTCTGATACCCCTACAGATGTTCACATCTGTGTCAGGTGCGTAGAGATGGGGTTCCTAAGGGACCGTGTTAGGAACCTGGAGCAGCAGCTCGATGACCTCTGTCTGATCAGGGAGAGTGAGGAGGTCATAGAAAAGAGTTATAGGGAGGTGGCCACTCCAAGACCACGGGAGGCAGACAAGTGGGTCACGGTTAGGAAGGTCAAGGGGCAGAGGCAGGGACTAGTGAGTACCCCGGTGGCTGTACACCTTGAAAATAAGTACTCCTGTTTGAGTACTGTTGAGGGGGACAGCCTTCCTGCGGGTAGCAACAGCGGCCGGGCCTCCGGCACAGAGACCAGCCCTATTGCTCAGAAGGGTAGGGAAAAGAAGAGGAGGGCAATAGTAATAGGGGACTCTATGGTTAGGGGGTCGGATAGGCGATTCTGTGGACGCAGTCAGGAGACCCGAATGGTAGTTTGCCTCCCTGGTGCCAGGGTCAGGGATGTGTCTGAACGCGTCCAAGATATCCTGAAATCGGAGGGAGAGGAGCCTGAGGTTGTGGTACATATAGGTACCAATGACATAGGTAGAAAAAGAGAAGAGGTCTTGAAAGGAGAATTTAAGGAGTTGGGAGGAGAGTTAAGGAGAAGGTCTACAAAGGTAACAATCTCAGGATTACTACCTGTGCCACGTGACGGTGAGAGCAGGAATGGAGTGAGGTGGAGGATAAATGCGTGGCTGAGGAACTGGTGCAGCGGGCAGGGATTCAAATTTCTGGATCATTGGGACTTCTTTTGGGGAAGGAGTGACCTGTACAGAAAGGACGGGTTGCACTTGAACCCGAGGGGGACCAATATCCTGGCGGGGAGATTTGCCAAGGCTACTGGGGAGACTTTAAACTAGAACGGTTGGGGGGAGGGACTCAAATAGAGAAAGCTAGTGGAAAATGTGGGAGGCAGGAGGCAGAGAAGGGAAGCACTCGGACCCAAAATGTAGGGGAGAAAGAAGAAAAAGATAATAAACAGAGAATAAGTGGTGGTGGGTTTCTTAAATGTGTATATTTTAATGCTAGGAGCATTGTAAGAAAGGTGGATGAGCTTAGAGCCTGGATTGACACCTGGAAGTATGATGTTGTGGCGATCAGTGAAACATGGTTGCAGGAGGGCTGTGATTGGCAAATAAATATTCCAGGATTTCGTTGCTTCAGGGGTGATAGAATTGGAGGGGCAAGAGGTGGGGGTGTTGCATTGCTTGTCAAGGAAGATATTACAGCAGTGCTTTGGCAGGATAGATTAGAGGGCTCGTCTAGGGAGGCTATTTGGGTGGAACTGAGAAATGGGAAAGGTGTAGCAACACTTATAGGGGTGTATTATAGACCGCCAAATGGGGAGCGAGAATTGGAAGAGCAAATATGTAAGGAGATAGCAGATATTAGTAGTAAGCACAAGGTAGTGATTGTGGGAGATTTCAATTTTCCACACATAGACTGGGAAACACATTCTGTAAAAGGGCTGGATGGTTTGGAGTTTGTAAAATGTGTGCAAGATAGTTTTTTGCAGCAATACATAGAGGTACCTACTAGAGAAGGGGCAGTGCTGGACCTCCTGTTAGGAAATAAGACAGGGCAGGTGGCGGAGGTATGCGTCGGGGAGCACTTCGGGTCCAGTGATCACAATACCATTAGTTTCAATATAATTATGGAGAGGGTCAGAACTGGACCTAGGGTTGAGATTTTTGTTTGGAGAAAGGCTAACTTTGAGGAGATGCGAAAGGATTTAAAAGGAGTGAATTGGGACATGTTGTTTTATGGGAAGGATGTAGAAGAAAAATGGAGGACATTTAAGGGTGAAATTTTAAGAGTACAGAATCTTTATGTCCCTGTTCGGTTGAAAGGAAATAGTAAAAAATGGAAAGAGCCATGGTTTTCAAGGGAAATTGGACACTTGGTTCGGAAAAAGAGAGAGATCTACAATAATTATAGGCAGCATGGAGTAAATGAGGTGCTTGAGGAGTATAAAGAATGTAAAAAGATTATTAAGAAAGAAATTAGAAAAGCTAAAAGAAGATATGAGGTTGCTTTGGCAAGTAAGGTGAAAGTAAATCCAAAGGGTTTCTACAGCTATATTAATAGCAAAAGGATAACAAGGAATAAAATCGGTCCATTAGAGAGTCAGAGTGGACAGCTATCTGCAGAGCCAAAAGAGATGGGGGAGAGATTGAACAATTTCTTTTCTTCGGTATTCACGAAGGAGAAGGATATGGAATTATGTGAGGTAAGGGAAACGAGCAGAGTAGCAATGGAAACTGTGAGATTCAAAGAAGAGGAGGTGCGGACACTTTTGAAAAATATGAAAACGGATAAGTCTCCAGGTCCTGACAGGATATTCCCTAGGACATTGAGGGAAGTTAGTGTAGAAATAGCAGGGGCTATGACAGAAATATTTCAAATGTCATTAGAAACGGGAATAGTGCCGGAGCATTGGCGTACTGCGCATGTTGTTCCGTTGTTTAAAAAGGGTTCGAAGAGTAAACCTAGCAATTATAGACCTGTTAGTTTGACGTCAGTGGTGGGCAAATTAATGGAAAGGATACTTAAAGATAATATATATAAGCATCTGGATAAGCAGGGTCTGATTAGGAACAGTCAACATGGATTTGTGCCTGGAAGGTCATGCTTGACTAATCTTCTTGAATTTTTCGAAGAGGTTACTAGGGAAATTGATGAGGGTAAAGCAGTGGATGTTGTCTATATGGACTTCAGTAAGGCCTTTGACAAGGTTCCTCATGGAAGGTTGGTTAAGAAGATTCAATTGTTGGGTATTAATGGTGGAGTAGCAAGATGGATTCAACAGTGGCTGAATGGGAGATGCCAGAGAGTAATGGTGGATGGCTGTTTGTCAGGTTGGAGGCCGGTGACTAGTGGGGTGCCTCAGGGGTCTGTGTTGGGTCCACTGTTGTTTGTCATGTACATCAATGATCTGGATGAAGGTGTGGAAAATTGGATTAGTAAGTATGCAGATGATACTAAGATAGGTGGTGTTGTGGATAATGAAGTAGATTTTCAAAGTCTACAGAGAGATTTTGGCCATTTGGAAGAGTGGGCTGAAAGATGGCAGATGGAGTTTAATGCTGACAAATGTGAGGTGCTACATCTCGACAGGACAAATCAAAATAGGACGTACACGGTAAATGGTAGCGAATTGAGGAATGCAGTTGAACAGAGGGATCTAGGAATAACTGTGCATAGTTCCCTGAAGGTGGAATCTCATGTAGATAGGGTGGTAAAGAAAGCTTTTGGTGTGCTGGCCTTTATAAATCAGAGCATTGAATATAGAAGTTGGGATGCAATGTTAAAATTGTACAAGGCATTGGTGAGGCCAATTCTGGAGTATGGAGTACAATTTTGGTCACCTAATTATAGGAAGGATGTCAATAAAATAGAGAGAGTACAGAGGAGATTTACTAGAATGTTGCCTGGGTTTCAGCAACTAAGTTACAGAGAAAGGTTGAACAAGTTAGGTCTTTATTCTTTGGAGCACAGAAGGTTAAGAGGGGACTTGATAGAGGTCTTTAAAATTATGAGCGGGTTAGACAGAGTGGACGTGGATAAGCTTTTCCCATTGAGAGTAGGGAAGATTCAAACAAGGGGACATGACTTGAGAATTAAGGGACAGAAGTTTAGGGGGAACATTAGGGGGAACTTCTTTACTCAGAGAGTGGTAGCTGTGTGGAATGAGCTTCCAGTGGAAGTGGTGGAGGCAGGTTCGATGTTATCCTTTAAAAATAGATTGGATGGGTATATGGACGGGAAAGGAATGGAGGGTTATGGTCCGAGTGCAGGTAGATGGGACTAGGGGGAAGTATTTATTTTTAATTTAAAAAAAAAAAAAAAAAAAAAAAATTAAAATGTTCGGCATGGACTTGAAGGGCCGAGATGGCCTGTTTCCATGCTGTTATGGTTATATGGTTATATATAGATGATTGAACAACAAGCAAGATTCTTAATGGCAGGCTGCAGAAGGGCAAATACAATGAAGAAGGAGTGAAAGATGGAGCAAGAATGCCATATAATAGATCTATGTTTAAATTGGGATGTTGTTAGTCACACAGCAATGGAAACAGGTCCTTCAGCTCCACACATCCATGTCTACCAAAGGGCCCATTTCTGCGCTGACCAATTTCATGACTCTAACTCACTCTAATTCCATTTGCCTGCATTTGGCCCATGTTCCTCATAAACCTTTCCTAACCATGAAACTGTCCAGATCCCTCTTCATCATTGTAATCATGTACCTACCACTATCACATTCTATTTAGCCACCATCCTTGTGTAAAATGCTTGCCTCTAACTTTCTCCATAATCAAGTTAAACCTATGCATCTAGTGTTACTCTCCTACTCTGGAAAAACCCTATGTAAACATCCACTTCATTCATTTATAAACCTCCATATGGTCATCTCTCAGCCACCATTGCTCCACGGAAAACAGTTCTAGGTATCCAATCTCTCCTTATAACAAGTACTCCAGTCCAGGCAACATTCTGGTGAATCTTTCCTGCACCTTCTGCACATTAGTACATGCTTGTTAGAGTCTGGTGACCAGTACTGCACAGAATACGCCAAATGCAATCTCACTAATGTTGTTTGTAAGGGTTCTTACAAGCTCACAGAAAGGGATTTTTTTGTGTTGTCCTGCTCAACCTTCTCAGGAACCGATATTCCATTTAAAATTCTTATGTTGATTTTTTAATTTGACATTAGCTTCATCCCACCTTAACTTTTCAATTCTTCCCAGTCTTAAATTGCACAAATTCTACCTTTGTCTCTCCTGCATTCTTTGCTGAATAACACACTTTTCTCCAACGCAATGTGCTATCAGCTAGATTATATGCTTCACCAAGGCCTACCAGTTCTCACAGGGATGGAACTGGATCCCAAAACATGATTTTAAAGAATATCAGGCCAGTTGCTCTGATTTTCAGGCAACATATTGGTGATGTTGGTTGATTCATCAACCAACATCACCAATATAGTTCATATAGTTGTTTGATGTGCACAGATTGCCTGCTGTTGTTCTTACATTACTATAGGTACATTTGAAAAAATATTTGAAACACTTGAATAGACAAGGCACTGAATTAGAAAGTCTTAATACAGGAAAATGGGATTGGTGCAGATGGGCAAAAAGATCAGCATGGATATGGTGGGCATTTCTGCCCTGACCAATTTCATGACTATCTCACAAACACATATACATACACACCTTTGCATGTACATAAATTCAGATACAGACATACATGCGCATGCACGGTGCATATGTATGAAGCATCAGCAGGGGTGATCTTAGTAAAATATCATCTGCTGTAATTCCTACACTGCCTCAGTTGCTATGTTTCATAAGTAATTAAAATGGAATGCACTGCTAGCAGTGTGGCTGAGGCAGGCACAATTGTGGCATTTAAGAGAATTTTGGATTGGCATATGGATACGCAAGGAATGGAGAGATATAAATTAAGTGCAGGCAAATATGCGTTAGCCTTGGGATCATATTCAGCGCAGACATTATGGGTTTTTATGGTACTGTTCTCTGTTCTATGATTTTTGTCTTGTTAATATCCATTCATTTTTAATTATTATTAATGTGCACTCTATACCTTTATCCCATTTAAACTCAGTAACTTATGTTACTTATTACTCCAACTGCTATTAAACTATCCACATTAACTCCTTCCAGATTCTATCACTTACCAATATAGTAGGAGCAATTTACAATGGCCAATTAACCTATCAACCCACATGTCATTGAGATGAGGGAGGAAATTGGAGCCCTGGGGAAAACCCACATTATCACATGCAAATGTATTGCAAAAGTTGATGTATTTGCACAAATACAAACAACACATGGTCACGTGCACACACACACACACACACACACTGCTTTTAGTAGGAAACTCACCTTCTTCTTGGCAGGTCGAGAACCTTTTTTAGCATCAATCCACTTAACTACACTCAGACGATTATCCCAATCTGGAACCTGGTCAGCAGGCACTGGGAAAGTGATCTTCGACACTGTGCATTTTACTACCTTACTGTTGCATGTGACCGGTAGGTCGGACTTTAATGTCACAGTTATATCCTTTGCGCATCCAGCATGCAGATGGCCAAACTAACCAGTAAAAATAGCAAAACATAAGACATAGAGAAAATAGCTCAACGTTATTTGACATCTAGGATGTTTAGCAATGAAGCCAATTGGTTAAATTTCCCATTTCTTCTCCCATTCTCTTTTTGATAGTTGAATCCAGGTAAACACATATCAGACAGCTAGCTGCAAGCCAGGGTCAGTGCCAGGGCCAATCTTGCAACTAGTGGCAGGGAAACAGCTAGGCCAAATTCAGTACAGAACAGAAATCAGTCGTTGTCTAAAATAAAAACCAGCGACATATCGACTTTAATCAAATAATAAAATTATGCATGGATAAATAAACCTGGACTACAAGTAGGGGATTTCATTATTTCCTTGTGGTTATCTTTGAATATCAATTCATACTTATGAACTGTTTAGAATGATTGACAAGTTCTTGAGAATCCACATTAGTATTGACATATTTCGCAAAATCCCCTCCAAATGAAAGTGAGTGCTGTAATAACTGAACCAATCTTGGGTGGCCTCTATAAACACTGATGGATTGCAGAGTAATGTCAAAACACTCTTATGAACATCGGCAGACACACAGCAAATACTGACACAGAACAATTTAGACTTTAAACTTTAGAGATATAGCATGGGACAGGCCCTTCTGCCCACCAAGTCCGCTCTGACCAGCAATCATTCCTATACACTAGTTCTATCCTACACACTAGGGACAATTTACAGTTTTAACAAAGCCAATTAACCTCCAAACTTGTACATCTTTGGAGTGTGGGAGGAAACCGGGGCACCCGGAGGAAACCCACGCGGTCACAGGGAGAACGTACAACCTTCATCTAGATAGCACCCATAATCAAGATCAAACCAGGTCTCTGGCATGTAAGGCAGTATTCCTACTACTGCCTCACTGTGCCGCCCTAAGATCTTTCTGTCCTGGGCTTCCACCCTGGCCAGAATGAGGTCACATGCAAACTGGAGGAACAACATCTCATCTTCCATTTGGCTAGCTTACAGTATAAACATTGAATTCTCCAGTTTTAGGTAACTAAACCCTTCCCCTCTCCCTTTTACCCCCACATTCTCACCCCCCCCCAACCATTTCCCCCTCCACCCCTCCTCTCCCCTGTGCCCACCTGGATTCACACCTAGTTCTCCTATATATCAACTAAATTCCTTCCTCTAGCTTCACAATTTGCAACTCTTCAATCCTTTTGTTTCACAACTTATGTTTTTACATCTCTGGCCTTTGTCCAATCATCTGCCTATCGCCCCCCCCCCCCCCCCCCCGTGTCATCTGTATCAACCTATCACCTGCCAGGCTTTGTCCTGCCCCTCCTCTCTTCCAGCTTTCCCCCTCCTACAATTAGTCTGAAGGGTCCCGACCCAAGATATCACCTATCCATGTTCTCCAGAGTTGCAGCATGACCCGCTGAATTACTCCAGCACTTTGTGTCATTTTTTAATCTTTAATATGTCATGTTAGTAATGTAGCTGGAGCAATCACATTGGATTGAATTGGGATGAATCTCAGAAAGTGCTGCCTCATGAAGGCAGTTAATATAATCAAAGACTCACACAAACCTGGACATGTCCTCTTCTTGCTGCTACCTTCAGGAAAGGTAACCTCTAGGTTCAAGACAGCTTCTTCCCATTAACCGCCAGGCTCTTGAACCACACTGCACAAGCTACTTCAGCATCAAACCACTATGGACTCTAACAGGTTGCACTATTATGGGTGATTACCTAGTATTTCTGATAATTTATTGTATTGTTGTTTATGGTATATTTATTTGTTGTGTTGTTGTGCTAATATGCCTGAAAAGCGGCATCAAGTGATAATTTCATTGTTCCATTCCCAGTGTATATGACAATTAAATGCATTCGCATGGCAATTCAGTCATTCTTTGAAGAGAAAAAAGCATTGATTTTCCTCTGTATCCTAAGCAACATTATTTCAAATGTACACAAAAATGCTGGAGAAACTCAGCGGGTGCAGCAGCATCTATGGAGCGAAGGAAATAGGTAACGTTTCGGGCCGAAACCCTTCTTCAGACTGTACCTTGTTGCTGGTTTGATGATGCTGTGTTTAATTAGACACTTTTAATTACCTGTGGGGAGAATTTGAGTTCATTGCCATCTGACAGCCATTGAAATCGGACGACATCTATTACACTTCGATTGGTCATCATGAAGGTCACCTGATAGGGCTTGCCAATGTAGCAGTCTCCAAACTGAATGTGGTTCAAATGTGGTGCTAGGATAAATCACCATAACATGACGTTATTATTTCTCATTTCCTACAACACGTAACTAAATTCAATTGCTGTAAATGAACTTGATAGTGGAGGTGCAACAATGCGTTGAAAAGTCAGCAAACAATTAGGGCTTAAATCTTTGCTGTGGGACACAAATTCACAACTTTCTACATCAATGACCAAGGGTCTGGGACTTCAACACTGTAGTATACAAGCTCAGTGGGTTCCCAACCTCAAACTGTCTGCTGCATGATGTGCAGATTGATAAGGTGAGATACAAGCAGCTCAAACTTGAGAGATACATAGATACATAGAAAATAGGTGCAGGAGTAGGCCATTCGGCCCTTCGAGCCTGCACCGCCATTCAATATGATCATGGCTGATCATCCAACTCGGTATCCCGTACCTGCCTTCTCTCCATACCCCCTGATCCCCTTAGCCACAAGGGACGCATCTAACTTCCTCTTAAATATAGCCAATGAACTGGCCTCAACTACCCTCTGTGGCAGAGAGTTCCAGAGATTCACCACTCTCTGTGTGAAAAAGTTTTTCCTCATTTCGGTCTTAAAGGATTTCCCCCTTATCCTTAAGCTGTGACCCCTTGTCCTGGACTTCCCCAACATCGGGAACAATATTCCTGCATCTAGCCTGTCCAACCCCATAAGAATTTTGTACGTTTCTATAAGATGCCCTCTCAATCTCCGAAATTCTAGCGAGTATAAGCCAAGTCTATCCAGTCTTTCTTCATATGAAAGTCCTGACATCCCAGGAATCAGTCAGAGAGAGAGAGAGAGAGAGAAAAAAAAATATGTTACCACTATTGGAAAAGGACAAAGACAGGCTAGGATCAAGTGCTCTACATTGAGTATCTAGATGCACTGGATCTAAACCAACATGCAGTACCAACTCTATAATCAAGTTTGCTGACACTGTGGTGGTGGGCCTGATCCCCGATAACAAAGAGAAGACCTACCGGGAGGAGGTGGCTGATCTGACACTCTGGTGTCAGGACAACAGCCTCCTCTTGAATGAGCTGATTGTGGACTTTAGAAGGACACAACATCCGAGGACGTAAATGCCACTGTAGATAAATGGAGCTACTGTGGACATGGTGAGCTGCTTTAAATACCTGGGAGTCCACATCACAGACGATCTGACATGGACATCACACGCTGCCGCACTGGTGAGTAAGGCAAGGCAGCGCCTTTACCACCTCCGGCAGCTGAGGAAATTCAGAGTCTCTCTGAGGATCCTTCAGTGCTTCTACTCTGGGGCTGTAGAAAGCATCTTGTCGGGCAACATCACAATCTGGTTTGGAAATAGCTCTGCCCAGGACAAGAAGGCTCTGCAGAGAGTAGTGCGTTCGGTCGAACACACTATGGGAACTACACTCGCCCCCCTGCAGGAACTATACATCAAAAGGTGCAGATCCAGAGCCAGGAACATTATGAGGACCCCTTCCACCCCAGCAACGGACTGTTCCAGCTGCTACGGCCAGGCAAACGCCTCCGCTGTCATGCTGTGAAAACAGAGAAGATGAGGCGGAGTTTCTTCCCACAGGCCATTAGGACTGTAAACTCTTATCTCACCAGGGACTAATTTACTGTACCAATTTACTGTTGTGTTGTGTATTTTTTAAATTGCTGGGGGGTTTTCTAATATGTAAATACTGATTCTGATCTATTCTGTTCTGTAGTTGTTTGCACAATCTGTAGGCATTGCCACTTTCATTTCACTGCACATCTTGTATGTGTATGTGACAAATAAACTTGACGACTTGTATAATGCAATGAATTATTTAATTAAGAATGTAAACATTAAGCAGATATGTAGAAAGATCTTGGAAACGAAGACGGAATCTGGGTGGGGAGGAGCATGTTGAATGCTGGTAAAATTGTAATTGAAGATGTTTTGCAGATATGCCGCATTAAAGAGGATTACAAAGAAGAGCGACTACTTGTGTCTAAAACAAACATACATTGAGTATACTGTTGGAAGCTGGCTATATTTCAAAAGGAATACTCTGCCAAAGGCAACAAGAACATTAGAGAAAGTGTGTGACATATTGCGTGTGAATACTGTGGAAAGAGGAGAAGTTAATTGTCTAATATCTTTAATAATGGGACTATGATTCAAAAACTTGCACATAAAATGACAATGGACAGTGTGGCTAATCGCGAGGAAGGTGGTGGAAAGAAGTGTGGGGCATTTTCAGAGAAAGCAAACAAAGCAATGGAATGCACAATACATGGTAGGATCTATTTATTTCATAACAGGTAAACAAATTGGATACATACACATGAGATGCTAGCTCTTTATGGATAAGCAACTGAATGTAAGAGCACAGTTGTGATTCTAGAATTGCACAAAACACTATTTCACCCACAGTTGGAGTAACACGTTAAGATCGTATCACACCAAAGGCAGGACGTGGCATAACTTGAGGGTACAGAAAGATTTGCAAAGGAGTTGCAAGGGCTAGAAAACAGATGTTATGTGGCAGACTTGAGATGCTTTCTCTGGAATAAAGAAGAACGAGGGGAAACTTGATTAAGGTGGATGAAATATGGCAGAGAGTAAAACCTATTTCCCTTGGGTGAGGTGAATAAAGTAGGGAAAAGATTAAACTTAAAGATTTAAAGAGTAGAGATCGTCATTTTTTCATTATGGGAGTCTGTACCAGACAGTCCTACTGAATGGTAGATCAGCAAGCCTCAACATATTTTAAAAATGGATCAGTCTGCACACTTGAAGAGCCATAAATTATGAATGTGTGGATCAAGAATGATGATGTTAGAAATATCCAAGCAGCTCCTATTTAGTCAGCATGAACATAGTGGGTTGCATAGCCTCCTTCTGCTCTATAGTTGATGATTCTATAGTTGCTTAAGGTGTTTTAGGTTGTAATGGTATTTGAATAATTTGAATAATTTGTATCTTTAGAGTAAGAGACCCGTCGGACTACCCTCACCCTAACCTTTGCCTTTCCGGACCAGCTGAGGGGCAGGGATGGTTGGTCAGACATCTACAGGTCATAGAAACATCGAAACATAGAAAATAAATGCAGAACTAGGCCATTTGGCGCTTAGACCAAGCACCACCATTCAATATGATCATGACTGATCATCCAAAATCAATACCCCATTCTGGCTTTCTCCCCATATCCCTTGATTTCATTAGCCCCAAGAGCTATATCTAACTTTCTCTTGAAAACATCCAGTGAATTGGCCTCCACTGCCTTCCGTGGCAGAGAATTCCACAGATTCACAACACTCTGGGTGAAAACGTTTTTCCTCTTCTCAATCCTAAATGGCCTACCCCTTATTCTTAAACTGTGATCCCTGGTTCTGGACTCCACCAACATTGGGAACATTTTTGCTACATCTAGCCTATCTAATCCCTTAAGAATTTTATATGTTTCTAGGTCCGATTGAGGTACAATACAGTTGTGCATAGTAATAATAATTAAATTCATGTCTTTGATATTGATGCTACTGCCTGGAATCAGTAGCAGATCCAATCCACAGACCCGAACACAAATGCAGGCTAACATTCCGCTGCTGAATGCGGGCAATGATGTGATAATAAACCAAGGACCTCCCTCTCCTCTCAAATCCACGTGAGAGACTCTGTTGACTATTTCATGAAATGTGCCACGTCCCCTCGAGTTACTTCCATTCTTTTTATGAAATCTTGCTGTACATCAGTTGATTGTGCATTTCTATGCTACACCAGTGGCTGCATTTCAAAGGTGTTTTATTATTGGGATCTTAGGGGGATCCGAGAGATAAGTGAATTCCTGGCGCAAAAATGTGAAAATCATTTTCAGAAAACTTTGCTTTCATGGCTCTTAATTTCTGCTCTTGATGGGCTCAAAAATCACAGACTGGATGAGTGCAGATTCACAATACACAGCAGGAACAACATTGGGAGATTTTTTGTCAGTCAATCAATTTACAAGCTCCTCAGGCAAGGAAAGTTGATGGGAGTCTGGATAACACAAACTGCAGCCAATTCAAATGTTGACCACTAGTGGTCAACAGTATCAAATGCAAATATTATTTAATGGAGGAACTAATTGGCTATGCTCTTTGTCACAGTCGCACATGAGTTTGAAGTTGTGTACAAAGAAAATGGTCTTGTACCTTCATCCAGTACTTGGGGACTTCCAATCTCTCTAGCAGAGTAGCCTTGGATCAAAGTGTAAATGTTACATTGTCACAGGTCTATCATCTTGAAGTATTTCATTGATTTTCAAGAAAGCATAATATATAGGTCTCAACCCGAAACGTCACCCATTCCTTCTCTCCAGAGATGCTGCCTGTCCCGCTGAGTTACTGCAACATTTTGTGTCTATCTTCAATTTAAACCAGCATCTGCAGTTCCTTCCTACATTTGATATATAGTGCAAGAGTAGTCTAAAACGTCTAACAGCAGGAACCTACAGCTTTTGTGCAAGAATCTTGCTGAGATTCAAGTCACTGAATGCTTCAACAGAAGACAACTAAAAAGGCAATACGGGGAGAAAAGATGAGGTACGATGGTAAGCTAGCCAAGAATATAAAGGAGGATATTAAAAGCTTCTTTAGGTATGTATAGAGGAAAAAATTAGTTAAGACCAAAGTTGGACCCTTGAAGACTGAAAAAGGTGAATTTATTATGGGGAACAAGGATATGAGTTGAACAGGTACTTTGGGTCCATCTTCACTAATGTTCCTGATGTGCTAGTGGTCAGAGGATCTGGGGTGACAGGGGAACTGAAGGAAATCCACATCAAGCAGGAAATGGTGTTGGGTAGACTGATGGGACTGATGGGACTGAAGGCTGATAAATCCCCAAGACTTGATGGTCTGCATCCCAGGGTACTTAAGGAAGTGGCTCTAGAAATTGTGGATGCATTGGTGTTCATTTTCCAATGTTCTACAGATTCAGGATCAGTTCCTGTGGATTGGAGGGTAGCTAATGTTATCCCACTTTTTAAGAAAGGTGGGAGAGAGAAAACAGGGAATTATAGACCAGTTAGCCTGACATCGGTGGTGGAGTCAATCATAAAAGATGAAATAGCGGAACATTTGGATAGCAGTAACAGGATCGATCCAAGTCAGCATGGATTTAAGAAGTGGAAATTATGCTTGACTAATCTTCTGGAATTTTTTGTGGATGTAACTAGGAAAATGGCCAAGGGAGAGCCAGTGGATGTAGTGTACCTGGACTTTCAGAAAACATTTGATAAGGTCCTACATAGGAGATTCGTGGGCAAAATTAGGGCACATGGTATTGGGGGTAGAGTGCTGACATGGATAGAAAATTGGTTGGCAGACAGGAAAAAAAGAGTAGGGATTAATGGGTCCCTTTGTCAATGGTAGGCAGTGACTAGTGGGGTACCGCAAGGCTCGGTGCAGGGACCACAGCTATTTACAATATACATCAATGATTTAGATGAAGGGATTAAAAGTAACATTAGCAAATTTGCAGATGACACAAAGCTGGGAGGCAGTGTGAACTGTGAGGAGGATGCTATGAGAATGCAGGGTGACTTGGTTGGGGGAGTGGGCAGATGCATGGCAGAGGCAGTTTATTGTGGATAAATGAGAGATTATCCACTATGGTAGCAAAAATAGGAAGGCAGATTATTATCTAAATAGTGTCAAGATGGGAAAAGGGGAAGTACAACGGGATAATCCTTGTTTATCAGTCAATGAATGTAAGCATGCAGGTACAGCAGGCAGTGAAGAAAGCGAATGGCATGTTGGCCTTCATAACAAGAGGAGTTGAGTATAGGAGCAAAGAGGTCCTTCTGCAGTTGTACAGGGCCCGAGTGAGACCACACCTGTAGTATTGTCTGCATTTTTCGTCCCTAATTTGAGGAAGGACATTATTGCTATTGAGGGAGTGCAGCGTATGTTCACAAGGTTAATTCCCGGGATGGCGGGACTGTCATATGCTGAGAGAATGGAGCAGCTGGGCTTGTATACTCTGGAATTTATAAGGATGAGAGGGAATCTTATTGAAACATATAAGATTATTAAGGGTTTGGACACGCTAGAGGCAGGAAACATGTTCCCGATGTTGGGGGAATCCAGAACCAGGGGCCACAGTTTAAGAATAAGAGGTAAGGCATTTAGAACGGAGATGAGGAAACACTTTTTCCACACAGAGAGTTGTGATTGTGGAATTCTCTGCCTCAGAGGGCGGTGGAGGCCGGTTCGCTGGATACTTTCAAGAGAGATCTTGATAGGGCTCTTAAAGACAGCGGAGTCAGGGGATATGGGGAGAAGGCAGGAACGGGGTACTGATTGTGGATGATCATCCATGATCATATAGAATGGCGTTGCGGACTCGAAGGGCCGAATGGCCTAACCCTGGACCTATTGGCTATTGTCTATTCACTGAGAAAGTGCAACAAAAGTGCAAGTTTGCACCATAATTTTGTGTTACCTAAACAATTCAACGGCAGATAAATTTAATTGAAACACAGCAGAAGATTCTAATGAGGAAATCACCATGAAATCAACAGAAACTCTGAAGCACTATGATAGTTTGCATTAATCTGGAATTTACACAGTGTTGCAGTAATTGTAATGAGTCTCACCTTTGATTTCTTTATCTTCCAGAAATGTTGTAATGTTTTCTTCTCCAGTATTTCGCAATAGTCCATGGATATTGTCAAGAGTAATGTCATCCTGGTACCCCTCACCAACCAAATTTATAATGGTGTCCTCATATTGGTTATTGAATACGGTAATGAAGAGTGTTCCTTCTAAACGTTGAATCATGGTTGGTTGGAATGCAACGTCAAATGTTGCCTCTTCGCCACTGTTGAGGTTAATTGTGAGCATGCAACTTTCCCTTACTGTGTAAAAGTATAAAATTAGTTTTGTGGCCAAAATAGTATTTTGTCAAAAAATGTCAACTGCTTTCTAATATATATATATATATATATATATATATATATATATATATATATATATATATATATATATATATATATATATAATGCACTGAATTATGCATAATGTAATAGAATGGCTTAGAAGTACAGTGCACTAATTATTAACTTTGGCTTCTTCCACTGTACCTCCCAAAGCTGCAGCATCTCCCACCAAGAACATCAAGCACAGCAGGTGCATGGGAAGATCCCCACTTCTAGACACCCCTTCATGCTACACACTAACACAATTTGGAAATACATTAGCAGTCCTTCAACGTTGCTGGCTCTAAATCCTGGAACACCCTGCCCAACAGAACTGCAGGAGTACCGTCACCAGAAGGACTGCAGTCACTCGAGATGGTGGCTCACCAGCAATAAATGCTGGCCTTGCCAGTAAAACACAAATTGTGGGAAATTTATTTTTTAAAAACCCAAAGATAATCCAGTCTAGGACTTGTTGTCACTGATATTTGTGCCAATGAGAAATAAATTGGTTTGCCTCTTTGGAAGCTGCAGGTAAATCAATGCAAAGACAGCACAATTGATTGAAAAATAGTAACAGCAGTAGAAAATTGGTGGTGAGGTTGCCTGTAAATTTATCCAGCAGCTCTGAGCACCTTTAAATCTAGTTACCATAAGGAATCTTAGAAGAGTAGGAAACCGGGCATGCAAAAAGAATGATTACTGCCAATACTCACTGGCTTCTTGCTCGGTGAGTCCTGCCTTCAATATCAGTGTCATTAGTTGGAGGAACTTCCTTGGCAATAATGTAACTTTTCTACTGTGCGCAGGGTTGGAGTTTGGAGGTCCTGGTAATGTTGCTTACAGTGACAGTGCAGGAGGAAAATAAATGACCTGTTGAAAACTGTGCTTCCTACTTCTATTTTTATATATTCAAGGGATGGGGATGTCAATGGTAAAGTGAATGTTTATTATCTATCCCAAATTTCCCTTTGGAATGAGGGAGTTACCAGGCTATTTGAGTGGATTGGGAAATACTAACCATCTGGTGGTCTCACATCACACTTGGCTTGACAAGATAAGGATGGCAGATTTGTTCTTTGAATAACTAGTTGAGTTTTTCTAGCAGTCTGGTAATTTAGTTGTCTCTGTTCTGACAGTAGCTTTCATTTTAAAGTTATTTAATTCTACGAATATGGATTCCCCCCACTGGCACATGGGAATCAAACTCATCTGATCAATACTCAAGGTTCTACAGACCAGGGCCTTGAATCATCATGCTGAAAATGAATTTTAGACGAAAATGAAGTACAGACCTATTTGGCGTGTCAGAATCCCAAAAATAATGTAATTGCACTGTTTCCAATATTATTAATTATGCCAGGCAAATATGTATAATATTAATACGACAACTGGTTAACATCCTAAACAACACGCATCAAAGTTGTAAAACAATCCTCTCCAACTAAACCACCACCATCTCCCAATAAAACAAAATCCCACCTCAAACTAATGAAGACAAACTCTAAACCAATTGGAAACCCCCTCCCCCCCCCCCCCCACCACCCAAACTAACAATAACCTCAGCAGCCAACCGCTGTGGCTATGCACCCATTGCCAGTTCATCCAGGGCCAAGGCGGCCACCGTGCATCTACTCCCAGTACATCTAGGAAACATTCATTCCCATAATGCAAAGAATAAACCTATTCTAATCCCATATCTAATGGTCAACTCAGGCAAAAAGTTCATCAATTCAACCTGAACCTATCTAAACTCAATCACGGTCCAGAACTGAACTAAACACTTACGACCCATTTATAATCAGTGCCCATCCCATAAGAGCGAGAGGCAGACCATGGTCCCATCAGAATAAACTCCCAACCTAATTTGAATCCTCAGTAACCCATGCAACAGGAATACAAAGCACCCACTCAGAATAAACTCATAACTAAACCGGAATATCCTCTGAATGGAAACTGACCTACTGGGGATGCATATTTAACTAGACCACAGTACATCACAGAAGTAATTAGAACACTGTCACAACTTACACAGATAATTATGCTATGTAAAATTCACTTCTCAACTTCATTATCTGTACTTCAGGGCACAGGTAGGCAACTACAGACTTCCAGAACTACCATGACCATTACTTCACCCAGGATTCTATTTCATTCTCCAATTTTGCTGTGTCCAGCTCATCTATTCTGATGAATTCATCTAATGCAACAGTGCGTCTCAGAAATCTCCCTTTTTCCCCTCAGTCGTGGTTTTACTTCCATCATAGTTGACAAGCGTGTTTGTTTCATTTCCTGTTCTCACCCAGAACACAAATCCATTCCTCATCCCCAGTGCCCATCAGCCAGTCTCTCCATTCAATGGATATATCTTGGCAGGACACATTGTCTCCCCCTCTCCACTTTCAATTCCCTGAGGAAGCCTCAAACTGAAGCAGGGTCCAATCTTCTATCTGCACCAACACTCCCTTTCTCATGGCATCCACCCAATGCATTACCCCCCTCTTACCTCCTCCCTCTCTCCAAGAGCCCAAATTATACTTTGAGATGAAATATGGATTTCTTTATCTCGTTTCCAGTTTAGTGTGGTTTATCACTCCCAGTGTGGTCTCCCCTACACTGGGGGGGATCAAACACATATTGGTGACCACTTTGCATGCAGTCCACAATGATGACGCTGAACTTCCAAGCGCCTGTCATTTTAAGTTCTCCATTCCACTCTCACTCTGACCTCTCAGACTAGCCTCACACACAGCTCCAATGAAGTTCATTGAGGAACAGCACCTTTGCTTGTCGGTGACTAAAAGGAACTATCAAGCACTTAACAGTACATGGACAGTTTTCAGTTAATCAGCTACACTAGTTTTGTATCTCATATATATTTTTGTCCTTTGGTCATTTGGTATTTCAGATCTCTATTACACGTCTTTCAGATGTGCCTCTTTCATTCAATAGTGTTTCAGCCTGCTCCATCCTTCTGTCTTCCCCTCTCTGCAACTCAAGAAAAGATTGATTTCCATTTTTATCTAATTCCAGATTTCCACCAGTTTCATTGATATTTTTATTGTTTGATTCTGGTTGTTACCTTTGTTTGGGTCCTTTTCTTTGATGTAATGGTCTTTAGATAGAGACATACAGTACCAATACATTTGCTTGAGAGAAAATACTCCATGATCATCGGAAAGATTGATCGATACCTATCATGAAAAACACCCAGCACACAGTTTATTTGAGTATGATCGACAAACCAAGAGATATACACATGCTTGGACATTTTAAATGTCCTCCCTCCATCGTTTTCTGAGAAACAAATTAGCCAACAGGTGTCAACAAAATGCCTAATAATAAAGTAGTATAAAAGTTTTGCAAATGAATAGCAAGCATGCTGTTTCTTATGGAGGCACAAATCAATTAAAATTGCACAAATATTTTGTTCAAAATGCATATATTACAAAATGTAGAGCCAGCCAAATATTGAAAATGAAAGTTAAATTTCATTGAGGGATGAGAAATATCTGACTAAAGTCTAACATTTCTTCTTCATAGTTGTTCATGTATAAAAGGAGGAAGAGATGTACGCATAAACTCTCTTGTCTTTGACAAGCAGTCAAATGAGTGTGCACTCCTTGGTTCAAAACTTTAAATTCTGACATTTAGCATTACAAATTAATAATAGATCCCCGAAGGGAGAACAAAGAGGGAAGAGACAGAGACTTTAAGACTTTTGCCTCCGTCACAGTGAGGAGGTGCCTGGTGAACTCACTGGGTGGATGTTAATTTGTGTTATTGTGTGTTTTGTTATTTATTATATGTATGACTGCAGGCAACGAAATTTCGTTCAGACCGAAAGGTCTGAATGACAATAAAGGAATTTAAGTCTAAGTCTAAGTCTAAGTTCTCTTAGTTTGAGTCTACACTTTTTCAGAGCCTCAGCAAATCTCCACTACTTCTCAATGGTCTTTCCATTCATAATTAATGATGGGCAGTTCCCCAAATTAATTGCTTAAAACTAAATGAGTCCTTCACTTCAACTTCCATTGAATCCACCTGAATGAAATTAACAAAATCCTGAACTTCTTTGTCCATGATTATTTACTATGACCCATTAAATAATAGATATAATGCAAGGCAATAACTTCAGTCTGAAGAAGGGTCTCGACCTGAAACATCATCCATTTCTTTCTCTTCTAAAATCTTAGATGCTATCCGTACCGCTATTCCTGCATTTTGTAGTCTAGCAACAACTTACAATGTATCTTTGCAATGCTGTATCTAAGTTAGATTCACAGTTTTTGAAACTTTATCTTGATCACCCAAAGAGTGTCTTTCAAACACAGGTTGTCTCCAAACAGCCTCTTCAGACTGCCTTGCACGACTGCTAAGTATCATAATTCTCTGTAGGTTTTGGGGCAACTGTGCCGAGTGTCTGGATATTGTTAACTGTACTCAACCCATAAATGTGGATATGATGAGTTTCAAGGGAGCTGCAATGTACTTGTCACAATGCCATCATCCCATCTCAAGGTGCCCCATCCATGCAGCTTTTTCTATTCCACGCATAAAATATCGTGATTCTCCATTAGAAGGGTTATTAATTCTAGTTTGCATGGATGAATGCACATACTTTGCACAAAGACCACAGCTGTTGTAATAAACTGTGTTTTCACCAAACCATCTGTTGCAGGAGATAAACATAAAGATCATTGTCACACGTTGACTGATCCACACAATTGGATGGATTGGCATATGGACATTAGCTAGTGCAGTTGTCATGAGGTTACTTTTATGCCTTTACCCTCCAGCCTCAGATTCATTCTGATATCAGGGGAAGATTATCACATATCATTAAATCAAACTCCCATTAATACGATTGAAGAATGTGTTAGGTTCTAAACCTAAATCAACCTCAACGATAGCCACTTATCTATGACCCTGATTATACTTTGCATCCAGGTAGACAAAATCTAC
>CM075978.1:175619978-175669352 GCA_038087875.1 Malacoraja senta
GGGAGAGAGGGGGGGAGAGAGAGAGGGGGAGAAAGAGGAAGAAGAACGAGGCAGGTGGGAAAGGGAGAGGGGGGTAGGGAGAGAGGGGTGAGAGAGCAAGGGGGGAGAGCGAGGGGGAGAGAGGGAGAGCGAGAGAGCGAGGGGAAGATTAGATGGAAATGGGGAAGAGGGAGGGGGAGAGAGAAAAATAAAATTAATTGTGAGGGGAGGGATGGAAGGGTGACAAGGGAGTGAGAGTGGGGAGAGAGAGAGTGGGGGAGGGAAAAGGGGATGAGAAAGGGAAAAAGGTGATGGGGAAAAGAAAGAGTTGAGGAGAGAGGGTAGGAGAGGGGAAGTGACAGGGCAGAGAGAAAGAGAGAGGGAGGGAGATGGAGAGGGGGCGAGAGAGGGTAAGAGGAAGAAGGGTGAGGGAAAAAGATGGGGAGAGAGAGGGAGAGGAATGAGAGAGGGGGAGGGAGATGGGGAGGGGGGAGAGAGGGGACAGAGAGGGGGGAGAGAGATGAGAAGGGGATGGTGGGGGAAGTGGGTGGGAGGGGAAAGGAGGTGAGAGGAGGGGGAGGGAGGGGAGAGGGGGGAGAGGAAGGGAGAGGGGAGAGGATAAGAGGGGAGAAGAGAGGAGGTGAGAGAAGAGGACAGGAGGGGAGAGGAAGGAGGGGAGAGGAGAGGAGGGAGGGGAGGGGGAGGGGAGGGGAGGGGAGGGGAGGGGAGGGGAGGGGGGGAGGGAGAGCCTGACTTGCTTTGTTTCCCTTTGCTGTCTTTAGAAAGACTGGGCTGCGGGACAAGCCCCACACTGCCAGCATATCCTTTTTGAAGTCAAGACTGAGCTATCGGGACAAGCCCAAGACCCTCACTTCCTGCTCACCTACCCAAAGACAACAAGGGACTGCGAGTCCCACATGAGGAACAAAGACTGATTTGCCAGGGAAAGCCTGAGATTGCTAGTGAGTCCAAGACTGGGCCATCGGGATATGCCCGAGATTGCCAGTTTCTTCTCGTCACTATCGGACTCAGTATAAATAAGCAGTTTCATGTGACTTCACCATACCATGGTGTAGTCATTCTCAACCAGGCATCTTTGCTGACGCCAAGCTATGTAATTTCTGTTCAATTATGGCATACCCAGATGTTGCTTCCACAATAGCTTCAAATAGACACTGATAAGTCTGCATTGTTGGAGGAGTGAACCTGACCACTATAAATTTATGACCATAACTGGGGACGTTCAGTCGGGTAGGCTCCACTTCAAAAATATCAACAATCCGAGCTGCCATCTGCAAACAAAAACAAAAAATGTTGGACTTCAAATTGTCATAAATAAAATGTATTATAAATATTAAATGAACTGTTGCAACTAAACATTAGAGCTAAAGACCCTGGGGCTGGGACTGGGACTATTTTGCCTGGGACATAGGCAGCTGAGGGGTGACTTTATGGAGGTTCAGAAAATCATGAGGGCATAAATAAGGTCAGAGACCTTTTCCCAGGGAGTGAAATCTAAAACTAGACAGTATAGCTTCAAGGTGAGAGGGGGGAAAAGAGTTAAGAAGGACCCAAAGAGCAGGTTTTTCTATACAGGAAGGTGAGTATATGGAATGAACTGCCAGAGGAAGTGGTAATGGCAGCTACAATTGCAACATTTAAAGGACACTTGGCCAGGTACATGGATTAGAAAGGTTTGGAGAGATATGGGCATATGTGTTTCTAATGATTTTATCTGATTCCACTCCTGTACAGCATGTTCCAGATATCAGCCACTCTATGTGTAAAGAAACTTACCCCTTAGACCATTGCAAAAATTTCTAAACACCTGTTTCACTTTTATATTATGTGGTATTGTGTGTGGATTGATGATAAAAAAAAAAAAATCAATCCATTTTAGAATAAGGCTGTAACGTAAAATATGTGGAAAAAGTGAAGGGGTCTGAATACTTTCTGAATGCAGTGTATATCAGGAGATACAATCGGCATGTAAGAAAGGCAATATTATGGTGGTCATAGGGGATTTCAATACGCAGATGGACTGGGAAAATCAGGTTGGTACTGGAGCCCATGAGAGGGAATTTGTAGAGTGCCTATGAAATGGCTTCTTAGAGAAGCTTGTCGTGGAGCCTACAAGGGAAAAGGTAATTCTTCATTTAATGTTGTGTAATGAAACAGATTTGATTAGGGAGCGTAAGGTAAAGGAACGACGAGGAGGTACTGACCAACTATCTATCTATACATAACTAAAACTTTGATCTTGTTATCTTCCGGTTTCTGAGGTCTTTCTATTTGTGCAAAAACGGTTTGCGATAGCGCTACGATTTTTCGCGAGTTTACTCACCGTTCTCCTGTGCTGCGAGTGCACCAAGTTTCGTTCCGATTGGTTGAATGTCATAAAAGTTAGCAAGGTTTAAAAAATCTTGAAAACCGCACGTGCGCAGATCGATCTCTTCTCCTGCCGTTCAGCACCGCGCGGATTAGTCGCTTCCCCTGTCACTCACCGGGATGGTCCGCCACCTTCCTGCGCCATCGCATCTTTACTGGAGCTGAGGATGGCTGGCGGAGGTTTCCAACCAGACACATTTTTCGGAGGGACCCTAAGCAGCCCAGCCCCAAGCAGCCCAGCCCCGCCCAGCATTGGAGACCCTGCCCAGCCCCGAGTTGGAGATGTCCCCAAATGGAAAGCGACCAGCACCCGCTGTGAGTCCCCATCGCACTGCCAATTCCAGCCACAACTTCTCTGGTCCCCCTCGCTGGCTCCTCCCCCCTCCCCGTGATACCCCCTCTCACCCATGGCTCTTCCCCCGTCTTTACTCCGAGCTCACTCCCCCTCCGCCTCTGCCCCCGCCCCGCCCTCACCCCCCTCCCCCCACAACACTCCCCCCCCAAAACGACCCCGCCCCCACAACCCCCCCACACCCACCCCAGTACATAGAAGCGCATGATAAAACAGGCCGAAGTCGGAATGGTTTTTGTGAAAGGAAGATCTTGCCTGACGAACCTGTTGGAATTCTTTGAGGAAGTAAATAGCAGGATAGACAAAGTATAATCAGTGGATGTGGTTAATCTGGATTTTCAGAAGACCTTTGATAAGGTGCTGCACGTGAGGCTGCTAAAGAAGATGAGAGCTCATGGTATCAGAGGGAAGATACCAGCATGAATAGCTGGTTGGCTGGATGGCAGAAGGCAAAGAGTGGCAATAAAGGGGGCTTTTTCTGGTTGGATGCCAGTGACTTGGTGTTCTGCAGGGGTCGCTACTCTTCACGTTGTGTATCAATGATTTGGATAAGGGAATCGAAGGCTTTGTGGGCAAGTATGTAGATGATACGAAGATAGGTGGAGGGGCAGGTAGTGGAGAGAAAGCCAGGAGTCTGCAGATGGATATGGACAGGTTGGGGGAGTGGGCAAAGAAGTGGCAGATGGAATACGAGATAGCAAAGTGTGCAGTCATGCATTTTGGTAGTAGGAATAAAGGCGTAGACTATTTTCTAAATGGGGAGAGAATTCCGAAATCCGAGGTGCAAAGGGACTTGCGACTGCTGGTGCAGGATTCACAAAAAGTTAATTGCAAGTCAAATTGGTAGTAAGGAAGGTGAATGCAATGCTGGCATTTATTTTGAAAGGGATAGGATATAAAATCAGGGATGTAATGCTGAGCTTTTATAAGGCACTCGCCAAACCGCATCTGGAGTACTGTGAGTAGTTGTGGGCACCTGTATCTGAGGAAGGATGTGCAGAGTCCAGGAGAGGTTTACGACAAAGATTCCAGGAATGATTGGGTGAACATATGATGAGCATTTGATGGCACTGGGCCTGTACTCACTGATGATTAGAAGATTAGTGAGGGGGGACCATTGAAACTTACCGAATATTGAAAGGCCTGGATAGTAGATGTGGAGAGGATGTGGAGAGGATGTTTCCATTAGTGGGAGAGTTTAGGACCAGAAGCCATAGCCTCAGTATAAAAAGACATACCTTTGGGAAGGAGATGAGGAGGTATTTCTCTTGTCAGAGGGTGGTAAATCTGTGGAATTTATTGCCACAGAAGGCTGTGGAGGCCAAGCCAGTGGATATTTTTAAGGTGGAGTTTGATAGATTCTTGATTAGCACAGGTGTTAGGGATTATGGGGAGAAGGCAAGAGAATGGGGTTGAGAGGGAAAGATACACCAGGCATGATTGAATGGCAAAGTAGATTTGCTGGGCCAACTGGCCTAATTCTGCTCCTATAACATGAACATAAAGTCATAGTCAGACAGTGTGAAAACAGGCCCATTGGCCCAACTTACCCACACTGGCCAACATGTTCCAGCTACACTAGTCCCACCTGCCTGTGGCCCATATCCCTCCAAACCTGTCCTATCCATGTGTTAAAGAAGGAACTGCAGATGCTGGAAAATCGAAGGTACATAAAAATGCTGGAGAAACTCAGCGGGTGCAGCAGCATCTATGGAGCAAAGGAAATAGGCAACGTTTCGGGCCGAAACCCTTCTTCAGACTGATAGGGGGTGGGGAGAAGAAAGGAAAAAAGGAAAAAGGCGGAGGAGGAGTCCGAGGGCTGGGGGAGGGGAGGAGACAACCAGAGGGCTGATGAAGGGGAGGGGACAGCAAGGGCTAGCAGAATTGGGAGAATTCAATGTTCAAGCCCCCAGGATGTAGACTGCCCAAGCGGAATATGAGGTGCATTTCCTCCAATTTACGGTGTTGCTCGCTGTGGCCATGGAGGAGACCCAGGACAGAGAGGTCAGATACGGAATGGGAGGGGGAGTTGAAGTGCTGAGCCACCGGGAGGTCAAGTTGGTTAATGCGGACCGACCGGAGGTGTTCGGCGAAACGATCGCCAAGCCTCCGCTTGGTCTCACCGATGTAGATCAGCTGGCATCTAGAGCAGCGGATGCAATAGATGAGGTTGGAGGAGATGCAGGTGAACCTCTGTCGCACCTGGAACGACTGCTTGGGTCCTTGAATGGAGTCGAGGGGGGAGGTGAAGGGACAAGTGTTGCATCTCTTGCGGTTGCAAGGGAAAGTACCAGGGGAGGGGGTGGTATGGGAGAGAAGGGAAGAATTGACAAGGGAGTTACGGAGGGAGCGGTCTTTGCGGAAGGCAGACATGGGGGGAGATGGGAAGTTGTGGCGAGTGGTGGGGTCACGTTGGAGGTGGCGAAACTGACGGAGGATCACTTGTTGTATGTGACGGCTGGTGGGGTGAAAGGTGAGGACTAGGGGGACTCTGCCCTTGTTGTGAGTGGGGGGATGGGGAGAGAGAGCAGTGTTGCGGGGTATGGCAGAGACCCTGGTGCGAGCCTCATCTATGGTGGAGGAGGGGAACCCCCGTTCCCTGAAGAATGAGGACAGTACCTGTCTATCCATGTACCTGTCTAATTGTTCCTTTAATGTGGCAATAGTGCCTGCCTCAACTACCTCCTCTGGCGGCTCGTTCCAAACCTTTGTGTGAAACATTTACCTCTCATATTCCTGTTAAATTTTTTCCCCTTCACCTTAAACCTATGTCCTCTGGTCCTCGATTCCCCTACTCTGGGCAAGAGGCTCTGTGCATCCACCCAATCCGTTCCTCTCATGATTTTATACACCTCTATGACATCTCTATAAGAATATTTTCTGTGTAAAGGACAGTGACGCTTACAGTGAGAAAGCCTTACTCTCCAATAAGTGTATATGTACAACACTACTTTTGGTAAGTCTTTACCTTGTTAGATATTGGCTTGACGGACACCACTACATCCGCGTTGACTTTGCCTACATTGATGATCTTGAAACGGGCTTCACCCTGATCTCCAACATAAACGTTATGGAAGAGAAATTTCTTTTCATCCTCTATGTAGATTCCACTGGTCTCCCCGGTCTGCAAGCATTGGTGAAGATTGATGTTTTGGCAAATGAAATGTTCCTCAAAGATGGCAGGAATATCATCCACCACAATATCTAGATAAGCAAATGCAACTGATTACACGTGATGCATAGGGTAAGAATGACTACAAAAATCTCCTCAGGAATGGGGTGGTTAAACCTAATGTTTGCATTGTTCAAGACCAATATCTTTCTCTCAGTAGACATTTCTACGCTGAAGTTCAAGCTAGAAAATCATCGGACCTGTCTGAAAGGCAAGGCCCAAGCAAATTCAATCCAACTTTTTTTCAAATGGGATAAGATCATCGCCAATCCTTCTATTACAGAATCAAATACACAGGACAAGATGTTAAGAAGTCCCTTGTGCCAATAGGTGGGGAGCATTTCACGTCATTCGTTGATTGTTGAGAGTGGTAGACGCTCAACATCGGGGGGGGGGGTGGGGGGGGTAACCTTCAGGACAGTTGGGCACAGGACACATACTCCAGTAAATTGCATATTTCTGTGCTCTGTAATCTGCTAGACATTTCACAAAATGTTAGAAAATGTAAAGATTATTTGGTACAAACTAGAAAGTGGCATTGAAAAAGAGGCAATCTGATTAAGAGAAACAGGCAGAAAGGGGAAGGGCTGAATAATACAGAAGACGGTGCAGAGATACACGAGAGGGGACATAGGAATGGATGCAGGAATAGGAGTAGGCCACGTGGTCTAGGATTCCATTAGTTAGTAATCTGTTATCACAGGTTTGTCACATGGATGGATCAAATGCTTCTTCAGACTAATGGAGTCTGATGTGCCGGTAGACAAAAGTGCTGGAGAAACTCAGCGGGTACAGCAGCATCTATGGAGCGAAGGAAATAGGCAACGTTTCGGGCCGAAACCCTTCTTCAGACTGAAGAATGTGCCTCCAATTTTGTGATTGACCCTGCATTATCTCAAAGGCCAATGTATTCTAATTAAATTGCAGAGCCTGGAAATGAACTTATGATACATACTAAACAGTTTTCTCTAAAAGTAACATTATTTTCAACACATTGTATTTTCAGCTACCTTGAATTGAAACCAAACTTTCCACTTGCCTCTGTAACTTCACTTGCACACATCCAGCAGAAGGCAGAATGACAGAGATGGTGCAGCCTTATTCCACATAATTACTACTGGATTCCAGGACAATGAACATCAGTGAGACCCAATCACAGAAACTGCAACATACCCATCTCCAGCATAGAAAACAAAGACTGGATTTTTAATTCTTGATTATTAATTCAGACTTGGCTGGTATTTAATTGCGCATCTTTAATTGTCCCTGAGAAGGTGGTAGTGACCTGTGCTGTGAATTGTTGCATATCTTCAGAGGTGGGGCTACCACAATGCTGTTCAGAAGATAGTTACAGAATTTTGACCGAGTGACAGTGAAGGAACAGTGATATATTTCCAGTTCAGTATGATGTGTGGCTTGGAGGGTAACATCAAGATGTTGGTGTTCCCCATGTTTTGCTGTCCTTGTCCTTACAGCTGTTGGAGGTGGTGAGTTTGGAAGTGCTGTCTTGGGAGTCTTGGTGAGTTGCTGTAGGGCACTCTGTAGATGGTACAAATTGCTGCATCAGTTGCAGAGTGAGTGAATTGTTATGGAAGAGGTGTCTATCAAATGGGCTGCTACATCCTATATGGTGTTGAGCTCCTTGAGTGTTGTTGAAGCACCACTCATCCAGGCAAATGGAGAGCGTTCCAATTCACCCCTGACAAGCCTCGTAGATTGTGATGAGTATCAACAAAGTTCATGGGGCCAGGGTAGGAAGCTCAGTACATTAAAGGCTCCCAGACAAATTCACCAATCTCTCTCGCCAGAATCTGTTCCCAACAACTCATTAACCTCTCTGATCATTCAGTCTGGGATCTGTGTGTGTCTCAGTTTTTCTTCATCCACCACAGGTTCCATGGTCTTGGCTACCAAAGAACCTTAGCTTTCAAATTCTCTCCCAACACAACTCAATCACTTTCACCCTGACCAAAGCAATGTTCAAAAGATATCTTTTAATTTTTTTTGGCCTTACTCAATGTCTCTCCTAATGGCCAATTTAATTTGATTTCATCAATGCGAGATTTATTTGTAATTTGTGACTGAGCTTTGGTCTGTTTGAACATACTTGGTGCACAACATTCGATGATCATCCAGTATGGGATACCAGTTGGATTGTCTTTCGGGTCCCGGTCAATAACATCAATGTTCAAGACCTCTTCATGCCTCCCGATCTGGTCTCCAGAGCTTTCCACTGTGATGACCAATTGTCCTCCAGGAGGCACCATTCCGTATCCAGGGAAAACTGTGAATATTCCAATAGTCAAACGTGCCTGCATGGAAGACAGCAGAGAAACGGAAACTAAAGCGCACAACTGACTCAGAACAACATGGCACAGTTCATCACAGGGATATGATAATCACTTAGAGGTTCAGTTGTAATACCATCTCCAGCGTATTTTAAGAACGTGCTGAGCCATAATCTTAAGGTGAGATGAGAAAGATTTAAAGGTGACCTGAGGGCAAGTTTTTCCCCACAGAGGTTATTGGGAATATGGATCGAGCTGCCAGAGAAAGTGTCAGAGGTGGCTACAATTGTAATGTTTAATAAACAGATGGACAGGTACAGGGATAGGAAATGTTTGGAAGGGGAGGGACCAAATGCAGGCAAATGGTACTAGCTCAGGAACGTATCTTGGTCAGCATGGAGGAGTTAGGCTGAATGGTTTGTTATAACTTAAACCAGTGCAGGACATTTGGGGTGAAGTTCCTTTCACAAAACAATTGGGCACAGAAAATAATAATTTCAGTCATTGACAATGAATAAAGGATGATGTGCTTCCTTGTAGAGCTGCTGAACAAATGTATTCACATGTAGCTCATAACACTTTTAGCACATATACTGCAACAGAAGGTGACAGAGTATGTAGGTGTAGCAATATTAGCAAGAGGAGGAGATTAGGGCATACCTACTCAGCCATTTAATAACATCATGGCTGATCTGGTCTTCAAGCTCAATTCCATTTTCTTGTCAGATCTCCTGTATCCTGGATTCCTTCATTGTAAAAAAATCTATACATCCATAATAGCCCTGAATATATTTAATGAGTTGTCATTCTTATCTCTCTGGGGAAGAGAATTCCAAAGATTCACAACCCTTTGAGAAAAAAAAACCTCATCCCGGTCCTGAAAAAAACAAACCCTTATCTAAAGTATTTGTCGGTGTTCTATCTTCTGGCAGGAGATAGGAGCTTGAAAGACCAGATGTCCAAACTTAAGAACAAGTTCCCCCCACTGCTATCAGTCATTTTAACCAATCACCTCTGTTCAACCCCCTGCCCAGAGGTGCTGCCTCTATTCATTTGTTCATTTCATTTATGCACTGTCATATTATTTTGCACTACTTCACTAGTATAATCTTTGCACCATTCTGGTGCTTTGCTGTTGCATTTATTGTTGTATCTCTCATTACTGTGTATATGATTTACTCTGGGAGCTTCATGAGAACAAGGAATTTCAATGCACTCTTTATGACAATAGACTAATCTGAATCTGAATACAAATCTGAGTTCATCAACCTCATCAAGCTCTCTCAATATATCATGCTTCACTTCACATTCCTTGCAACTATGCAGAGCATATTCTGCTCAATCTGTTCCATAAAACATCCCTCTCATCAGAATATAGAATAGTACAGAAGAGGAATGGGCCCTTTGGCCCAGGGTGCTTGTGCCACACATGATGCCAAGTTAAACTGATTTCATCTGCTTGTACATGATCCATATCCCACTATCCCTTGCACTTCCATGTGCCTATCTAAAAGCACCACTATTGTATGTGCCTCCACCACCACCCCTGGCAATTTGTTCCAGTCCCCCACCACTCTCTGTGTAAAATAACCTGCCCCGCACATCTCCATTAAACTTTCCCCCTCTCACCTTATAGCTATGGTATTGAACATTTCCACCCTGGGCAAAAGGTTCTGACATTGTATGGGAATTTACTGAAGTTGATCATCAGGAATCCAGAAACCATCAATTCAGAGCTGTGGAAAACTAAACATGTACTCTAACTGCCTGTGATAGAAGCTCCTCAGCACGATTGTACAAGGCTCAATTATGCTGCAACCAAGTCCGATATTTTCTTTCTTATCCCCCTCCATGCTTATCTTCAGCATGAAGCCTGCTTCTTGCTCCCATGGTGCAATTCCCCCCAAACAGCTGGTATGAAACCACTTCCTGATCCTGATTCCAACTGTCATTGTCAGTGTCAAGTCACATTTATTTATATAGCACATTTAAAAAACAACTCTCATTGGCCAAAGTGCTTTACATTTGTTATAAGAATAGTATAAACAAACAAACTACATACATATATACATAGTTAAGAAAGGCTTGGGAGTATAGATAAGTTTTTAGTCTTGACTTAAAGGAGTCGATGGAGGGGGCAGTTCTGATGGGAAGGGGATGCTGTTCCACAGTCTAGGAGCTGCAACCGCAAAGGCGCGGTCGCCCCTGAGCTTATGCCTAGACCGCGGGATATTCAGCAACCCCAAGTCGGCCGATCTGAGGGACCTGGAGGTGGAGTGGTGGGTAAGAAGACTTTTGATGTAGGTGGGGGCAATTGAGGGCTTTGTAGACATAGAGGAGGATCTTGAAATGTATACGGAACCGCACAGTGGTTCTACCTTTCTTCCATCCTGTTAAGTGCTGTTTAACTATTATACCCTGATGTGTTTAACTGTGAAAGCCCAACTGGCAAAAAACATGAACTGCTCTTGTTTGCTTCCAGGGTACCACCTGCCCTGTTGAATTTCTGCATTCTGTTTTCATGCCAAGATCAGGAACATTGCACGTCTCAAATTCAATTAACGGAAAACACTCTCCCACCAGCTGGCAATTAGATCTTCTGCATAAGCCGCTTGGCTCACCTGTGGCGTTTGGTCTTTCTGCTTAGGAGCTCCATTGGATCTCATGGAGCTCGATCTGTCCTGGGCCTTTCCAAGTTTGGCGCTAGTGACACTGTGAAACCCAGAAAAAAGTTAACTGAAGAGGTTTGCAACATACCAAGTTATCCTGAATTGCAACAAAAACATTAATTAATTCTACACCTTGATCTTGTACCAGTTCTTACAGTACCATTAATTTTACTCTCCTGCTCTTTCCCTATGGCCAAACAACCATATTCCTCTCAACATTATCCCCATCTTTCAAAAGTTGTGTAGGAAGGAACTGAAGATGCTGGTTTACTCCGAAGATAGACACAAAATGCTGGAGTAACTCAGCGGGACAGGGAGCATCTCTGGATAGAAGGAATGGGTGACATTTCGGTCAAGACGCTTCTTCAGACAGAGTCAGGGGAAAGGGGAACGAGAGATATAGACAGCGATATAGAGCGAAATAAAACAGAAATAAAAGATACTGTATGTAAAAAAGTAACGATGATCAAGGAAGCAGCCCATTGTTAGCTGTGGGCTTGGTGAAAACGAGATATACAAACAATGAAACTCACCAGGATGCCAGTGAAACTAGTACAACGACTAGGGTGGGGGAGGGACGGAAAGAGAGGGGATGCAAGGGTAACTTGAAGTTATAGTGTTCATATCGTTGGGTTGTAAGTTGCCTAAGCGAAATATGAGATGCTGTTCCTCCAAGGCAGGGTAGAAAGAAGTGTAGTCTAGATAGTTGTGAGATTCAGTAGGTTTATAATAGACATCAGTCGATAGTCTATCTCTTGTGATGGAGATGGTGAGATCAAGAAAGGGGAAAGAGGTGTCGTCCAGTAGATGTTCCGTGAATTTGAGTGCAGGATGGAAATTAGTCGTCAAGTCAGTGAAGCCAATGAGTTCTGCTTGTGTGCAGGAGACAGCACCGATGTAGTCATCAATGTAGCGGAGATAGAGTTCTAGGATAGGGCCAGTGTACGCCTGAAATAGGGATTGTTTGACGTACCCTACAAAGCGGCTATACCTGGGTTTTGGAGGAAGTGGGAGGAGTCGAAGGAGAAGTAGTTGAGAGTAAGGACCAGCTCTGCTAGGCAGAGGAGAGTGTTGGTAGAGGAAAATTGGCTGGTTCTGTGGTGGAGGAAGAAATGGAGGGCTTTGGCTGTGGTCAAAGAAGAAACAGAGGGCTGTTATTGAAGCCCTTATAGACAGTGTTCCCAAATCGTATCAACTCTTTTCTTTCCTAACACCATCTCCAGTTCTCCTACCAGTTCCCTGAAATCTGGTGATTGAAATACACAGCTGGTGGACAGAAGCAGTATTTTGGCATGGACCAGTTTGGCTAGATGGTTTGTTTACACACTGTGCATTCTAAGCAATTTTAAACAGGCAATATGAAGAGAAAATATGTAGCACATGAAATCACATTTTCTCTCTCCCAATACCAGAAATGTGGTGTAAATTGGCAGTTATAGGTTTTGGTAATGTGTTCTGGGAAGCTAGATGGAATACATTAATGCTCCTAATTTGACAATAACTGGAGTTCATTTGGCAACTCTACAGAGAGGCAGCAGAATGGTCATTGCAGGAATCAGAGAAATATCACACTGGTATGGATGACAGGAGCTTTTGGAGTTAAGGCACAGAAGATGGAGAATTCCTATCTGTGAAAAGTCATTTATGTGGTGGGAATTGGAGCATACCACTAATAGTAAAAGCAGAACTCACTCCAATGGCAGTAGACAAGACTCTGCTCCTGCTTTGTGCCCAGTGGTCTGTTAAGCACAACGTCAGAGGCATTTTGCATGACAGAACAGAACTGTGCATTCTGAACTTCTGGTTGGTGGATGGTGAACATTTCTGGTTGGTGGATGGTTCCTCATACCTGAGGGCAGAGCAACAAACAAGCTGGTGGAGGAAGTCAGCAGGTTAAGCAGTGTCTTTGAGAGGTGGGGAGGGGAAGGAACTGTTCACGCTTCGGGTCAAAACCTTGCATCAGTAACCAAAGTAAAGCATAGACTTTGTCCCCAGAAATCCATCCTTCTGGCCAGTGCACAAAATGACCCCAAATTTAGGTTCCTTTGCAACTCCTCAGCTAACGCTGGGACATGGGAATTCACTGGAGAGTGACTAGCGGTGGGATATCCAAGCCAGGATCCTCCTCTCCAAGTACAGGCATTAAAGGCTGTTATGATATCGCAAGGGTGAGAAATTCTCACTGGATCTTGGAAGAAATTGTAAACAGAGCAAAGACTGATGGAACTGAAAGCACCTCCACCTAATTGCAGTTGAGGAATAATTGGAAGGGACGTTCCATACCTCTTCTTTCCCTGGTGTGACGCCATGATGGGCATTTTAAAGATGAAGTACTTGAACTCAAATTCGCCAGTGTTTTCAAGAGTGAACGTGCGGTTCCTTCGGCCTCCGACCAGCACAGTGCCAAAGTTGAGCTCCCTGGCAGGCAGCATCCGATATGTACTGAAGACAGCACGTACGGAGATTTTCACTGGAATGCTGGCAATGACCTCTCCTCCTTCAGCAACGGTGGGTTCAATCACCTGTAGTGATAAAGAGATAATGTATTGATGTTCCAAATAAACATCCCTCATTCAGTTAGTTTTATAGACCACTGACTGTATAAACCCAAATGAAATCCAGCCAAGAGGTATGAAGATTCCCATAAAAAAGAGAGTAAAATTAACAGCAAGGTGACAAACCTGGAGGAGCTTCAGCACATCTTGTTCAATGCAATACCTGCAAACGTGGGCAGTACCAATCATTATACACCATGGCTGGACAGATGTGAAGCTCCTCAGTTCTATCTATGGTCTCAAGCATAAATTGATAGCAACCAAGGCCAAACTACTTGGCACTGGAGGTATTTGGAAAGGGAGGACATAATCAGTTTACAAAGATTACGCACCTGGTCATTTTCTGGTGATCATGTTCAGGGTTCCTGAATTCATAGAATAATACATGAATCTATGACTCGTACATAATACATAGATTTATTTATTATATGATCTTCAATTCAACGTGCTCCTTCTGATCAGGCAGCATGGTGGCGCAGCGGTAGAGGACGGCACTGTGAACAGCGGTAGAGTTGCTGCCTAACTGCGCCAGGTTTGATCCTGACTATGGGTGCTGTCTGTGCAGAGTTTGTACGTTCTCCCCATGACCTGCCTGGGTTTTCTCCAAGACCTTCGGTTTCCTCCCACACTCCAAAGATGTACAGGTTTGTAGGATCAATTGGCTTGCTAAAATGTAAATTGTCCCTAGTGTGTGTAGGATTGTGTTAATGTGTGGGGATCGCTGGTCGGCACGGACTCGGAGGGCCGAAGGACCTGTTTCTGCGCAGTATCTATAAAAGTAAAAACTAAAACTAAGATGCCAACGAACACTAATCCCATCAGCCTGCTTTTGGCCCACATCCCTTCAAATATTTCCCTATCCACATACCTGTCTTTTAAACGTTATAATTGTGTGCAAGACACGCTTTGATACAATTCAAGGTGGTTCACAGAGCTCATATGACAAAAGATAAGTTAGCTCGTTTTTATGGTCATATAAATCCTACCTGTGACAGATGTAATTCTGAAGTGGCCTCATTGACTCATATGTTTTGGTCCTGCCCACTTTTGGAAAAATATTGGAAATACATTTTTGATACTATTTCTGTAGTTTTAGGTATTGATTTACAACCTCACCCTATTACTACAATTTTTGGGCTACCAATGTTAGATTCTATTCATCTGTCCCGTTCCACCCATCGGCTGATTGCTTTTACCACATTAATTGCCAGAAGATCTATTTTATTTAAATGGAAATACTCTAATCCTCCGACCACACCCCATTGGTACTCTGAAACGATATCATGTTTAAATTTAGAAAAAATTAGGAGTGACATTGTTGAACCCTTGGTTAAATTTGATAGGACTTGGGGAAACTTTATTCAACATTTTCATACGATATAAATTGTCCCCTCTCCAACCGTTATAATTATTTTACCTTTATACCGTGGAACGACTTGACGACAAACAGGGACTTAAATTGTTGAAATTATTTGCAGCCCAGATTCTGTTTTGCTTTTTTTTTAGTTTAGGGGGTTTTGTTTTTTCATTTTTTCTCTTTTTTTCTTTTTTTTGTTCTTTTTATCTTGGTTTTTATACATATGTTCTCTTTTAAACATTTAACTATATTTACATAGAGGTCTATATTCAATGTGTATTTTGACACTGGACTCATATTTAGGTTATACCTGACATTAATGTAACCCTGATCCCTATGTATCAATATCATTGTTATGTTTATAATTATTTTTTTGTTGTCTTGTTTTTGCTTTTGAAAAAAACGAATAAAAAGATTTTAAAAGAAAAGAATAATTGTACTCGCCTCTCAAACTTCATTTGGCAGCTTGTTCCATATACCCATCACCCTCTCTGTGAAAAAAAACATGCACCCTGGATCCTCTTTAAATCTTTCCCCTCAACTTAGATCTATGTCCTCTAGTTTTAGACCCTCCTACTTTGGGAAAACACTGTGAATCTTAAAGGCCATAAGTTTATAAACCTCTATAAAATTACTCCTCAGCCTCCTCCGCTCCAGGGCCAACATTTCTAATTGCTTGTTATATCTCAAGCCATCCAGTCCAAGCAACATGTGGGTATTTCTGCACCCTATCGATCCTATGTCTATGACTTGCAGCAGTTGCAAGAGGCAAAAACCCCCACCAATGTATAGGTGTTACCTTACTACACAGGAACAGGCTCTAAATCTTGAGTTTTTTACTCTTGCGATATCTTCTCCATTTGAAGAACAAAAGGGAATCAAAATGTGATGGGGGTGGGGGTGGGGGAGAGAGATTGTAAAATGTGAAGGTTGGAAACCAGCACATCTCCAAGTCAGATGAAGTGTGTAGGAAGGAAATGCAGATGCTGGTTTAAACTGAAGATAGACACAAAATGTTGGAGTAAATCAACGGGTCAGACAGCATCTCTGGAGAAAAGGAATAGGTGACGTTTCAGGTCGAGACCCTTCTTCAGACTGAGAGTCAAGGGAAAGGGAAACGAGAGATATAGATGATGATGTAGATAGATATAGAACAAATTAATTAAAGGTATGCAAAAAAGTAATGATGATAAAGGAAACACGCCATTGTTACCTGTATGCTAGGAGAGAATGAGTGCAGACAATGAGGCTCAACAAGGCGACTTTGAAGCATTGTACCAGCTTCAAAGTCTTGCACTTTGGAAAGTCAAATATAAGGGGAAAGTATAGGTTATTTGCAGGACCCTGAACAGCATTGATGTACATATGGATCATGGGGTGTAAGTCCGTTGCTCACGGAAAGTAGTAACACAAGTAGGTAGAGTGGTAAAAAGGGATATGGAATGCTTGCATTTGTCGGTCAGGGCATTGAGTATTAGAGTCAGAAAGTCATGATACAGTTATATAAGACTTTGGTTGGGCCACATTTAGATTACTGTGTGTAAGGTTTTTTTTTGTCCCATTACAGGAAGGATGTAAAGACATTGCAGAGCGTGCAGAAGATGTTTACCAAAATGCCACCCTGGGTTAGAGAGTATTGGAACAGCTGAGGAAACTTGAAATGTTTTGTTTGGAGAGTTGGAGACTGAGGGGAGACCTGTTAGAAGTTTATAAAATTATGAGAAGCATAGATAGGGAAGATAGTCAGAGCCTTTACCCTAGGGTAAATATCAAATACAAGAGGGCATAGCTTGAAGGTGAGAGGGAAGAAAGTTTAAAAATGTGCGGGCATGGTTTTTTTACACAGTGAGTGGAGCATGCCTGTAACACCTCGCCAGAGGTGGTGGAGGAAGTAGATAAGACCATTTAAGAGTGATATAGATAAGCATAAGGGAATGGAGGGATACATATCACATGCAGGCAGAAGGGAATAGGTTAATTTGGCATTTCATTCAACAGAGATATTGGTGGCCGAAGGAGCTGTTGCTGTCCTGTGCTGTTCTATGTTCTTAATACCAGGTAAAGATGGGAGAAAAATATATTCGGTAATGAGTAGTATGTGTTATATCAAGTTATTATCAACTGATATGAGTTGGGAAAAGTTGTGCAAAAAATTGGGGGATATTCAAAGAGCAAAAAAGAAATAAGCATATTTTAATTTGCATATTACCTGGACACCTGCTTGATTGGAAAATGCAGCTAGCAAAAAGACTGAAATACAAGAAGTGGGAATTACCTGGAAACAACTTTTCAAAGCCTGTAGAAATATTTGATCTAACCTGGCAGCGTAGAATAGGCTCATCCTTGATGTGTGTGCTTATGCCGCTGCGGAAGATTATGTAGATATGACTGGCACGATCATTCGGAGCCAGAGTCCCTTTACTTGGCTGAATGTTGAACAGAGAATTCACATCTGGCATGTCGCGTTTTGTGGATTGGAGTTGAAATCTGGTAAGAAAAAATTTAACTTTTACAAGCTTGAACAAAGTAACTGACATAAAAATGTAAGCGGAATGTAATCTTGGTTTCTTGGTCCTCCAAAATATTCCAAATGGAATTTAAACTGGAGGTGGTGGAGGGAGGACTTAAGCCAGAAAGGGTTTTTGGGAAGAAAGAGCTACCTTAAATTTAGTTGCATCTGGTTGGGTAACTATGGTAGGGTGAAGATTATTCCATGCTTTAATTGTGCGGGGGAAGAATGAATTGCTGTACACATCTGTCTTGGTAGCTGGAATCTCAAATTGGATCGAATGTCCTCGTCTGCTACTAATTGGTTTGGGTTTGGTGTAGGTCTTGTAATCTATGTTGAGCTGACCATTTAACATTTTGTAAAAACAGGTCAAACGGTGAGCTTCACGTCTGTCTTGGAGAGAATTCAGAAGTTTGGTAACACTCGCTTCTCTCTCATAGGTGTTAGTAACAAATCGAGCTGCCTGTCTTTGGACACGTTCGATGGAAGAAATGTTTTTATTTGTGTATGGGTCCTTTGAATCCTTTGAATTCACAGTAATGCATCCAGAGGACACATCTCCTCACCCATCCTTCCAGCTGTTTAGTGGGACTGTTCCCTTTGTGATTCTCGTGTTCACTCCCAATTCCACGAATATTCACTCCGTTTTTCACAGCAGCTTCCCATCCTACCACAGGAGTTGGCCCTTGCTAACCATCAAACACCCATTTACACTAATTCTACATTGATCCTATTTTTTATTCCTTCTATGTTTCTTTTTTTTATAATAAAAACAAACTTTATTCAAGTAAAATAATATGTGCAATACAGGAACTGTGCAAAAAATTCTTCCGACATTATCGGCTATACATTGTGTTTACACAAATTACACAATTTTACCCCACACCCTTGCCACTTATGTGGCCCGCTGGCATGAAATCCCTTCCCTTATTTGAGGGGAATCTCCACCACTCTCTTCCCCCCCCCCCAATGACCAGCATCAGAAGGACCCTAGACTGTTGCCCTCCCCCACAGAGTCATGGCTGCGCCATGCTTCAGTGCGTCCCTCAACACGTACTCCTGCAGTCTGGAGCGGGCCAGTTGGCAACATTCCCTGACAGACTCTGCTGGGAGGTCAACAAAGTTCGGGCAGACCAAAGGGTGTCTTTCACCGAGTTGACGATCTTACAGCAGCACTTGATGTCTGTCTCTGAATGCGTCCCTGAAAACAGTCCGTAAATCATAAAGTCCTCTCTTATGGAGCTGTTTGGAATAAATCGTGACAGGGACCCTTGCAAATCCACATTCTGCGATGACGTGGGCAACTGTCTTTGTGAACTCGCTCCACATTCGATGATTCAACTACACAGTAAGGACAAATTATAGTGGCTAAGTAACCTAGAAACCCCTCCACCTTTGGAATGTGGCAGGCAGAGGTCACATGGAGAATGTGCAAACTGCACGTAGACAATGGCAGATGTTAGGATTTAAATCACATCCCGAGCATTGAGGGTGCAGCTCCTCTAGCTGTTTTAGATTGTGTGGGGGAACTCCATGGAGCAGCCAGCATCTCTGGATAGAAGAAATTGGGTGACGTTTTGGGTAGAGGCCCTTCTTTAGATTTCCTCTGGTTTTAGTGTTTTTAGTTTAATTTAAAGATACAGCGTGGAAACAGTCCGTTCAGCACACCGAGTCCACGACGACCATCGATCACCGTACACTAGTTCTATCCCACACATTAGCGACGTAAGTCAAGAGTCAAGAGTCAAATATATATATTTGTTGTCTGTGTCTGTGTCTGTGTCTGTGTGTGTGTGTGTGTGTGTGTGTGTATATATAATATATATACCCCCACACACACACACACACACATTTTCCCTCCTGGGATTAATAAAGTTCTATCGTATAGTATAATGTGTGTCGGAAAGAACTGCAGATGCGGGTTTAAACTGAAGATAGGCACAAAAAGCTGGAGTAACTCAACAGGTCAGACAGAATCTCTGGACAAAAGGAAAATATTACATTTTGGGTTGGGTCTGAAAAAGGTTCCTGCACACCTTTGGAATGTAGAAGGAAACAAGAGCACCCAGAGAAAACCCATACGATCAAAGGGAAAAGAAGCAAACTCCATGCAGACAGCACCCATATTCAGGATCATTTCCGGGTCTCTGACACTTTAAGGCAGCAACTTTATGGCCAATGTACTGCCCCATAGTCTTGAACCGAATTAAAACATAAGTAAAGGGGGACATAGCATCACTTAGAGATTCAAGACTGAAAATGGATAGTTTCTTTTTTTTAGAAACCAAAGTTATCAACGTATAATTTTTTGTGTGTTGGAAAACAAAATATAGTGGCAGAGCTGGTGGACTTGCTACCTCACACGCCAGAGATCTGTGTTCGATCCTGTCCTCGGGCACTGTCTGTGTTGAATTTGCACATTCTCCCTGCAAGCGTGTGGGTTTCCTCCCACATCCAAAAGACACATTGCTTTGTAGGTTAACTTGTCTCTGTAAAATTGCCCCTAATGTGTAGGGAGTGGGTGAAGAAAGTGGGATAGCAGAACTTGTGTGAATGGATAGACAGAAATTCTGGAGAAACTCAGCGGGTGAGGCAGTATCTATGGAGCGAAGGAAATAGCGACGTTTCGGGTCGCGACCCTTCTTCAGACTGATGCGAGGGTGGGGTGGACGGGCGGGAAGAAGAAAGGAAGAGGCGGAGACAGTGGGTTGAGGGAGAACAGGGAAGCTGATCCACCTGGAGATCAGGTTGGTTATTGCTAACCGAGCGGAGGTGTTGGGCGAAGCGGTCGCCAAGCCTACGTTTGATCACACCGATGTAGAGCAGCTGACACCTAGAGCAGCGGTGAGGTTGGAGGAGGTGCAGGTGAACTTCTGTCGCACCCGGAAAGACTGCTTGGGTCCTTGAATGGAGTCAAGGGGGGAGGTAAAGCGACAAGTGTAGCATTTCCTGCAGTTGCAAGGGAAAGTGCCAGGAGAAGGGCTGGTTTGGGTGGGAAGGAACGAATTGACCAGGGAGTTACGGAGGGAGCGGTCTCTGCGGAAAGCCGACAGGGGAGGAGATGGGAAGATGTGGCCAGTGGTGGGATCCCGTTGGTAGACAAAAAAGATGGAGCAAAATCAGCGGCTGAGGCAGCATCTATGGAGCGAAGGAATAGACGACGTTTTGGGTCGAGACCCTTCTTCAGATTGATGTCGAGGGGAGGGGTGGGAAAAAGAAAGGAAGAGGCGGAGACAGTAGGCTGTGGGAGAGCTGGGAATGGGAGGGGAAGGAAGAAGAAAGCAAGGATTACCTGAAATTGGAGAAGCCAATGTTCATACCCGCTGGGGTGTAAACTACCCAAGCGAAATATGAGGTGCTGTTCCTCCAATTTGCGTTGGGCCTCACTCTGGCCATGGAGCTCAGGACAGAAAGGTCGGATTCGGAATGGGAGAGGGAGATGAAGTGCTGAGGCACGGGGAGATCAGGTTGGTTATTGCGAACTGAGTGGAGGTGTTGTGCGAAGCGATCGCCAAGCCTGCGCTTGGTCTCACCGAGGTTGATCATACGCTGAATAATCCAACCACATTTTTGTTTGGAAGTGGAAAGAAATAATAGAAACTGCATTCATTGCAATGTGTAAAAAGAGTTGAGATACTGTATTGTAATTTTGCTGCATGTCATTGTGGTACATATCATGTCTTGATTGGTGTATATGTTTAGTTTGTGACTTTAATTGAAGCAGAAATAATATGTGAATGCTTCATTGAGCATAATTCCAACTGGTAATTACGCACTTCGTCCGAGCACATTATCGCACGCGTCATGCAAGCCGTCTTAAGTGACCACCTAAACTGTCATTTGGCAACCTAAAAAGCTGCCTAGGTTGCCGGCTGGAAACAGAGAAAAAAAGTTAAGTGAGAGCCCTGAAAAGGATTGCAAATGCTGGAAATTTGAGTAAACAAAAATGTTGGAGGAACTCAGCAGGCCAGGCAACATCTATGGAGGGAATGACAGATTATGTTATCAGACGTGTTCCTTCTTCAGACTGATGGTGTAGGTTTTTTGTGCATATGACAATATACTCGACTGGACTTAAAAAATAGAAAATGCTGGAAACACTCAGCAGGTCAGAAAGATTCATTGGATAGAGGAATGGAGTTAACATTCAGTTCTGGTCTTCGACTTAAAACACAGTTTTTCTCTCTTCTCAGATGCCTAAGTAGCTGAGTGCTTAATGCATTAAATGTTTTTATTTCAGAATTCCAGCATCTGTAGTTTTGATTTCAAATACAACATCCCTTTTTGGCAAATCCTAGGGAAGCAACTCTACTTTTTGATCTATAATTTATCATCAGACTACTTGAGGAGAAACAGAAAAAAAGTACCTGTATGCAATCTCATATTTTCCTTTGTTCTTCAACGTGATAGTCTGTTTCACGGTATCGATAACTTTAATGATACCAAAATCATCCCGCCATCTGCACCTTTAATGCAGAATCAAAATAAGATGTTAATATATATCTCCTCAACATAACCGCTGCAGCAATGGAAATGTACGTGAGCTGAGGAAGCTGGTGAGGAGTCTTCAGTTGGTTTAATAGTGCATGGTGTCCTCTGCTGATACATTACAAACTATATCGTGTGGCTGAGTCTGGATTCCAGCTGGACGGAAGACTGAAGGTAGACACAAAGTGCTGGAGTAACTCAGCGGGACAGGCAGCATTTCTGGAGAGAAGGAATGGATGACGTTTCGGGTCGAGACCCTTCTTCAGACTGAATGAGTAAGTGTTGCAGGATAATCAAACTGATGATTTGGGAAGCAACCCACAGGGGCAACCTGAGCTTGCCGTTGCCGCCACTTTAATTTTCCATCCCATTTGTTGTGTAAGTGCCTGTTCCTCTAAATCCTGTGTGTGTGTGGGGGGGGGGGGGGGGGGGGGGGGGGGGGGTATCGTAGATTGTGAAAATCATAATTGTTATGATTAGTGTTGCCTTGAAGTCTATGTTCAAGATAAATAATGGAGACTTCACTGTGTATCATGGTTCTGTTTTAATAGTTCCAACTATTGTATGGCTTCTACAGACTGCTCTTTCTGCATCTGTTCCTGCACTTTCCAGATCACATGTCCTTAAAAGTTTAAGTCATACATTTAAATTTGTATGTCACAACCCAGTATAACAATTCTCAAAAAATTACAGCAGGCTCCTGATCAGCTGGCCAAGTGGGCTGAGGAATGGCTAAATGGAGTTTAATGCAAATAAGTAAACGATGTTGCATTTTGGGAAGTCAAACCAGGGCAGAAACTTTTTCGTGAATAGGGCCCTGGGGAGTGTTATAGAGCAGATGGATCTTGGAGTACAGGTAGACAAAAATGCTGGAGAAACTCAGCGGGTGAGGCAGCATCTATGGAGCGAAGGAATAGGTGACATTTCGGGTCGAGACCCTTCTTCAGACTGATGTGAGGGTGGGGGGGTTGGGGGGGGGGCGGCACGGGAAGAAGAAAGGAAGAGGTGGAGACAGTAGGCTGTGGGAGAGCTGAGAAGGGGAGGGAAAGAGAGAGAAAGCAAGGACTACCTGAAATTGGAGGTCAATGTTCATACCGCTGGGGTGTAAACTACCCAAGAGAAATATGAGGTGCTGCTCCTCCAATTTGCAGTGGGACTCACTCTGGCCATGGAGGAGGCCCAGGACAGAAAGGTCAGAATTGGAATGGGAGGGAGAGTTGAAGTGCTGAGCCACCGGGAGATCAGGTTGGTTAATGCGAACTGAGCGGAGGTGTTGGGCGAAGCGATCACCAAGCCTACGCTTGGTCTCACCGATGTAGAGCAGTTGACACCTAAAACAGCGGACGCAATAGATGAAGTTGGAGGAGGTGCAGGTGAACCTCTGCCTCACCTGGAAAGACAGCTTGGGTCCTTGGATAGAGTCGAGGGGGGAGGTAAACGACAAGTGTAGCATTGCGGTTGCAAGGGTAAGTACCAGGGGAGGGGGTGGTTTGGGTGGGAAGGGATGAATTACCAGGGAGTTACGGAGGGAGCGGTCTCTGCGGAAAGCCGAAAGGGGAGGAGATAGGAATGTATGGCCAGTAACTCCTTGGTCAATTCGTCCCTTACCGCTCAAACCACCCCTTCCCCTGGTACTTTCCCTTGCAACCGGGCTGGGCTTGTATACTTTAGAAGGATGAGAGGAGATCTTATTGAAACATATAATATTAAGGGATTGGACACCCTAGAGGCAGGAAACATATTCCCAAAGTTGGGGGAGTCCAGAACCGGGGACCACAGTTTAAGACTAAGGGGTAGGCTATTTAGAACGGAGATGAGGAAAAACTTTTTCACACAGAGTTGTGAGTCTGTGGAATTCCCTGTCTCCGAGGGGGTGGTGGAGGCTGGTTCTCTGGATGCTTTCAAAGAGAGCTAGACAGAGTTCTTAAAGATAGTGAAGTCAAGGGATATGGGATGAAGGCAGGAACAGGGTACTGATTGTGGATGATCAGCCATAATCACATTGAAAGGTGATGCTGGCTCGAGGGGCCGAAAGGCCCACTCCTGCATCTATTGTCTATTGTCTATTGTCTATTGATGCTAAACTTTGGAGTTCTCCACCTTAGAGTTTGTTGAGTGCTCAGTCATTGACGGTGAGTAGATCTTTGTATTGTTAGGGGCTGAAGATAAATCATCGAGTGGGTAAGTGGATGAGATGCACAGTTTGTCCGGATCTTATGCAAAGATGGAGCCAGATCTTGCTTCAATTTTTTATCATTACTATTGTCTTTCCTGACATGAGCTCATTCTGTGAATCAGTACTGCAGCAATAGCAACCTTACCTTTAGGGAAACTGATGTCCAGAGCCACATCATAAGCTTCTGCAAGGACCAGTATGTTTTCCGTTTGAACAATGCCGAGGATGTTATTTGCATCATAGACCTCAGGAGAGGGCAAGCAAAATGATAACATGAAAACATAAACACACACTTGATATCCACTGATTGGACCAGATGGTGAATGCTAGTTGAGGACTAATTAAGCATGATCTAATTATATGTTATACTCTTGTTGCTACACAGCATTCATTAACTTCAACAAAGCACTCTCATTACAAGAGAAGACACAGGGTGCTGGAGTAATTCCGTGGATCAGGCAGCATCTTAGCAGAACATCAACATTTCAACTCAGGACGCTTCTTCAGCTGAAAAATGATGATACAATGATACAATACAATTTATTTGTTGTCATTTGAACCTAAGTTCAAACAAAATTTGGTTTCTGCAGTCATACAAACAAGTAAAAATAACCAAGACACAACACAATTTACACAAACATCCATCACAGTGAATCTCCTCCTCACTGTGATGGAAGGCAAAGTCTTATCTCTCCCCTGCACTCCCCATTCTCCTCCCGATGTCAAAGTCCCCGGCGGGCGATGGTAAATATGTCCCGCGGCCATTAAAGACGCGCCGGGCGATGCAAGGCCACGCTCCGGGTCTTGATGTTGGAGCCCCCGGTAGCGCTAGCAAGTCCCGCGGCCAGTAAAGCCGCACCGGGCGATGTAAGGCCCCACTCCAGGTCATCCTCAACCCCGCAACTCGGGCGGGAGAAGTTGCCGTTGCGGGAGCCCCGAAAAGCGGTCACCCACCAGGGACCTGCGAGCTCCCGATGTCACCGTCCACCGTGGACTGGCAGCTGGAGCCTCCGAATATCCGGGGTCGGGCCGCAGCAGCGCGCCACCACAGCTCCTCCCGTTCCGAACTCGGCCAGCTCCGCGATGGCGAGTAGTCCGCAGGCTCCGCGACTGGAGCCCCAGGTCGTTCTGTTGGAGGCCGCTCCACGGTGCTAGGCCCCAATGACAATGGAGACCCGACAGAGAAAGGTCTGGTCTCCCGTGCAGGGAAAAGATTTTAAAAGTTTCCCCCACCCTACCCTCCACCCCCCGCCCCCCACACATACCCAGTTTTAAAAAAACACTATAACGAAACTCAAACGAAACAAAAAAAAACAAAAATACAGACGGACTGCAGAGGCCGCTGCGACGTGGGTCACGCCGCCCACCGAAAAAGCCTCCCATCCTAAAATGTTGCCCATCCGTGTTCTTTGGGGAAAAAAATGATAGGGCAAGTTATTTTCTAAATGAGGTGGAGCTGCGTTGTAATGCAACGCAAAGGGATCTAGGGGTAGTAGTACATGAATCACTAAAAGTTAGTATGCAGGTGCAGCAAGCAATCAGGAAGGCCAATGGAGTTTTGGCCTTTATTGCTAGGGGATTGAGTATAAAAACACGGAGGTCTTGCTGCAGCTGTACACAGTATTAGTGAGACCACATTTGGAATACTGTGTACAGTTCTGGGGTCCATACTTAAGAAAGGATGTACTGGCCCTGGAGGCAGTGCAGCGAAGGTTTACAAGATTAATTCCTGCAATGAGGGGATTGACATATGAGGAAAGGTTAAGTAGGCTGGAACTCTACTCTTTGGAGTTTAGAAGAATGAGAGGCGATCTCATTGAAACATATAAGATCGTGAGGGGCCTTGATCGGGTGGATGCACCGAGGATGTTCCCAATGATCGGGGAAACTAGAACTAGGGGACATAGTTGTAGAATAAGAGGGGGCTCTTTTAAAACTGAGATGAGGAAGAACTTCTTCACCCAGAGGGTGGTTAATTTATGGAATTCACTGCCCCAGGGAGCAGTGGAAGCAGAAACATTAAATATATTTAAGTCTAAATAGATGGTTTTTTAGCTGCCAAGGGGATAAGGGGCTACGGGGAGAGGGCAGGGATATGGACTTAGGTATGGTTAGTATAGTAAGACCTGAGTGATCTCCTGACAAGTGTCGATCGCCTGGATTGGGGTCGGAGAGGAATTTCCCGGATTTTTTTCCAGAATTGGACCTGGGTTTTTATCCGGTTTTTTGCCTCCCCCAGGAGATCACGCGGTTCTTGGGGTGGAGAGGGGTGATAGCGATATAAAGGGGAGGTAGTGTCTTGTGTTCTGTGTCTTGTGTCTACTGTTTGTGGGTAAGGGTGTCTGTTTGGTGTTCAGCCATGAGCGAATGGCGGTGCGGGCTCGATGGGCCTGGTGGTCTACTCTCGCACCTACTTTCTATGTTTCTATGTTTCTCCTGTGATGCTGCCAGACCTGCTGAGCTACTCCAGCATTCTATGTCTTCTTTTCTAAATCAGAAACTGCAACTTCTTGTTTCTACTTCTCTGATTACAAGTCCTCTTTGGATTATGAGCATCTGACCTAGAACACCTCATTTCCTACAAACATTTGGGAGACCAGCAGAATGGATGAGATAGAATTACTAGTTGCTGCAGGCACCTTCTGCCGGGTGGGAAATGGAGCATTTGTGAGTGTTCTCTCCCCAGACCCATGCATTGGACCTCAATTATCAGAGGCTGGGTCAAGCTGAATAGAGCTGAGAGAGCTGAGCAGACTCACTCGCTCACTTACTGAGTCAGGGAGGTTGGCTGGCGATCACTCTTCCCACGCCTGCTAGCTCTCCCATCACAGCTGTTTCCGTGATCCTTTCCCACATACCATTTTTGTTCATTTCTGACTTACAAACAGTTCAGATTACAAACGGTTCTCAGAACATAACCGTGTTCCTGACTGCCTGAAACTGTATTTAAAATATTGTAATTTAATTGATCCATCAGATGCCACATAGCAATCTTGAGCTTCCTCAAGTAGACATCGAGTCAAAATCACGAATATTTAACTGCCATATGTACCAAAATAGAACAATTAAATTCTTACATGCAGCAGCATAACAGGCCTGTAAACATTGTACTCAATAGTTAACATAATAAACAAACGAAAAATAAGTTAAATAAATAAAAAACACCAATATTAGTGCAAAACTAACTAAAAACCTAAATTCCCCAGTGCAAGCGAGAGTTTGTAGTTTAGTTGAAGTTTATAATGTTCAACAGCCCAATGGTTGTTGGGAAGAAGAGGTTGTTGGCCTTCTTTATGATTGCATCAATGTGCTGGGTCCATGACAGATCTTCAGAGATATGCACATCCAGGAACTCGTTAACTCTCCCTACCACAGACCCATCATAATCATAGTCATACGGCATGGAAACAGGCTCTTAGGCCAGCTTGCTCACGATGCCCCATCTACACTGGTTCCACCGGCCATGTTTGGCCCATATCCCTCTAAATCTTTCATATCTATGAACCTGTTCAAATGTCTTTTAAATGTTGTTATAATGCCAGAGTGAGAGAGAGGGAGAGAGGGAGAGAGGGAGAGAGGAGAGAGGGAGAGAGGGAGAGAGGGAGAGGGAGAGAGAGAGAGAGAGAGAGAGAGAGAGAGAGAGAGAGAAGAGAGAGAGAGAGAGAGAGAGAGAGAGAAACAGAAAAGAGAGAAAAAAACGAAAAAGATTACAGAGAGAAAAGAAAAAAGAGAAAGGTAACAAGTGAGAAATGGAGAGACAGAAAGAGAGAAACAGAAGAGAGACAGAGAGAGACAGAGAGAGAGAGACGGAGAGAGAGACAGAGAGAGACAGAGAGAGAGACAGAGAGAGAGACAGACAGACAGAGAGAGAGAGAGACAGAGAGAGAGAGACAGAGAGAGAGAGACAGAGAGAGAGAGAGACAGAGAGACAGAGAGAGAAAAAGGGAGGAAAAAGAGAGAAAAAGCTGGAAAACGTTAGAAAATAGAACACAGCACAAGAATAGGACCTTCGGCCTACAATGTGTTGAATATGATGTCAAGACCATCTCTTATCTCCTCCATATACCTCCATTCCCTGCATACCCATATGCCCATCCAAAAGTCTCTTAAATGCCGCTATCATATCTACATCAACTGCCTAACCCTGCAGCGTATTCCAGGCAACCACCAGTACTCCAGAGAAAATAATCCAATTCTGTCCAACCACTCCCTGTTACCAATAACCCCAAATCTAGGCATCATTCTGATAAACCTCCTCTGCATCCTTTCCAAAGCCTTCACAACCTTCCTGTAATGGGGAAAGCAGAACTGCATACAATACTCCAAATGCAGTCTAAGTGAAGTCCTATAACATTGCATAAATAATATCCTCTCTTATACTCAATGCCTCTGCCTATGAAAGTAAGCATGCAATATGCCCTCTTTACCACTCTACAGTGCCCTCCACAATGTTTGGGACAAAGACCCATCATTTATTTATTCGCCTCTGTACTCCACAATTTGAGACTTGTAATAGAAAAAAATCACATGTGGTTGAAGTGCACATTGTCAGATTTTATTAAAGGGTATTATTTTAATACATTTTGGTTTCACCATGTGGAGTACAGAGGTAAAATAAATGATGTATTGTGTTGCCACTTTCAGGGAGTTATGGACTTGGACACCAAGACCCCTCTGTAACTCAATCCTGTTAAGGATCATGCCTTAATTGTACATTTTGCCCTTATATTTGACCTCCCAAAGTGCAAATCTCACACTCAATTGGATTAACACCCATCTGCCATTTCTCCACCCATTTCTGTAGCTGATCTATATCTCGCTGTATACTTTGATAGCCTTCCTCATAGTCCAAGCAAGGTTGCTGCTCTGGCACCATTCAATCTGATGATCGATCTTCTTCCTATACTCTGACTTCTTGTTACTTGTAATACGTTCAACAATGGCAGTGTCATTGACGAATTTAAAGATGGAGTAGGAACTGTGTCCAGTTACACATTCATGAGTATAGAGCACGTAGAGCAGGGGACGAACATACAACCTTAAGATGGTAATGATTATATTGGGGAGGAATTGTTGTTGCCCCCCCAACCCAGACTGCATACCTGAAATGAGGCACTTAGCCACTGGCCAGGGAGCAATTTGCTCATGTATTCAACATCAAACATACATTGAGACTCAGGAAATGTGAATTTTATTGGGACTTTACTCCCTTGGGCTTCCACTGCATACACACTCTGACGAGTGTTAAAATGGGAGCTCGCTGTTGTGATTATGATCTTTTTATTGGAATATTATTTTAAAATTGTTGAATAAAAATTGCATCTCACTTGCTCAGTACTCTTCTCAATCCACATACCTCAAGCCGAATGTACTTTCTCAGATTGATTTGTCTTGTAGCTCTGAAGTGCACGTGCACACTAAATTCAGCTTTGGGTTCAATGATTCCCTGGTCCTGAGAGAGAGTGAAGTCATCACCCAGATTCTCCAGGCCAGTCATTCTCCACGCTACTGCCAGTAGACAAGTGTTCCGCATAACCAGGCTCTTGGTGTCTTTCCTGAGGGAAATAAATCAAAACTTGGTCTACCAACACACCAAGATGGTCACACACACACATATGGTCAATATGGTACATGTAAAAGTACCATCATTGTATTAACAAGTAAACAAGGCAACAGATTTTACACATACTATGATTTAACAACCAAGTAACTTGGTTTAGTTTTTAGCTGAGAAATAAACGTTGGCTCGGTATTAGGATAATGCCTTCAATTATTCAAAATAGTGCCTGGGGTGTTTACAGGTTCAGGGACAGTTTCTTCCCAGCTGTTATCAGGCAACTGAGCCATCCTATCAACAACTAGAGAGCAGTCCTGAACAACTTTCTATCTCATTGGAGACCACCAGACCCTATTTAATCGGACTTTACTGGCTTTACCTTGCACTAACATCATTCACATTATTCCCTTTATCATGTATCTGTACACTGTGGATGGCTCGATGCCTGCTTGTTGGTGCTTTTATTTTCAACCATGAGTTATTGAGAACGGTGCCCTGCTACATTTTCTCATTAAGGCCAGAATAAAATGTAAGATAGTTGGAACAAATTCCAAGGACATGGTCTGCAGAATTTCTACAGATGCACTGTAGGAACTATTCTCGTTGGTTGTATCATACACTGGTATGCAAGAGGCTGCAGAGAGTGTGGACTCAGCCCAGACCAACATGGGCACAGCCCTCCCCACCATTAAACATACCTACATGAGGTGCTGCCTCAAGGAGGCATCTATCATCAAGAATCCCCAACATCTGAGCCATACTCTCTTCAACTGTTACCATTGAGCAGGAGGTACAGAAGTCCATGGTCCCAATCCAGCAAGGACAGGAGCTATTTTCCTATAAATGTCAGGTTCGTAAAACAACCTGCATAGCTCTAATCCTAGCTCAGCAACGGACATTATGGAGCACTTCTTGAATTACCATAGACTTGTTTTCTAATTACGTTTTGCACTAGTGACTTGCATTTTTGTTTTTATTGTCTTGCAGAATTCATGTGTAATTTATGTATAATTTATGTTTTTGCGTGTTTTCTGAATCCATGTGCGAGTGATGCCACTGTGAGCAAGATTTAATTGTACCTTTACCTCACTATAGTAATGCACATAATAAACCTGACTGGACTTGACATTTGCCTGAGATAACATTTTCCAGAATGTCAAAACAAGGAACAGTAGATGCTGGATTACCAAGGAAAGACAGAAATTGCTGCAGTGACTTAGTGGGTCAGGTAGCATTTCTGGAAAACATGGATAGGTGACATTTTGAGTTGGGACACATCTTCAGATGGCCCTGACCCGAAACATCACCTATCCATGTTCTCCAGGGATGCTGCCTGACCCGCCGGGTTACTCCAGCAATTTGTGTCTTTCTATAATATTGTCCACTTTTTAATCCTCCAGAAATCTATCCTAAACACCCGAGCCACTCACACTTGTGCGATCTGCTCATCTTACATTGTGAGATGGTAACTTTATTTAGAGAACTGTTGGGCTTTTGTTCATTGGGTTTCAAAGGGCCAAGGTGGGCTGCATCGTGGATAGCACTTGAGGCATCATACTTTTTTAACTGTAGGAAGGAACTGCAGATGTGGTTTACACGGAATATAGACACAAAATGCTGGAGTAACTCTGAGGGGACAGGCAGCATGTCTGGAGAAAAGTAATGGGTGACATTTCGGATCAAGACCCTTCTTCAGAACTTTTATCTAATCAGATGCTGTATCCTGTGCGAACAAAATAAATCAGAGATATAACAAGAGGTTAGTATTCATCTGTGTATTTGCACCACGGGATGTGCAAAATCCATTGCAAGTTGTAGTTGTTGCTGCTGACTATATTATGGTTTAGGTATGGGTTTTGATGCAATTGTTTTTATTATTTTCACTATATATTTAAATATGTTATTGTAGTTCTATAATTATTACTTAATCGCAATAAAACAGACACATTTCAATTAACTGGAAGCATTAATCAAGGAAAATAACAAGAAGCATTAAAATCAGCACACGTCAAAAGAACATGGCCACAAAATATTAAACATAAATTCTTAGATGCAGTAAAGAAACTAGTGAGCTAATGATTGGGACTGAGTTTGACAGGGAGTAAGGATCATAATGTACAACAGAACAAGATGCTACAGGAAGCTTTGTGTGCCATTTGTTCATTGCATCCTCATACACAAACTCCCATTGGGAATTTGACCATGCAGCAATTGATGTTGAGGGTTTGAATAGGGTTGTCTTTTGGGCCACTTTGATGTCTGTCAATATGAACAAAATGCTTTTATACATCTATTTGTAACATGCTGTGACTATATGCATAGCGTGACTTGACTTTGATAAACACTGACCTGTGAAGAATCATTTTGTCAAAGTGTAGCTGTTTGCGGTCAAGCTCCAACTCCGCACGTACTCCATAACAGGATATCTTAAAGAGTACTGGTTCAGGATTTTCTCGTATGCAACAGACAAGGTAGTCATCAAATTTCCCAGAGCTGGTTGGATAGGCCCAGATCATGACCTCCTGCAAGGTAAATTTGTGACCTCAAGTGTTCTTGTATCTAAACTCAGAGATCAAACCATTGGGTCAATCTATCATTGGACACATTTACATTGTTCATTTCAATATACTCATTCATTCTGTTTCAATTATACCTTCAGTGAAAATTAGTAAACGTATTTTCATCTGACATTTCACCAAACTTCCTATGTCTTCATTGTGTTCCTTAATAATGGAATCTTCATCCCAACCACAGTCTATTCTTCACAATTCTAGGTATTCTCTCATAATAAATGTGTTTAAAAACATATCCATGAAATAGGGCTTATCATTCAAATCACGGAAATAAGAAAGCCATAACAGAGAACCAGCGGGAAACTAACCATAACGGCTTCAACACATGAGGACCCTGGCTAATTTAATACTGAATTACAAAATCTAAAAATGGCATGGAGATCTGCCAGCAATTAAACTAGAAAATGTACTGATCAGAATTATTAGCCAGATCTAATCTCTTCACCACAACATTGTCAGCATTCTACCTTCAATGATGCCACGCAGAAAAAACTCAAGAGCCTGATGATTATTGGCAAGAAGCTGTTCTTGAAACTGGAGGTAACAGCTCTTAGGCTATATCTTCTACCCAATGGTAGTAGCCAGAGGAGAGCATGGCCAGGGTGGTGAGACTTTGAAGTTAGCCGTCTATTTGAAAACAACGCCTGCTATAGATCCTTTTCATCGGGGGGAGATCAATGCCCATGCCCAGTCATGGCAATGTCTACCACTTCCGCAGCCTCCTTCGTTCCTGGCCAATTGATTTACTGTACCAGGCCATGATGCAACCAATCAGTATGCTTTCTACCATAAGCCTGAGGTGGGGGTTAATGGAATATTCAGTGACAATTCAAATCTGCTCAATCTAATAGAAATGTGATAGTTTCTATTACAAGAGCTTTCTTTGTGATTGCATTAATGTGTTGGACTTAAAGCTGTTGACTCTCTCCACCAGTTTCCCATTGATGAAGATTGCTAGAGTTGCAGACTGTGTGGAAGACAGTTAAAGTGTACAGCGGGGTGTAAATCAGCCACAGAAATGGGTGGAGAAATGGGCAAGGTACTGGCAGTTGCAAGTATGAGGTGTTGAACTTTGGGAGGTCAAAGGTAAGGGGAAATATATAATTAATGGCAAGACCCTTAACAGCATTGATGTGCAGAGGGAATTTGGGGTGGAGTGAGTTTTTTACATAGAGGGTGTTGAGTGCCTGGAATGTTCTGCCAGGGGTGTTGGTAGAGGTAAACACGATTATGGCATTTGAGACTTTTGGATAGGCATATGGATATGCAGAGAATGGAGGGATATGGATTATGTGCAGGCAGCTAAGAGATTGTTTGGCACAGTCATGGTTGGCTGCAGGACCTGTTCTTATGCTGTACTGTTCTATGCTCTATATATATACCAAAAAGGTACATACCTGTGCTTGATAAGCTCCAAGCGTCACAAATGGTGGATCCACAAGATAGGTGGCAGCTTTCACATCATGCTGATAACAGAAGGAAACCTCAGCTTCCATTGATGAGGTATTCTTTATTTTGATAATCTCCCTGTTTTCCGCATATTTGCCCTCCTTGTACCTATAAATAAAATAATCTTACACAATCCTGCACAATCAATTGAGACAGATATTCCCCATTTTGTGTTACCTCTCCCAAAGTTTCCAGGATGTTAGTTCAACATGTGCACTTACCTCCAGTATTCTGCACTCCCCTGTCTCACTCCAATCTCTCCCCACCTGAACGCACTGCCATCGACTCACTCCGCAACAACCTAGATTGGGTTATCAAACCGCCGACAAGGGAGGTGCCGTGGTAGTCTGGCGCGTCGATCTCTACAAAGCTGAGGCCACGCGCCAACTCTCGGACACCTCCTCCTACTTACCCCTGGACCATGACCCCACTGACGAGCACCAGGCCACAATCTCCAGCACCATCACCGACTTCATCCACTCCCACGCCCTGCCCGACCGAGCCTCCAACCTCATCGTTCCCCAGCCCCGCACAGCCTGCTTTTACCTTCTCCCCAAAATCACAAACCTGACTGTCCCATAGACCCATTGTCTCTGCCTGTTCATGCCCCACCGAACTCATCTCCACCTACCTCGACTCCATCCTATCCCCCTTGGTTAAATCCCTCCCTACCTATGTTCAAGACACCTCAGACACTCTCCGTCGTCTCCGCGCATTCCACTCTCTAGGCCCTCACCCCCTCATCTTCACCATGGACGTCCAGTCATTGTACACCTCCATCCCCCACCAGGATGGTCTCGAAGCCCTCCGTTTTTTCCTCGACCGTAGAAGCAACCTATACCCGGCCACTGACACCCTCCTCCGCCTAGCGGAGCTGGTCCTTACACTTAATAACTTTTCATTTGACTCCTCCCATTTCCTCCAAATACAAGGCGTAGGTATGGGCATACGCATGGGCCCCAGCTACGCCTGCCTCTTTGTCGGGTACGTAGAACAATCCTTGTTCAATGCGTACAGGGCCCCATTCCCGTCCTCTACCTCCGCTACATCGATGATTGTTTTGGTGCCACATCCTGCACCCACACACAACTGACTGACTTCATCCGCTTCACCACCAACTTCCATCCGGCACTCAAATACACCTGGACCATTTCCGACACTTCCCTACCATTCCTTGACCTCACTATCTCCATCGAAGGTGATAGACTCCTTACCGACATCCACTACAAACCCACCGACTCCCATGGCTATCTGGACTACACTTCTTCCCACCCTGCTTCCTGTAAGGACTCCATCCCCCACTCCAAATTCCTCCGTCTACGCCGCATCTGCTCCCAGGATGAGGCGTTCCACACCAGGGCATCTGAAATGTCCTCATTCTTCAGGGAACGGGGGTTCCCCTCCTCCACCATAGATGAGGCTCGCACCAGGGTCTCTGCCATACCCCGCAACACTGCTCTCTCTCTCCCCATCGCCCCACTCACAACAAGGGCAGAGTCCCCATAGTCCTCACCTCACCAGCCGTCACATACAACAAGTGATCCTCCGTCAGTTTCGCCACCTCCAACGTGACCCCACCACTCGCCACATCTTCCCATCTCCCCCCATGTCTGCCTTCCGCAAAGACCGCTCCCTCCATAACTCCCTTGTCAATTCTTCCCTTCCCTCCCATACCACCCGCTCCCCTGATACTTTCCCTTGCAACCGCAAGAGATGCAACACTTGTCCCTTCACCTCCCCCCTCGACTCCATTCAAGGACCCAAGCAGTCGTTCCAGGTGCGACAGAGGTTCACCTGGATCTCCTCCAACCTCATCTATTGCATCCGCTGCTCTAGATGCCAGCTGATCTACATCGGTGAGACCAAGCGGAGGCTTGGCGATCGTTTCGCCAAACACCTCCGGTCGGTCCGCAATAACCAACCTGAGCTCCCGGTGGCTCAGCACTTCAACTCCCCCTCCCATTCCGTATCTGACCTCTCTGTCCTGGGTCTCCTCCATGGCCACAGCGAGCACCACCATAAATTGGAGGAAATGCACCTCATATTCTGCTTGGGCAGTCTACATCCTAGGGGCTTGAACATTGAATTCTCCCAATTCTGCTAGCCCTTGCTGTCCCATCCCCTTCATCAGCCCTCTGGTTGTCTCCTCCCCTCCCCAGCCCTCGGGCTCCTCCTCCGCCTTTTTCCTTTTTTCCTTTCTTCCCCCCCACCCCCTATCAGTCTGAAGAAGGGTTTCGGCCCGAAACGTTGCTTATTTCCTTCGCTCCATAGATGCTGCTGCACCCGCTGAGTTTCTCCAGCATTTTTGTGTACCTGCCTCCAGTGTCATTTGCTACATGTGAAGTTAGACTGCACAACCAACAGCAACCAATTACACCCTTACGTAACAAAATATCTCAACTTGCAGAGAGATGTCAGAGAGATGTCGAACAAAATTTAATACCAGACTGCAGAGACAAATATTAGGACAGGTGACCAAAGGCCTGGACATAGAAGTCAGTTTGAAAAAGCTTTTTAATGGGCAAGATGAAGAGGAATGAAATATTTAAAGAGGGTATTCCAGAGTTTTGGACCATAGTCGTCAATGCCTACTATGTTCTGTTGTGCTGAAGCAAAGCAAGAATTTCATTGTCCTATCAGGGACACATGACAATAAACTCACTTGACCAGCTGAAAGTACAGCCTCCAGTGGTGGAATAATTAAATTTGGAAATGCACAAAAGACCAGCCTACCTCTGGAGGAAATGGATAGGGACTTTTTGAGTGGGGATCCTTGCTCAGATTGATTGTAGTAGGGTGGAGAAATATGGAAAAGAGATGGCGTGGGACAAGTGATAGGGAGACAGTTAGAGGGATTTTTGCAAAAAGGTGGATAGAGGCCAGAGATTAAAATAAGATACCTCAAGTAGTGAGAAAGAGAAAATAAGTGTACAGAATATTGTGTTACAGTACAGAGAAAGTGCAAATAAAAGGTATGAAATGAAGTACATTTGATCAGAAATATACCCTTGGCATACGAAAGGTCCATTCAGGAGGTGGTGTTGGAATCAGATACAATTACTATGTTGAAGAAGCATTTAGCCTGATACTTAAGCAGACAAATCAAAGAAGGAAATGGAATCAGAGTAAATGGGCAAAAAGGTTGGTATGGACATGGAAGGCTGAAGGGCCTGTTTCAATTGTATGACTAAACTCTAGCAAGTACAGGCCCAGAGCCGTCAACCATTCATAATACGTTAACCCAATCACCCCTGGGTTCAGTCTCATACACCTCCTCAGGATGCTTTCCAATTCCAGTACATCTCTCCTCAGATATGGGGCCCAAAACTGGTCACAATACTCAAAAGCAGTTTGACCAATGCCCTATATAGCCTCAGCATTACTGAGTAATGAGGAAGGGTTAGTTAGCAGTCTTGTTGTGCGTGGCCCCTTGGGCAAGAGTGACCATAATATGGTTGAGTTCTTCATTAGGATGGAGAGTGACATCGTTAATTCAGAAACAAGGGTTCTGAACTTAAAGAAAGGTAACTTTGAGGGTATGAGATGTGAATTGGCCAAGATAGACTGGCAATTGATTCTTAAAGGGTTGATGGTGGATATGCAATGGAAGGCATTTAAAGACTGCATGGATGAACTACAACAATTATTCATCCCAGTTTGGCAAAAGAATAAATCAGGGAAGGTAGTGCATCCGTGGATAACAAGGGAAATTAGCGATAGTATCAAAACAAAAGATGAAGCATACAAATTAGCCAGAAAAAGCAGCCTACCAGAGGACTGGGAGAAATTCAGAGACCAGCAGAGGAGGGCAAAGGGCTTAATTAGGAAAGGGAAAATAGATTATGAAAAAAAACTGGCAGGGAACATAAAAACTGACTGCAAAAGTTTTTATAGATATGTGAAGAGAAAAAGATTAGTTAAAACAAATGTAAGTCCCTTGCAGTCAGAAACAGGTGAATTGATGATGGAGAACAAGGACATGGCAGACCAATTGAATAACTACTTCAGTTCTGTCTTCACTAAGGAAGACATAAATAATCTGCCGGAAATAGCAGGGGACCGGGGGTCAAATGAGATGGAGGAACTGAGTGAAATCCAGGTTAGTCGGGAAGTGGTGTTAGGTAAATTGAATGGATTAAAGGCCGATAAATCCCCAGGGCCAGATAGGCTGCATCCCAGAGTACTTAAGGAAGTAGCCCCAGAAATAGTGGATGCATTAGTGATAATTTTTCAAAACTCTTTAGATTCTGGAGTAGTTCCTGAGGATTGGAGGGTAGCTAATGTAACCCCACTTTTTAAAAAGGGTGGGAGAGAGAAAACGGGGAATTACAGACCAGTTAGTCTAACATCGGTAGTGGGGGAAATGCTAGTCAGTTATTAAAGATGGGATAGCAGCACATTTGGAAAGTGGTGAAATCATTGGACAAAGTCAGCATGGATTTATGAAAGGTAAATCATGTCTGACGAATCTTATAGAATTTTTCGAGGATGTAACTACTAGCTATTTACAATTTATATTAATGATCTGGACGAGGGAATTGAATGCAACATCTCCAAGTTTGCGGATGACACGAAGCTGGGGGGACAGTGTTAGCTGTGAGGAGGATGCTAGGAGGCTGCAAGGTGACGGATAGGTTGGGTGAGTGGGCAAGTGCATGGCAGATGCAGTATAATGTGGATAAATGTGAGGTTATCCACTTTGGAGGCAATAACTAGAAAGTAGACTATTATCTGAATGGTGGCCGATTAGGAAAAGGGGAGATGCAATGAGAACTGGGTGTCATGGTACACCAGTCATTGAAAGTAGGCATGCAGGTGCAGCAGGCAGTGAAGAAAGCGAATGGTATGTTAGCATTCATAGCAAAATGATTTGAGTATAGCAGGGAGGTTCTACTGCAGTTGTACAGGGCCTTGGTGAGACCACACCTGGAGTATTGTGTACAGTTTTGGTCTCCTAATCTGAGGAAGGACATTCTTGCCATAGAGGGAGTACAGAGAAGGTTCACCAGACTGATTCCTGGGATGGCAGGACTTTCATATGAAGAAAGACTGGCTAGACTCGGCTTGTACTCGCTAGAATTTAGAAGGTTGAGGGGGGATCTTATAGAAACATACAAAATCCTTATGGGGTTGGACAGGCTAGATGCAGGAAGATTATTCCCGATGTTGGGGAAGTCCAGAACACGGGGTCACAGTTTAAGGATAAGGGGGAAGTCTTTTAGGACCGAGATGAGAAAAACATTTTTCACACAGAGAGTGGTGAATCTGTGGAATTCTCTGCCACAGAAGGTAGTTGAGGCCAGTTCATTGGCTATATTTAAGAGGGAGTTAGATGTGGCCCTTGTGGCTAAAGGGATCAGGGGGTATGGAGAGAAGGCAGGTACAGGATACTGAGTTGGATGATCAGCCATGATCATATTGAATGGCGGTGCAGGCTCAAAGGGCCGAATGGCCTACTCCTGCACCAATTTTCTATATTTCTTTGTTTCTAACCTGTAAATTAACCTTTGGGAATCCTGCACTAGCACTCCCAAGTCCCTTTGCACCTCCGATTTCTGACTCCATTCCCCATTTAGAAAATAGTTTTCTGTTCAAAGCAAGCATAGAATGCAATGAGCTCATTGGACAAGGATGCATTGTTGCTGGCGATACTACCTGCCTTTACTTTGTAGCCCATTGTAGCATGCAAGCTTTGCCACAATCTACAGGTATCCAAGTGGTTATGCTGGAACTCTAGCTTGGTCTGGAATTCCCTCTTAGTATCCTTGATAGCTTTGCAAAGGTAATATAGAAATTTCCTGTTCAGGGTCATTTGACGACTTCACACGGGAATGGATGTCATGGTTCACCCATGGTTTCAGGTTCAGGAACGCTCGTATTGTCTTCTTTGGCATACATTCCTCTACATACTTATTAATAAAGTCTGCAACGGCAGTGGCATACTCATTTAGGTTACCCACAAAGTCCTTGAACATAGACCAACACAATTCTGTTGCGCAAGTTGTCATCTTTTTTCACAGACCAAGAGTGTATGACATTATATACATCCTCCCACTTCAGTTTCTGGATGTAACTGGGAGTAGAAGCACAGTCAGGAGATCAGATATTCCAAAATACAATTGGAGGATGGAGTGGTAGGCATCTTTGATGGTTGTTTAGCATTGGTCGAGGGTTTCTAGGTCTCTGGTGGGATTGGAGATGTGTTGGTAGTCCCGGTAACTTTGCAATCATGGTAGCATGTAAGAGAAACACAGGTGGCAGAGGTCTCAGGTTTGGAAGAAATATGAAGGAAGATTTGAAAGTTACTGCAGTGCATTTAGTAGATGGTATGCATCACAGCTAGAATGTGTTGGTAGTAAAGTGAGTTTAGCTTGGAGGAATAGGTGCTAACAAGATAGGATGCTCTGTTTTGGATTATGCCATGTTTCTTCCATGTTGTTGGTGGCACCTGTGCAGGAATGTAAAGAATATTCCATCCCGGTCCTGTGAATTGGTCTTCTGTATGAATTTTATCATATTTAAGATTATCTCTACCTCTAACATGCCATATGTTAAGTTGGAAGATTCAGGCCATTCTCAGCATCATGTCATATCATTCCAGGCAACTTCTCAAATGGAGTAAGAAGGAATTATCGCAGGGCTATCCCAGGACCGCTGTACAGATGTGATATTTCCAGACAGCAAATCTCTCCCAGATTGCTTAGGCTGCAATTAAAAGCTTCAGCCCTAATGCGCTCTAATTACACAAATACAAAATCACAGAAATATGCACTTTTGATAAATGTCAGCATGTGACATGTCTACTTTCAATGTGGCTAACTGTGGTTAGGCTGGTTTCTAAAGGTTTGATCACCTAATTTCTTCGCAATTAAGTAAATTGTTATTTCTCCAATTCTCAATATTTTGTTCAGTATTTAAGAAAAAAATGTAAAAGAATCAATGTTTGATGTTCTGTGCATTTCTTTTCTCCATTTGCTTATAATAACAATATAAAGATGGAGACTATCCTTTAATTCCTGGAAGCATTACGATAATACTGGAGGGCCTAAGTACATGCCAATCACCCACCATATTGTGTCACTGCATTACAGGTAACTCCCTTTGTAGTTCCAGAAAAATGGCTTCATTATAATTTTCTGTAACTCAAAGTCATGTCACCTGTAAATGTATCAAGAAACACGTGTTGAAAAAAAAAATTAATTTGGGGTTGATTTTGTTCTTCACACAAATTTTGTGAGACTGAATTTTATTGTGTAATGATTTGTGAATTCTGTAAGAGCTAATTTCCATAACCTGAGCAACCATAATGCAGAAGTTGCCTATACGTGCCTTTCTCTAGTGATGCCACAGAGCAATGGTCCAAACTGAAACATTTCTTTGCTCATAATGTACTTCTTCCGAGGGATTTCTTCAAGCTTATCATTCTTTATCCGATGTCGGAAGACAACTCTGCAAAATAAATTAAATGAAAAGTCAGGTATGAACTTTTAGTCAGAAAGTATAAGGTTCCCAGTAAACAAAAAATTATATATGCTGTCCAAAGATAATGACACAGCCTGAAGGCGATACTGCAAACAATCCCATGATCTCTGTAGATTTCTAGATCAACTTTAACCTCAGTCACATCCCAGGATAGGAACCTCCTGGAAGAAGGCAGCTGGATTCTCTATAGCAAGACACTGGGCACTGGTCATCACACAAGGGGGGGGGGGGGGGGGTCCTGACCAAAAAAATGGTGAATCAAACCTTTGGCACCCAACTGAGTAACTTAAGGCAGCTGACAAAAACTTATGTAAATCAAAAAAAAGCTGCAGATGCTGGAAATCTAAAAAAATGACCTTTAAAAATGTATAACCTTCAAATAAATTAAAATAATCAAACAATTTCAAAATATTAGCACTATAATACCTCACAGGGGAACATTTTGTCAGTTGTTCAAGCAGGAAGTTGTTGCAGCAAGTCAGTTGTTAGCACACAATTGGCAAAACATGAACAAGGTGTTAGCCGTCTTGTGACATGTATCCCATGAGATGGAAAATCGCAGCCCACACTATTTTGAACAGCATGGAGGAGAATACTGGAACACTAACTCAATGTTATATCTTTGCACTAAATGTTGTATCTTTAAACTTTTAGACTTTAGAGATACAGCATGGAAACAGGCCCTTCGGCCCACCAAGTCTGCACTGACCAGCAATCACCCATACACTAACACTATCCTATACACTAGGGACAATTTGCAGAAGCCAGTTAACCTACAAACCTGCATGTCTTTGGAATGTGGGAGGAAACCTGAGCACCCGAAGAAAACCCAGGCGGTCACATGGAGAATGTACAAACTCTCTAAAGACAGGCGCCGAGGTCAGGATCAAACCCAGGTTTCTGGCACTTTAAGGCAACAACTCTACCGCTGCGCCACTGTGCGGCCCCTTTATCTTTTATTTGTGCACTTTGGATGGATTGATTGTATTCGTGTATAGACTTTTCTTTGACTGAAGAGCATGCAAACAAAGGTTTTCTCTCTGTACCTTGATACACGCGCCAATAATAAACTAAACTAAACTGATGTTACCGCTGGGTTGTAAGCCGCCCAAATGAAATATAATTTTGCACAATTCACTTGGGCAGCTTATAACCCAAGGGTTTGAATATTGATTTCTCTAACTTCAAGTAACCCTTGCATTACCTCTCTCTCCATCCCTCCCCACCCTAGTCATTGTACTAGTTTTACTGTAGTCCTGTTGAGTTCCTTTGCATACTTATTGTCACCTATCCCACAGCCAACAATGCTCCATTGTGTGACCCACATTGCATATTTTCCATTCATTTCTCCTAAGTACCATCTATATCGCTCATTCCCCTTTCCCCTGGTTCTCAGTCTGAAGAAAGGTCACGATCCAAAAACTTCACCTATTCCTTTTCTCCAGTGATGTTGCCTGATCAGCTTTGTGTCTGTCTTTGGTTTAAACCAGCATCTGCAGTTCTTCCCTACGCAAGTAGTAGAGTTTTGAATGCAGCCCTGCCAATCACACAAATCAGCCTCCCTTTCATAAGCTCCATCTTTAATTCATACTGCCTTGCAAAGAGACTGACATATTTAAGGACCATTCGTTCCCTGGTCATTCTCTCTTCTCCCATCTTCCACCGAGCAGAAGATACAAAAGCTTGAAAGCACATACTACCATATTCACGCTTCTTCCTCATTCTTTATCAGACTTCTGCTAGGGATAACTTCTTGGTGTTCCAATCTGCAGTGCATTCAGAAAGTATTCAGACCCCATCACTTTTTTCACATTTTGTTACATTACAGCCTTATTCTAAATTGGATTAAATTCATCTTTTGTATCATCAATCTACACACAATACCCCATAATAAAAAATCGAAAACAGGCGTTTAGAAATGTTTGCATAGTAATTGAAAAGAAATAACTGAAATATCACATTTACATAAGTATTCCAACCCTTTATTCAGTACTTCATTGAGGCACCTCTGGCAGCGATTACAGCCACAAGTCTTCTTGGGTATGACGTTACAAGCTTGGCACACCTGTATTTGGGTAATTTCTCCCATTCTTCTCTGCAGAGCCTTTCAAGCTCTGTCAAGTTGGATGGGAGCGTCGATGTACAGCTATTTTCAGGTCCCTCCAGAGATGTTCAATCGGGTTCAAGTCCGGGCTCTGGCTGGACCACTCAAGGACATTCACAGACTTGTCACGAAGCCATTCCTGCATTGTCTTGGCCATGTGTTTAAGGTCGTTGTCCTGTTGGAAGGTGAACCTCCACCCCAGTCTGAGGTCCAGAATGCTCTGGAGCTGGTTTTCATCAAGGATCTCTCTGTACTTTGCTCCGTTCATCTTTCCCTCAATCCTGACTAGTCTCCCAGTTCCTGCCACTGAAAAGCATCCCCACAGCATGATGCTGCCACCACCATGCTTCACCGTAGGTATGTTATTGGCCAGTTGATGAGCGGTGCCTGGTTTCCTCCAGACGTGTCGCTTGGCATTCAGGCCAAAGAGTTCAATCTTGGTTTCATCGGACCAGAGAATCTTGTTTCTCATGCCTTTTGGCAAACTCCAAGTGGGCTGTCATGTGCCTTTTACTGAGGAGTAGCTTCCATCTGGCCACTCTACCATAAAGGCCTGATTGGTGGAGTGCTGCAGATATAGTTGTCCTTCTGGAAGTTTCACCCATCTCCACAGAAGAATTCTGGAGCTCTGTCAGAGTGACCAAGGCCCTTCTCCCCCGATTGCTCATTCTTGGCGGCCTCTCGCGCATGCGCACACTCACACACACATGCGAGGCTTCGAAGGCTTCTGCCGTGGGCCCTGTGAACGGTAATTACAGCTCAATCCATGCGCTAAATGCAGCTCAACTCTGCCTGTCTCACCGGGTTAACCTACAGCCCTGCCTGGACTGATGGAATAGCAGTCCGGAGCCGTGGAGCTAGCGCTGCTTCTCCGCACTGGCTGTAAGCCTGGGCCATATTTCCCTTAAGTCCAAGCAGGGCTGTAGGTTAACCCGGCGGGAGAGGCAGAGTTGAGCTGGGTTTAGCGCTGCTTCTCTGCGCTGGCTGTGGGGCCTGGGGGCACCGTGCCCGTCTGACTCCCGACGTCTCTGGCCACCCACAGGCGTGGGGGGGGGGCACTCGGTGGAGATGGGGATGGTCCAGTGGCAGTTTGGCAGCGATTGCAGTGCTGGAGAGCCGGCCGGGATCGATCCTGGCTGCGGATGAGGCACCCCAGGGCTGCCGTTGTGATCCTATGACCTGGGCACGTCTCCCTCCTCCAATCTCCGCACTCTATCCTCAGTCCCACCCCCCTACGTCTGCCTCTGACCGACACCTCCCTCCTCCAATCATCGCGCTGAATCATCATGTCCCGACCCCATTGCTTGCTGATTGACGTCTCTCTCGTCCAATCGGCGCCCTCGATCTGCTGTCCCACCCCCACTGTCTCGCGGAAAGCGGAAATTTCACCGGGTTTTAAAATCCGGATTACAAAAAATGGGGGAAGGATCATCCCCCACCTCTCAAAACAGCGTCCCACCTGCCCCCCCCCCCCCCCCCGGATTTCCGCCACTGCTCGACACAATCCTGTCTTGGAGGTCTACGAACAATTCCTTCGTCTTCATGGCTTGGTTTTTACTCTGACATGCACTGTCAACACTGTGGGACCTTGTATAGACAGGTGTGTGCCTTTCCAAATCATGTCCCATCAGTTTAATTTACCACTGGTGGACTCCAATCAAGTTGTAGAAACATCTCAAGGATAATCAATGGAAACAGGATAAACCTAAGCTCAATTTTGAGTGTCATAGCAAAGTGTCTGAATACTTATGTAAATGTGATATTTCAGTTATTTCTTTTTAATTACTGTGCAAAAAATTTTAAACACCTGCTTTCGCTTCTTCATTCTGGGGTATTGTGTGTAGATTGATAAAAAAATAATTTAATCCATTTTAAAGTAAGGGTGTAACGTAACAAAATGTGGAAAAAGTGAATGGGGTCCGAATACTTTGTGAATACACTGTATTTCGTTGGCCCCTACAATTTTCCTTTTAGTAGCACGTTCTCGGGGCTGTATTGTATTGTGCACTCTGTCTATTTTCTCTTTTGCACTACCTGTGATTTACCTTGATAGTACACAAAACATTTTTCGTTGGCCGGATAGGATGCACAACAAATGTTTTCCCTGTTTCTCAGTTCACATGAGAATGATAAACCAATATCAAGGGTTTTTAAGGGTTGAGGAAAGATGTTTCCCGTGGCTGATGTGTTAATGACTAGGAGTGCCATCTAAGAATATGGGATAAGCAATTCGGGACTGAGATGAGGTGAAGTGTCTTCTCTTTGAAGATTTCAAACCTTTGGAACTCTCTACTGTAATTTTGTTTTAAACAGGAATCAATGAATTTCTGGGCATTAAGAAAATCTAGGGATATGAGGATAGTGCTGGAAAATGGCACTGAGATAGAAGATCTGTTGGGCATGTTGTAGGAAAGATTTGAATAATCTCTTTCTATGGTGTTCTACAATGACGAAGTATAAGGACATGCTATTCACACTCCTCGCTGTTGAGGGGGATTTCTCCTGGTGATGCCGCCGCGGACCTGTCCCTTGGACCTCCTCCTGCCCCCGCCCTGCCCTTCAACCGTGAGGCCAAATTCGTGCACTCCAACCATGACAGGCTCTGAGAACAAAAGTATTGGCACAGAACTGGGCCATTCTGCCCATCAAATCCACTCATTCTGTCTGGTATATTCTGCAAAGTCCTGTCATGAATATCTCAGCCCGACGGGAACAAGGGCGGACCTTCTGGTCAACGAGAACAAAGACTCAGCGGCCATCGAGTACGAAGACTAGGCAGGCCAGCCATGGCCACGTGCGGCAGCAGGCCTGGTTCACTTCTGTGAAGAGGGCCCAGCAAGCCCCTGCCTACAGGAGGAAGCTCGGAAGTCTGAAGACAGGAGAGTCAAGGAGGGAGCCGTTGCTGACCACGGACATGTGAAGTGGGGTGGTCGGAGGGGGACCGGGGTAATGCCTTCAGCGCCTTCAAGGATGGCTACAGGAGGTGCCCTCAGGACACAAAGGCAGTTAGGCAAGGAGAGGGGACTTCGATTGGCGGGCCTGCAATGGCGTGGGGCTCACTTGGATCCAGAGCACTCCAGGACACGGCGCCAAAATATGGCGACTGTGCACTTGTGGGTTGTGCAAAACAATTTCACTGTGCTGTGCGCATGTGACAATAAAGAATCATTTAACCATTGGAGTTAGTGATCATCAGTAGCAGTGCTGGATCAGCATTGATCTTGTTTAAAAAATGATCGCATTTGGTAATCCACCCAGGAGAAACTAATGGGAGGATTCTTCATAATAACTCCAGATATGGTAAGAGATAACTGTGCCAAAACAAACCAGCCCACAAAACAAATCAATAAAATTTGGCTGACATTCAAAAATATTTTTTATATGTGCAAAACACAAGTAATTTAAATGCAAATGAAACTTCAAAACAAAATCCCTAAACTTTCCAAAACAAAGCTTTTTAAAGCACTTTAAAATACTTCTGAACTTTAAACACTTTAAAAGAGTTAAATTAGATTTAATCAGGCTATAAGATTTATAAAAACAATGTTGAAATGATATAAACACATTTATAAACACTTTTAAAACAGTTAAATCAGATTTAATCAGGCTATAAGATTTATAAAAACAATGTTGAAATGATTTAAAAGAGATTAATAACCTCTCTGTGAGTCTTTTAAAATTGTCAAACATTTAGCTGAAACAGTCTTTGATGTTCCTTCGCATCAAAAGGAGAATGCTCCTTGTGCCACCTCAAGGCTGGTAATTCCATACTAAGTGTGTGAGAACAGTCTCACGCCTCTGCTGAACTCCATGAGGAATTCAGTGATAAGGCAAAGCCTGCTTCCCAGTGCCAAACTGTTGACACTGACTTTTGAATATCGCCAAAAACTTGAGATGATTACTTCCTTTCTCCCATTCCCAAATGATTTCCGTTAGCATTTGGTCAAAAAGACTACTGAATTAAACAACATGCAATTAGCATCACAACATTTTCCAAAGATTAGGATTAGCGCCCATGAAACAGAAACCCACCTTGGATCCTGGTTTATGGTTGGGAAGGTACAAATTCCTCTGCAGTACAACTTGTAGCATCTTCGCGTTCCCAGGAGCTCAAAGTTCAGAGTTTGATCAAATGTCCCAATAACTACTGAATTAAAACGCACTTGTAAAGTAACCTCCTCGCCAGGTTGCACAATCCAGCGATAAGGAAGCACTCTGGGGGAAAGATAATAACAATGGATTCAATTTTTTTTTAAATCAAGGTCAGATGAATAAAAACACATTTTATGGGTCCATTGGTTGGACAGAAAAAGCAATGTTTTTAAATGGCTTACAAAAAATGACAAATAAATAGGTCAAAAATCCCATGGAACAGTACAAAGAGAGCTTCCAAGCATGACCACATCCGAGGATTATAATTATCTGTTACAATAGCTTTATTAAATCAAGGATGGAGAAAAGCCACACGACCCAGAAAAACAAGTCTCTTCATTGTTCTAACTTAGCATTCAACTCAATAACTCTGAAGATCTGAAATCTGATTTCATACCTGCTGATGTGAATAAAGAAGTTGGTTTAATCTTCAATTTTACTTTACACTGTTTAACAAAATATCTGAAATACTTTATGTAATTTTGTTCTTCATTTTCTTGCATAATTTAAGCATCAATAGCAAAACTAGGATTTAACATCCATCCTTAATTGCCCTTGAAATGTTGGTGCTGAACTCTCCCCATGAACCATTCCATCCAATGGCTCTCCCACAGTGTTGTTAGTAAGGTTCAGAATGCTGTGACTGTGAAGCAATGGTGAGATATAGAATAGAGAACAGTCCAGCATGGAACAGGCCCTTCGGCTAACAATGGATGTGCCAACCATGCCATTTTCAGCTGATCCATCTGTTTTCACAAGGTCCACATCCCTCTATACCCTGCCTATTTATGTGTCTGTCAAAATGCTTCTTAAAAGTTGCTATCGTATCTACTTCTTCCTCTGGGAGCACGTTCCAGGCACCTACCATTCACTGTGTAAAACACTGCCATGTAAAAAATCTCCTTTATGGATATAGATAACATATCGCCTGAAGAGAATTTTGCTCTCATCCATCCATGTTTTAAAAGTGCAGTGCAATTTCAGAAATGTAAGAAATACCATACTAGATTATTGTCTTTTCTTGGAGTATTTTTTAAATTCCAATTTGAGCCTCATTTAGGAATGACTCCGTAACAACCTGTATTCCCAGCTCTTATAAGGTAGTGCACTTTGGTGAAAGTGGAATGAGAAGAAAATTATTTTTATCTCTTACTAGACCAAGGGGGACCTGTTGGGTCCTGTCCCCTCAACGCGAGGTTGTGGAGGGGGTGGGGGGGGTCTGCGGCGTCACACACACTGAAAAACCCTCACACACAGGGGGCGGAGTGGGGGTGAGAGTGGGGGGAGGGGGTTGAGAGGGGATGTGGAGTGGGGGGTGAGAGGCGGAGAGAGGGGGGGAGAGAGGGGGGGAGAGGAGTAGGGGAGAGGAGTGGAGGGGGGCAGAGGGGGGAGAGAGGGAGAGAGAGGAGGGGGAAGGGGGGAGAGAGAGAAGGGGAGAGAGAGGAGGGGGGAGAGAGGGGGGAGTAGTCAGAATGGGGGGAGATGGGGGGAGGTGAGAGGGAGGAGGGGAGAGGAGGAGGGTAGGGAGGGAGAGGGGAAGGGAGGTGGATGTGGAGGGGGGAGGGGAGAGGGGGAGGGGTGAGGTGGAAGGAGGGCAGAGAGGGGAGGGGGGGAGAGAGGGGGGATGGGGAGAGAGAGGAAGGGGGGGAAAGGGGGAGTGGGGGGAGAGGGGGGAAGTGGGGGATTCCCTAGAGAGGGAGGGGGCAGAGAGGGAGGGGGGCAGAGGAGGGGGCAGAGAGGGAGGGGGCAGAGAGGGAGGGGGCAGAGAGGGAGGGGGCAGAGAGGGAGGGGGCAGAGAGGAAGGGGGCAGAGAGGAAGGGGGAAGAGAGGAAGGGGGCAGAGAGGAAGGGGGGCAGAGAGGAAGGGGGGTAGAGAGGAAGGGGGGGCAGAGAGGGAGTGGGGGCAGAGAGGGAGGGGGCAGAGACAAGAGGGAGGGGGCAGAGAGGGAAGAGGGGGGGAGGTGGATGTGGAGGGGGAGGGGTGAGGTGGAGGAAGGGCAGAAGGGGAGGGGGGGGATAGGAGGGGGAGATGGAGGGAGAGAGAGGAAGGGGGGAAAGGGGGTGAGAGGGGGAAGTGGGGGATTTCCCTAGAGAGGGAGGGGAAGAGAGGGAGGGGGGTGCAGAG
>CM075978.1:175669552-175815643 GCA_038087875.1 Malacoraja senta
GAAACCCACAGCTGGAATGAGCGCACAGGCGGGTGGGGCTTCACGAGCTATGCCGACAGTGAGGAGGAAGGTTTGGCGCGTGAGGCGCCGTTGCCCTGAGATCTGCAGAATAAAGAATCTTTGTTCTGCAGAACTTTCTCGATCTTTCTGTGCCTTTAATCCACAGCGGCGGGGGTGGGGCCAGGAGGCAGGTGGGCATTGTGACATCAGCAGCGATTATATTTTAAAAAGTGAGTTTGTGAACAACTTAATTCAAAATTTGGCAAAGTAATTGACCGAATTTAAAGAGGATTGCATTTATGAGATGATAAGTTAAATCCCTAGCGAAATTGTAAAAAATTCAGCTTCTTGCGTCTGGTTTTCGAGGAGAAAAATTAAAAAAACACACACACACACACACACACACACACACACACACACACACACACACACACACACACACACACACACACACACACACACACACACACACACACACACACACACACACACACACACACACACACACACACACACACACACACACACACACACACACACACACACACACACACACACACACACACACACACACACACACACACACACACACACACACACACACACACACACACACACACACACACACACACACACACACACACACACAAAAAAAGCACAAAAGCATATAGATATGATAGATAGATTTGATATGATGGTTCGGAAAAGGACTGCCTGGGGTCACTCAGAAGGCTGTTCACATCCATTGAGCAGTATCACAGCATAATCAGAGAAAATAAAAGAATGAAAATTGAAGGTATGAAATGAAACGTATGCAAATAAACCCTCATCCAATAACAGTTCCAATAGATAACACATTATTTTAGGCATATGCGATTAATAGACCTCTATCACCAATATATCTGCAGTGAGATGCTCTTCAGTATAAGCGCTAATTACCTGACGCTGTACTATCTTCTTTGGTTGGTTCCTCAGTAGTGCTGCTGTGGTCGATGTCGGATTGAGGTGACGGGGCACCCAGAAAAAAAGAAGTGCGGGAATCACGTCGGGCCTTTCTGTGCCCACCTGAGCGACGTTTGTCGCGGTCCGTTTCTGATTTGTCTTTCTTATATTTTCCTTTATGTTGAACAGGTACCTCCTCCCTAAGCAACCAAAATTGTGATAAAACAGTGCAGCTGTGTATAAGGTTCAGACAGTAAAACCTATATTGCTACATTATCTTTCATGAACTCAGAATATCCAAAGCATTTTGGTACAATTGAAGTGAAGTTGCAGAAAATGCTGGAAATTCCCCACTCTCCAACATCTTTCATTTACTCACTGACCAGACAACTCGAATAACATCTCCCTGTGCTTAATTGGCATTTTTTGTCTCGTTCCCAATTCTGATGAAGAGTCTTTGACCTATTTTCATGAATGCGACCTAACCTGCTGAATGTTGGGAACAGAATTTTCTGTTCTAATTTTAGATTTCCAGCATCCACTGATTTTTTTTTCATTTTTATGACTGTTGTACTGAAGAACAGCAGCCAATGTGCATATGACAAGCCCTGCCATACAGCCAGGTGGTCTGGCTTTGAGAGATAAATGTTAGCTCTGACACCAGGGAAACCTACTGTGCTCCATAAATGGTGTAGTGCGACCTTTTATTTCCATTCATGAGTAGATAGTGGGTTTCAAGTATCAGCTGAATGACTGCACCTCCAGAGCAGAATATTCTTATACTTCACTGGGAGGATCAGCCAAGGTCATGTATTCAGATATCCCAAGCATGATTTGTAGTCATGCGTTGAAATTAGACGGCATTCAGCTGAACCATGATACATCCCCAAAAGATCCAATGTTATATTTAATCGCACCTTTAGATTACAAACATTTTTGCAGTTGAGACCTGTACTCGAATGTTGTCTTACCTTAGTAACTGGAACACCAGTTCTAATGAATTCAGATGTGGTCTCTTACCTTAGCAACTGGGGCCAGCAATTCAGGCTCTGCTTCAGGCTCTTTCTTATCTTCAAATAACAGTTTTCCTTCTTCTGCATTAGGTGCAAGTGAGAAGTGACTCAGCACATCCTTCCCAGAATATGGGACTTCGCTCTACTGGATATTCACCACTGAAAACAAGGCAGGTGGCGGAATAGGGGGCCACTTGGACCCATGCCCAGGCTATCTAATATCTACAAGGAAAAGCAACAGGAAATGAATAATTATACAAAAGAGTGAAATACTCATACTTAAGCATTACAATACATTTTTCCAGTTTCAAAGTGCAGGTGGCAATATTGTTGCCTCTACTCTAAAAGCATGTTCATTCGTCAGAGAGTCATGATGAGAGGACACAGTGCAAAATAAAGGGTCAGTCATTTTAAAACTGTGTTTTATGAATTTGTCCCCTCAAAGATGGTGGATCTCTCAAATGCCCAAGAGATGGTGAAGGGCAGATCATTGGACGTATTTAATGTGGTGGTAGTTAAATATTTGGAAGATTGAGGAATGAGGGTTATGAAGAGGAGTTGAAGCCAACATAGACCTGCCATGATCATATTGAATGGTGAGGCAAACTTAAGGGGGGCTAGTGGATCACCTAAGAGGACACTAGTTCTTTTTCTGTCCTTCTTTGAACCGTCTCATAGGCGACTCCAATAACAGGAGTTGCCATATCTGCTACTATTCTATGGGGTTAGAGGCTAACAAAATTAGTGAGTTAATATGAAAGACAGAGGAAATTAAGGCCAAAACTAAAGCTGGATTTTTTCTGTTTTTCAGGTCTCCCTATTTCTTTCTTCATCATGCAGCTGACAGCTTCATGGCTCCCTGTAAACCTCTGATGCATTATCTAGTTGACTGGCATTTGTAGGCATCTGAATGTTCATCTAGCCTCATGGTCATTGCCATTGGAGTCATGGAGACATTGAGTACAATCAGGACTGGGAAACCTGGCTTTCTTCTCTCAGCCAGGAAACTGCAGCATTTCAGGATCTTGCTCTGAGCAATTTGCTATCTCCAAAAGATCTCTTCTCGACACAGACCTTCCTATTTCTCATCTAAATCAAATTGCTCAGCAAGAACATCCAAAAATACAGCATATATTGATAATGCTCGGTTATCTCACCACCACCTCTCTCAATCCCTCCATGGCCTCTAAATTGTCAGCGTGCCTGGTAGACTGAAGCCATTATCTTACGTCTTTGCCATAAATTATACCAGTGCCCAAGAAGACTAAGGTGACGTGCCTCAATGACTATCGACCAGTGGCACTAACGCCTGTGGTGATGAAGTGCTTTGAGAGGTTGACCATGGCGCAAATCAATTCCTACCTCGACAAAAACCTGGACCCACTGCAGTTCGCTTACCGCCACAACAGATCAACGGTGGATGTGATCTCGCTGGCCCTTCACTCCGCTCTGGACTACTTGGACAACAAAAACTCATATGTCAGGCTGTTATTCATTGATTACAGCTCGGCATTTAATACAATCATCCCCTCCAAGCTGGTTACCAAACATCACAGAACTGGGTCTCTGCGCATCCTTCTGCAATTGGATCCTCGACTTGCTCATTCACAGACCACAGACTGTTCGTATTGGTGGAAATGTGTCAGACTCGATAACAATCAGCACGGGAGCACCTCAAGGCTGCATGCTCAGCCCCCTGCTGTACTCACTCTATACTCATGACTGTGCAGCCGGTCATAGTGCGAACTCCATCATCAAGTTCGCTGACGACACCAATGTTGTGGGACGTATCACTGATGGGGATGAGTCGGAGTATAGAAAAGAGATCGAGCGACTGTCCATATGGTGCCAGCACAATAACCTGGCCCTCAACACCAGCAAAACCAAGGAACTGATTGTGGACTTTGGAAGGAGTAGGATGGGGACCCACAGTCCCGTTTATATGAACGGGTCGATGGTGGAAAGGGTCAAGAGCTTCAAATTCCTGGGCGTGCACATCTCTGAAGATCTTTCCTGGTCCGAGAACACTGATGCAATTAATAAGAAAGCACATCAGCGCCTCTACTTCCTGAGATTACAGAGTCAGTTTGTCAAGGAGGACTCTCTCTAACTTCTACAGGTGCACAGTAGAGAGCATGTGACCGGTTGCATTGTGGCTTGGTTCGGCAACTAAAGCGCCCTGGAGAGGAAAAGACTACAAAAAGTAGTAAACACTGCCCAGTTCATCATCGGCTCTGACCTCCCTTCCATCGAGGGGATCTATCGCAGTCGCTGCCACAAAAAGGCTGGCAGTATCATCAAGGACCCACACCATCCTGGCCACACACTCACCTCCCTGCTACCTTCAGGTAGAAGGTACAGGAGCCTGAAGACTGCAACGACCAGGTTCAGGAATAGCTACTTTCCCACAGCCATCAGGCTATTAAACTTGGCTCGGACAAAACTCTGAACATTAATAGCCCATTATCTGTTATCTGCACTTTATCTGTTTATTTATTCATGTGTGTATATATTTATATAATGGTATATGGACACACTGATCTGTTTTGTAGTCAATACCTCCTATGTTCTGTTGTGCTGAAGCAAAGCAAGAATTTCGTTGTCCTATCAGGGACACATGACAATAAAGTCTCTTGAATCTTGAATCTTGAATCTAAATTCTGCTCCCTGTCCATCAAATGCATCTCTCTCCCTGGAAGCTCCATGAGGTTGAATTAAGCTGATTTCATCTTTGGCGTAATATTTGAGATGAACTCTGAACCACGTACTTGTGCCATCGGTAAGAATGCTAGTTAGAAGCATAGATAGAAACGCAGAAAAATAGATGCAGGAGAAGGCCATTCGGCCCTTCGAGCCAGCACCACCATTCAATGTGATCATGGCTGATCAACTAAAATCAGTACCCCGTTCCTGTTTTTTCCCCATATCCCTTGATTCCTTTAGCAATAAACATCCAGTGAATTGGCCTCCTCTGCCTTCTGTGGCAGAGAATTCCACAGATTCACAACTCTCTGGGTGAAGAAGTATTTCTTCATCTCAGTCCTAAATGGCCTACCCCTTATGCTTAAACTGTGACCCCTGGTTCTGGACTCCTCCAACATCAGGAAAAATTTTCCTGCATCTAGCCTGTCCAATCCTTTAAGAATTTAATATGTTTCTATAAGATCACCTCTCATCCTTCTAAATCCAGGGAATACAAGCCCAGTGAACCTATTCTTTCATCATATGTCAGTCCCGTATCCTGGGAATTAACCTGGTGATCCTATGCTGCAATTTCAATGTCCTTCCTCAAATTCCTGCAGTAGGCTCCTTGCTCCTAAACTAAAATCCTCTCGCAATGAAGGGCAACATTCCATTAGCTTTCCTCACTGCCTGCTGCCCCTGCATGCTTACTTTCAGTGGTTGATGTACAAGCACATGCAGGTCTCGTTGCACATCCCCTTTTCCTAATCTGACACCATTCAGATAATAATCTGCCCTGTTCTTGCCACCAAAGTGGATAACCTCACATTTATCCACATTATAGTTCCACATCTCTGACCAACTACCTGCTGCCTCAGTGCACCTGCTGCTAAAACTTTGCTTATACCTTTGGTAGCTCTCAAACTAACAACTTTAACACAATCCAGTCTTCCCTCCCCAAGTTGCCATCTTTAGTAAAAACCCTTTTCCAAATACCCAGATTATTAATTGATTGAAAGATACTGCATGGAAACAGATCCTTCATTCCATCAAGTCCAAGCCGCCCATTGATCGCCCATTCACACAAGCTCTATGTTCCCCAACTTTTGCACCTACTCCCTGCATACAAGGGACAGTGCATAGAGGCCAATTAACCTACAATCCCCCACATCTTTGAGTTGTGTGAGGAAACCCGAGCACCTGGAGGAAACCCACGCAATCACAGGGAGAACCTGCAAACTCCACACAGACAGCACCCGTGGTCAGGATTGAACTCTGACACTGTGCCCTCCATAATTTGTGATTAGCATTGTCCCATAACCCCCACCCCCCCACTCCCCTCCCAAACTCGCCCAATGAAAACAATCTATTCTTTTAATATTTTATGCAAAATGCAATGTTCTGGAGTAAAGCAGTGGAGGGAATAAATAGACAATGTTTTGAGTTAGGCTTCTTCAGATTGATTATTTTAGAGGGGAGAAGGCAGGGAAGGGGGGTGGGGGGGTGTGCAGGACAAAACCTGGAAAGTGATATTCTGAAGAAGGGTCTCGACCCGAAACGTAACCCATTCCTTCTCTCCAGAGATGCTGTCTGTCCCGTTGAGTTATTCCAGCTTTTTGACAATCTCAGGTGATATTCCTATACTGTTTATGCTCATGCAATTTTTATTCTTGTTTTCAAATCCCTCTGAGACTTTCCTCTTCACCATCAATGTTTTGGGCTATCTTTGTTCTTCCAGCTGTGTTCCCTTTATCATTCCTGATTTCATGTTGCTGGCATGAAATCTCTCCAATCGTGTCAATTCTGGATTCCTTAACTAAACTTTACAATCTCTCTACCTTTCCTTTCTTCTTGATGAAAGTGCTCAGCAAATGTATCTCGGCATCCTTGGTTTCTTATTATTCCCAGCAGGTCAGTGTCAAATCTTCCTGTGATAACTCTCCTCTAAAATACTTTAGGATGATAAAGGAAATAGAGCGAAAGCAGAGAACATTTTCGTAATTATCCTCACTAACATTAAAATCATAATTATGGAGAAGGAACGTGAATCGATCTTAAATCGCTGGCAGCATTCAATATGGAAATGGAATGGAATGGAATGGAATGGAAGATGCTAAAGGAAATTAGAATGGAAATAGTGAAGATGATGCCAGATGTATACTAAATTGTTGCATGTGCGACAACACATTTCAAAAAAGAGGAAGGATTAACCAGGTAACCACAGCCACCATTGACATTACAGAAAACTTTGTCTGGTACACAGCAATTTGCACGACTTGAAAAACACACGTTAAATAATGACAACCAGTGAGTTTCTTAAAGACAAATTGCCATTGACTAACCTGATTGAGTTCTTTGTTGAAGTGACAGAGTGTTGAAATGGATGATTTAATGCATAGAGGCTTCAAAAGACTTTTGGTCAAGTAATATATAATAGACTTATTGAGACAGTATCAATGGAGGCCAAAGGAGCATAAACATAAATTAAGCATAGTGAAAGTGGCAGAGAACATTGAAGGAGCTCAATGAGTTAGATGCAGCACAGCATGGGAGGAGAATTAAGAATGGCAAAACCGACACAGTGCGAGGAACGTTCTGGGGAGTGTTGTAGAGCAGTTTGATCAAGGAATACCGGGACATAGTTCCTTGAAAGTGGCGCAACAGATAGATAGGGTGGTCAAGAAGGCTTTCGACATATTGGTCTTCAGTCAGTGTATTGAGTATAGAAATTGGGAGGTTATGTTACAGCAGTACAAGATATTGGTGAGGCCTCATTTAGAGTTTTGTGTTGTTTTGGTCACCCTGTGAAGCTGGAAAGGGTGTAAAGAAGATTTACACGGATGTTGCCAGGACTCGAGGGCCTGAGCTATAGGGAGAGGTTAATCTGCAAGTCCAAAGCAAACTCATTGCTAGCATTTATTTCAAGAGGGATGTATGCAAAAACAGGGGTAATGCTGAGACCCCATAAGGCACTGGTAAGGCCGCATTTGGAATATTGTGAGCAATTTTGGGCAATGTGCTGGCTCTGGAGAGAGTCCAGAGGTTTACAAGAATGGTCCCAGGAATGAGTAGGTTAACCATTGATGAGCGTTTGTCGACACTGTGCCTGTCCTTGCTGGAATTTAGAAGAATGAGGGGGATATCATTGAAACGTACAGAATAGTGAAAGGCTTGGATATAGTGGATGAGGAGACGATGTTTCCACTAGTGGGAGAGTCTAGGACTAGAGGTCAGCGCCTCAGAATTAAAGGACGTTCTTTTAGGAAGGAGATGAGGAGAAATTTATTTCATCAGAGGGTGGTGAATCTGTGGAATTCTTTGCCACACAAGGCTGTGGAGGCTAAGTCAGTGGATATTTTTAAGGCAGCGATTGACAGAATTTTGATTAGTACAGGTGTCAGAGGTTATGCAGAGAAGGCAGGAGAACGGGGTTAGGAGTAAGAGATAGATCAGCCATGATGGAATGGTGGAGTAGACTTGATGGGCCGATTGGTCTAATTCAACTCCTATCACTCATGACATAATTCAACACAGTTTGGCTGAGTGTCCTTACATTTTCCTAATGCCATGCACTGGGAGAGAAGACATACACACTATGTTCCAGATTCCACATTATTGAAGCAAGACATAGATACATAGATACATAGAAAATAGGTGCAGGAGTAGGCCATTCGGCCCTTCGAGCCTGCACCGCCATTCAATATGATCATGGCTGATCATCCAACTCAGTATCCCGTACCTGCCTTCTCTCCATACCCCCTGATCCCCTTAGCCACAAGGGCCACATCTAACTCCCTCTTAGATATAGCCAATGAACTGGCCTCAACTACCCTCTGTGGCAGAGAGTTCCAGAGATTCACCACTCTCTGTGTGAAAATGATTTTCCTCATCTCGGTCTTAAAGGATTTCCCCCTTATCCTTAAGCTGTGACCCCTTGTCCAGGACTTCCCCAACATCGGGAACAATCTTCCTGCATCTAGCCTGTCCAACCCCATAAGAATTTTGTACATTTCTATAAGATCCCCTCTCAATCTCCTAAATTCTAGCGAGTATAAGCCAAGTCTATCCAGTCTTTCTTCATATGAAAGTCCTGACATCCCAGGAATCAGTCTGGTGAACCTTCTCTGCACTCCCTCTATGGCTATAATGTCCTTCCTCAGATTTGGAGACCAAAACTGTACGCAATACTCCAGGTGTGGTCTCACCAAGACCCTGTACAACTGCAGTAGAACCTCCCTGCTCCTATACTCAAATCCTCTTGCTATGAAAGCCAACATACCATTCACTTTCTTCACTGCCTACTGCACCTGCATGCCTACTTTCAATGACTGGTGTACCATGAAACCCAGGTCTCGCTGCATCTCCCCATTTCCTAATCGGCCACCATTTAGATAATAGTCTGCCTTCCCGTTTTTGCCACCAAAGTGGATAACCTCACATTTATCCACATTATACTGCATCTGCCAAACATTTGCCCACTCACCCAGCCTATCCAAGTCACCTTGCAATCTCCTAGCATCCTCCTCACAGCTAACACTGCCCCCCAGCTTAGTGTCATCCGCAAACTTGGAGATGGTGCTTTCAATTCCCTCATCCAGCTCATTAATATAAATTGTAAATAGCTGGGGTCCCAGCACTGAGCCTTGCGATACCCCACTAGTCACTGCCTGCCATTGTGAAAAGGACCCGTTTACTCCTACTCTTTGCTTCCTGTTTGCCAGCCAGTTCTCTATCCACATCAATACTGAACCCCCAATACCGTGTGATTTAAGTTTGTATCCTAATCTCTTATGTGGTACCTTGTCGAAAGCCTTCTGAAAGTCCAGATACAACACATCCACTGGTTCTCCCCTATCCACTCTACTAGTTACATCCTCGAAAAATTCTATAAGATTCATCAGACACGATTTACCTTTCGTAAATCCATGCTGACTTTGTCCAATGATTTCACCACTTTCCAAATGTGCTGCTATCCCATCTTTAATAACTGACTCTAGCAGTTTCCCCACTACCGATGTTAGACTAACTGGTCTGTAATTCCTCGTTTTCTCTCTCCCTGCCTTCTTAAAAAGTGGGTTTACGTTTGCTACCCTCCAATCCTCAGGAACTACTCCAGAATCTAAAGAGTTTTGAAAAATTATCACTAATGCATCCACTATTTCTGGAGCTACTTCCTTAAGTACTCTGGGATGCAGCCTATCTGGCCCTGGTGATTTATCGGCCTTTAATCCATTCAATTTACCCAACACCACTTCCCGACTAACCTGGATTTCACTCAGTTCCTCCATCTCCTTTGACCCGCGGCCCCCTGCTATTTCCGGCAGATTATTTATGTCTTCCTCAGTGAAGACGGAACCAAAGTAGTTATTCAATTGGTCCGCCATATCCTTGTTCCCCATGATCAATTCACCTGTTTCTGACTGCAAGGGACCTACATTTGTTTTAACTAATCTCTTTCTCTTCACATATCTATAAAAACTTTTGCAGTCAGTTTATGTTCCCTGCCAGTTTTCTTTCATAATCTATTTTCCCTTTCCTAATTAAGCCCTTTGTCCTCCTCTGCTGGTCTCTGAATTTCTCCCAGTCCTCTGGTATGCTGCTTTTTCTGGCTAATTTGTACGCATCATCTTTTGCTTTGATACTATCCCCGATTTCCCTTGTTATCCACGGATGCACTACCTTCCCTGATTTATTCTTTTGCCAAACGGGGATGAACAATTTTTGTAGTTCATCCATGCAGTCTTTAAATGCCTTCCATTACATATCCACCGTCAACCCTTTTAGAACTAATTGCCAGTCAATCTTGGCCAATTCACGTCTCATACCCTCAAAGTTACCTTTCTTTAAGTTCAGAACCGTTGTTTCTGAATTAACAATGTCAATCTCCATCCTAATGAAGAACTCAACCATATTATGGTCACTCTTGCCCAAGGGGGCACGCACAACAAGACTGCTAACTAACCCTTCCTCATTACTCAATACCCATAGAATAGCCTGCTCTCTCGTTGGTTCCTCTACATGTTGGTTTAGATAACTATCCCGCATACATTCCAAGAAATCCTCTTCCTCAGCACCCCTGCCAATTTGATTCACCCAATCTATATGTAGATTGAAGTCACCCATTATAACTGTTTTGCCTTTGTTGCACGCATTTCTAATTTCCTGTTTGATGCCATCCCCAACTTCACTACTACTGCTAGGTGGCCTGTACACAACACCCACCAGCGTTTTCTGCCCCTTAGTGTTTCGCAGCTCTACCCATACCGATTCCACATCCTCCAAGCTAATGTCCTTCCTTTCCACTGCGTTAATCTCCTCTCTAACCAGCAACGCTACCCCACCTCCTTTTCCTTTCTCTCTATCCCTCCTGAATATTGAATATCCCTGGATGTTCAGCTCCCAGCCTTGGTCATCCTGGAGCCATGTCTCCGTGATCCCAACTATATCATAATCATTAATTGCTATCTGCACGTTCAACTCATCCACCTTATTATGAATTTCTAGAGACATTTCTATTCATACATGCAAAGCATCTTCAATAAAGACTTGCATGTCATTCTAATTGCATGCAGCATCTGCACATTAACCTATAGCGATTAGTGTATAAGGGCATTCAGATCCCTCTGAACATCTTTCACTCGCTCTCTTTCCATTTCATTTTATCTACTTTTTTCCACATTACAAATTCATTTACCTTGTCCTTGCCTATTTACTGAATAAATCAATAGATTGTTTCACAGTAAGTAATATAGAAACAGGGCAGAAATAGAGAGGAGCAAATTAAATCAATTTATCACCCACTTCAGTTCCTACTTCACGATACATTAAATAATAATATTATGTGATCCTTATTCTTATTCATTACTTGGAATGCATTCCTTTACGTGCCTAATTCCAAGTAAATGAGACATGGTTTGATAGCACACAGTAATTTAGAAAGGTGTTTAGACCAGACCTTGCCTTGAGATTTGGAGTAAATTTACAGGTTCAATGTAAAACACGGTTTAAAAAGCCCCCAGAATCCAATGAACTGTTAAAAAACCTCATTATAGCAATAGATCATTGCTGTGTCAATACCTCTTCTACTGATGGTATTTTGCCACTGGACAGAACAATCTTTTTAATGTTTTCCTCTGAATCATCCACAGGCAACTTGACCTGAGGCACTCCGATGATTTCTTCCTTCTCTGTACTTTCCCCACCTTCTCCATCTGCTACTATATCAGACTGGGGCGAACTGTAAGTTTTCTCCTCTCGAAGCTTTTCCAGCCTCTCTTTCTCAACCTTTTCCTTCTCCAGACGATCTTTATCAGCTCTTTCCTTCTCAGCTCTCTCTTTCTCCAGCTTCTCGTGTCGATCTTTTTTCCCCTTTTTGCTTGAGGGGACCGGCCTTTCTACAGATTGATCCTCACTCGCACTTTGGCCATCTTCAGATTGTGGGAGAGCAACAATTCCTTGTGCTCTGTCCCAGTATTCCAGAATTTGGGAGATTCTTTTCTGATTACGCTCATACCTATGAAATCTGAGGAAAAGTTGTTTCTCTGGACTTTTGGGCATCTCATCCTCCAGGAGTGAATTGTACTTTTCCAAGAATGCGTGACTCATTTTAGCATCCCTGCTTTTTCGCTTTTTGATTCCTTCTTCTGCTTCACCACGCTCTATTGGGATGGTTTCATTATGATCTGCAGTGGGAACTTTGGGTTCAGGAAGCTCATTCTTCATCATTGAAACATTAGTGCTCTGTAGAAAAATACAAAATAAAACCAAAAGTGTGATTTGTTTTAAATTTGCAAAGCTTTGTAATGACCTTCCTTCCCTTCCTTCTCCCAGTATTCTTTATTTACCATGAGTCCACAGTTATGTATCAAGAAATTAGGCATCCTTATCAACATCAACATACTTGGCCAAGCAAGTTGGTAGTAATTTAGGGCTGATTTTAGAACTCTATATCTTGTAACCCATTTTCCATTCAAAACAAGTACCCAATTCATCCAGAAAAACGTTATTCTAGCTAGGGGCAAGAGGGGAAATTGCAGGGCCTTGGCAAAGATATCTGGTTTGGGACCCTTCTTCAGACTGATTGAAGGCGAGGGATGGGAAGAAAGCTGGAAGAGAGGAGAGGCAGGACAAGGCCTGGCAGATATATGTGGATAAAGGGTTTTGATAGGCAAATGGTTGGACAAAAACCAGACATAAAAAGCAACAAGGTGTGAGAAAAGGATTGAAGAGTTGCGAATTGTGAAGCAGAGGAAGAAATATCGGTGGAGGGGGGGGTGAGGAGCGAAATAGGTGCGAGTAAAGTGGGGCACATGGGAGAGGGGGTGGAGAAGGGGAAAGGGGGGGTCAGTTACTTGAAATAGGAGAATTTAAATTTTCATACAATTGTGTTGCAACCTATCTGTAGGTATGTTACAATACTTACTTTCAGTCGCGCTGTAATTCTGCCACTGGCCGTGTGCGCGACTTTGGCGCATTTAAGGGGGGGGGGCGGGGTTAAAACGCGGTTTCTCCTCCCTTGTCCTGAATTATATTTCGTTGGAGTACAAGCGTTTGCTGAAAAATCGTTCCTAGGGGCGTATTGTGAATTTTTTATTTTTATTAAATTGTCAATGTCAGCGCTGGAGTAATTTAAAAATCAGCTCCTGAAGCGTCAACACCGATAACGGGGACGGATTTCACACACGGGACAGGTAAACGAAAGTGGTTCATTTAAATGTATAAAAGTGCTTCTTAAGAAGCCTTTAATTCACATTTTTTCATGCGAAACGGTGATTTTATTCCCCGATTTTTTTCATGCCAATACGGGGTTAAATTCAGCGCAACGTTCCAAATGATCGCGTTCCAGAAATCCTCACTCACAAGATGATTTAAATTCCCATTAATTTACAGGTATTAAACATTCAATTCCTTCCATTTGGCCTGTAAATTCATGAAAATGAGATTTAACATTTATGTTATATTGTGAATTATTGTGTGAATGTTATTTGGACACTTAGGCTATTTAAAAATGTTAATCTATTCTTAAGAAATTGATAGATGTTTAGATCTAGTAATTGAATTTTGTAATTAGCTACAAACTAATTATATGCTTTACTTTCATGTCTTCTAAGTAAGATTGTTTCATATTTGTTTCAGAATGCTTCAATCTATAATAACTGAAAATTTCTTTCAGTTATCTTAATTTTTAAGAAAGTTATGGGCTTTTAACTGTCCTCGATCACAGCTTTTGTGTTAAGTCAATGGAAAAGCAATAGGGAACAAGATGCTAATTTCCGAGTATGAAAATGGCCATAACTTCTTTAATACTGAAGATATGAAAGTGAATTAGGTGTCAAATTAAACTTCTTTTTATGCTTTATCTGATGGGATAAATTGCAGACTTTATTTTTAAAATCTCAAAATTTTGTAACATTGCTACTATCTGCTCAGAATATGAGGTGATGTTCTTCCATTCCTGGGTAGACAGTCAGAACCTTTTTCCCCCAGAGTGGAAATGTCAAAGAATACAGGGGGGTAGCTTTAAGCGCCAGAAGGGGGGTAAATTGAAAGGAGATATGCAGGGTAAGGTTTTTTTTTAAATGCAGCGTTGTGAGTGCCTGGAACACATTGTCAGAGATGCTAGTGGATGCAGATATGATAGTGTCATTTCAGAGGCTTTAGATAGGCACATAGATGTTATGTTGTTGCCGTAGGACATTTTAACTTTCCCAATATTGACTGGGAAAATCATTAGTTTGAAGGGTTTAAATGGGGTGCAATTCCTCAAAAGTGATCAGGAGAGTTTTCTTAAGCAGTATGTAGAGCCCCCCACATGTGAAAGGGCAACACTGGATCTAGTATTGGGAAATTGGGAAGGGCAAGTTAATTACATGTTTGTGGAGGAGCCTTATTGGACCAGTGACCACAGTTCGATTAGGTTTAAGATAGTTATGGATAGGGATGGAGAGGGTCCACATATTAAAATGTTCACCTCGGGTAAGGCCAACTTTAAGGGTATGAGAGAAGGTCTCGCTCAAGTTGGCTGGCGCAGGTTATTTGAGGGGAAAGGAACATCAGACAAGTGGGATGTTGTGAAAAGTGTGCTATTAAAAGGGTATTTATGTCCCCATTAGAGTGAGGGGCAAAGCAGACAAACATAAGGAAGCTTGGCTGATGAGGGAAATTGAGGCAATGGTCAAAACAAGAAGGATGCATGGGACAGGTATAGGCAGTTGGGATCAAGTGCATCGCTGGAGGAGTTTTGGGAACTAAGGAGTAAACTGAAAAAGGGAATCAGGGCAAAAAGGGGCCAGGCAATAGCTCTTCTGGGTAGCATTATGGGCAATCCCAAAATATTTTATAAATACATAAGGGTAACTAGAGAGAGAGAGTGGGACTTCTCAGGATTCAAAGCGGTCACCTCTGTGTGGAGCCGCATGAGATGGGCAATGTCCTCAATTAGTATTTCTCTGTATTTACCAAGGAGAAAGACAGTAGGACGGAGGAACTTGGGGCAGTCAATGGAAATGTCTTGAGTGCAGTCAGTGTTACCGTCGAAGAAGTACTGAAGGTATTATTGTGTATGAAGGTAGACAAATCTCCAGGGCCTGATCAGATATATCCGAGGACATTGCGAGAAACTAGACAGGAAATTGTGGGAGTCCTGGTTTAAATTTACGAGTCGACCGTGACGAGAGGTGCCGGAAGACTGGAGGGTGGCAAATGTTGTGCCTCTTTTCAAGAAGGGCTTCAGGGAAAATGCTGGGAACTATAAGCAGGTGAGCTTAACATCTGTAGTTGAAAAGTTACTATACAGAATTCTAAGGGATAGGTTATACAGGCATTTAGATGGGCAAGGGCTGATTAGGGATAGTCAGCATGGTTTTTTACGTCGGATGTCGTGTCTCACAAATCTGATTGATTTTTTTTAAGACATGACCAAAAAGGTCGTAGAGGACAGAAATGTAGATGTTGTAGGGCATTCAGTAGGGTATTCCACAAGGTTGCGCATGGTAGGCTGCTCTGGAAGGTTAGATCACATGGGATCCAGGGAGATAGCTGAATGGATAGCAAATTGGCTCCATGGAAGGAGGCAGAGGGTGATGGTGGAAGGTTGCTTCTCGGATTGGAGGCCTGTGACTAGTGGTGTGTCTCAGGGTTCGGTGTTGGGCCCATTACTGTTTGTTATCTACATCAATGATTTGGATGAGAACATACAGGGCAAGATTAGCAAGTTTGCTGATGATACAAAAGTGAATGGTTTTGCAGATAGTGAAGATGGTTGTGAAAGTTTGCAACAGGATCTGGATCTTTTGGCCAGGTGGCTGAGGAATGGTTGAGAGAATTTAATACAGAGAAGTGTGAGGTGTTGCATTTTGGGACATCAAACATGGGCAGGACCTACACATTAAATAGTAGGCCTCTGGGGAGTGTTGTCGAGCAGAAGGATCTGGGAGTCCAGGTGTATGGTTCCTTGAAGATCGAGTCGCAGGTAGATCAGGTGGTCAAAAAGGCTTTTGGCACATTGGCCTTCATCAGTTAGAGTATTGAGTATAGAAAGTTGGGAGGTCATGTTGCAGTTGTATAAGACGTTGGTGAGACCGCATTTAGAATATTGTGTTCAGTTCTGGGCACCATGCTATAGGAAAGAATATTGTCAAGCTTGAAAGGGTTCAGAAAAGATTTATGAAGATGTTGCCAGGACCAGAGGGTGTGAGCTACAGGGAGAGGTTGAGTAGGCTATGTCTCTATTCCTTGGAGCGCAGGCGGATGAGGGGTGATCTTATAAAGGTGTACAAAATCATGAGAGGAATAGATTGGGTAGATGCACAGAGCCTCTTGCCCAGAGTAGGGGAATCGAGGACCAGAGGACATAGGTTCAAGGTGAAGGGGAAAAGATGTAATAGAAATATGAGGGGTAACTTTTTCACACAAAGGGTGGTGAGTGTATGGAACAAGCTGCCAGAGGAGGTAGTTGAGGCTGGGACTATCCCATTGTTTAAGAAACAGTTAGACAGGTACATGGATAGAAAAGGTTTGGAGGGATATGGACCAAGCGCAGGCAGGTGGGTCTAGTATAGCTGGGACATGTTGACCTGTGTGGGCAAGTAGGGCTGAACGGCCTGTTTCCACACTGTATCGCTCTATGACTATGACTATATGCCGGGAATGGAGCTAAAGGATATGTGCAGAAAAAGGTTAGCTTAATTTGGCATCATGTTTGGCACAGACATTATGGACAATAGGGCCTGTTCCTATGCTGTACTGTTCTGTGTTCTTTTTTTCAATGGTTTGGTTGTGGCACCCAGATTATTGCAAGAACCTGCAATATCTAAGACATGGCACTGGAAAGTGAGAAAGTAGCAAGGTTGCCTAAGAGAAAGTCACCAACCTCAGAGGGTCTGACAACTAAGTAGATTCTGGCCATCTCCCTTACAGGCAGAACAAAATAAAGCTTCAATTTTTCTTTAATCTTTTTCAGGGATTGGGCTGGTGTCAGAAGTCAAGGAAAGTCTCTGCCAACCATGGTGTGTATTTCAGTTGAACACAATATATATTATTCCATGAATACAAGGGGAAAACATCCAGAATCTTTAGGATGACACAGTGGCAAAGGTACTGGAGCCAAGGCATCATAGCACAAAAAGTCTGGATTCAATTCTGACTTGGAAACATTATGTATGGAGCTTGCATGATCTCTCTGTGATGGTATTGGATTCCCCCTGCTGCTCCAGTTTTCTCCCACATCCCAAAGATTTGTAGTTTGGTATTGCATGGACACAATGGAAATTACAATTATATATACTTCTAAGATGGTGAGACTGAGGCCACAAAAAAGGCCCACATTGTGGGCTTGGCCCTTACAAATGTGATGAGTAAAGATGGAAATAGCGAACCATGGAGAATGATTCACACTGAACCTACTCCACCAATTTGGATTGGACAAATGGCTGGTTACAAAGGGTAGGAGCCTCAATATCCCATCTCATCCTGTGAATTCAACAAAAGATAATTGGCATCCAGAACAAAGGGCACCATTAATAAGGTATGGCCTCTCTATAAAGCGACTTTGAGTCCTGAAAAGCGCTATATAAATAAAATCTATTATTATTATTATTATTATTATATTTAGCTTTTGAGACAAGCCTGTTGTCCTACCATCTTTGCAGTCATTTGCAATTTCTTTGTGTCGTCCTTAACATTCATATCTTTTCTTCCTTTTCTGGACTTTTTCTTCAGTTCTTCTTCCTCCCGCAGCCTTTCCATTTCTTCCCTCAGTTTCTGCTCCCGTAGCTGTCGTTCATGAATCTCATTTAGAACTCTAGACACAAAAACATTGTTGTCATGCAGGACTAGCTACTCTTCACCTATAGAATCTCTGCAGCTGACACATGAAGGGTTACTGACACTACAGGTGCAGGAGATAACACACTAGCCAGAAAGAAGTTTAGTGACCTGACTTGTGCCAAAAACATGGAGGCTTCCTCAAATTTTAAATAACTTACCATGTGGCCGGTGAACTGAGTTCCCATGTCAGTTACAAGAACTTGGTGGAATTACACTTCTACTCTCTTTGGCCTACAGTTTCCAATGAACAAAGGAAGAGCAAAGAACCATATGACACTTTTTATCTTTTTGAGTGTTCAATTACACTGCGATTTTGGTTGACATGGATGAGGTCAGCCAAAGGGCATGTTTCTGTGCTGTATGACTATCAAAGACATTGTTCCAGGGTAGAAGAGCGTAAAATTAGATCATCTAAACTCAACAATTTTCTGAGTCAGAGCACTACAGATAGTCTATGAACGGAAAAAGCTTTCTGTCATGTTACATGCCTTGCTCTAGATTACCCAAAATATAAACTTATCCAGAAACTCCTTTCAACATTCACTTCATAAGAAGCAGAGGTAGGGTAGATAGCCAGAATCTTTCCCATGGTGGAGATGTCAAAAACTAAAGGACAGTTTTGTGAGAAGAAATAGGTTTAAAGGGATTTTAGAGGTAAATGCTTCACACAAGATGTAGTTGGTATCTGGAAATACCTGCCAAAGGAGGTGGTAAAGATGATAAACTGAAACAGTTTTCAGAGCCATCGAGTTATACAGCATTGAAACAAGCCCCTCAGTCAAATTTGTCCATGCTGAGCTAGATGCCTATCTCAGCAAATCCCATTTACCTGTGTTTGGCCCAATTTCTTCCAATTTCTATGACTCGAGTTATACAGCATGGGAACAGGCCCTTTGGCCCAATATCCAGGCCCCATCTAACATAACCCCATTTGACCCATATCCCTCTAAACCAGTGGTTCTTAACCTGGGGGTCATGACCCCCTATGGGGGTCATTTGGGGCTTTGCCGGGGGACATGAAGGGGACACAAATAACATATCAATATGTTGAGCCCATGTTTAGGAACCTAACAAAAGTACATACCACATACAGTATTTTGTTAGCGTATGCGCGTACTGGTGCCAACAAGGTTAAGAACCACTGCTCTAAACCTTTAGTACCCATGTACCTGTTTAAGTATCTTTGAAATTGTGTTATAATACCTGCCTCAACTACCTCTTCAGCAGCTTGTTCCATATACTCCCTGCCATCTGAGTGAAAAAATTGTCCCTCGAGTTCCCATTAAATCTTGCCCCTTTCACTTAAAACTATGTCCTTTGGTTTTTGATTCCGCTGCGCTGGGAATAAAGACTCTTTGAATTCACACTATCTATTTCCCTCTTGATTTTGTACACCTCCAAATAAGATCACCCCTCAGCCTCCTGTTCTCCAAGGAATAAAATCCTAACCTGCCCAAACTCTCCCAAGAGCTCAGCCCTCAAGTCCTGGCAGCATCTTTGTAACTCATCTCTGCACTCTCTCCTATCTAAATATATGTCCAAATGTCTTTCAAGGATTGTAATTGTACCCAACACTAACACCTTCTCTGGTAATTCATTCCATATACCAGTAATAAACTCTCCTCTCAGTCGCCCCTTTAAAGCATTCTCCTTTCACCTTAAACCTTGACTGTCTAATTTCATGCTCCCCTACCCTGGGAACAGGCCCTTCATCCAAACTCATCTATGTCAACCAAGATGCCCCATCTAAGCTAGTCCTATTTGCCTGCATTTCCCTCTAAACCTTACCTAATCTACCTGTCCAAACGTCTTTTAAATGGCATTATCAGCCCCCTCCTTGTATTCTCAGGCCCCTTCTTTACTCCTTGTACATCCATAAATGTGCAGCCAAATACCAATCTAACTCAATTTACAAATTCACAGACAACACCACTGTGGACAACAACCTCTCCCTCAATGTCAGCAAGACCAAGGAGATTGTGATCGGCCTCAGGAAGCAAAGGAGTGTACATACCCCAGTATACCGTGATGGCACCAGTCAAGATGGTTGAAAGCTTAAAGTTTTTTAATTTTAGAGATACAGCGCGGAAACATGCCCTTCAGCCCACCGAATCCACACCAACCAGCAATCCACGTACATTAACACAAGCCTACACACACTAGGGACAATTTACATTTAGACCAAGTATACAAACCCAAGCCAATTAACCTACAAATCTGTATGTCTTTGGGGTGTGGGAGGAAACCGAAGATCTCGGAGAAAACCCATGCAGTCACGGGGAGAATGTACAAACTTCGTTCAGACCAGCACCCATTGTCAGGATCGAACCCGGGTCTCGAGTTGGTGTAAGGCAGCAACTCTACCGCCACTGCGCCACCCAAGTTCTTAGGAGTAAATATCACCAGAAATTTCTCCTGGACCAGCCATATCAAAGCAATGGCTAATAAAAAACTCCAATGTATCTACAGTAATACTTCATTTTAACAGACCTCATTGGAACGGATTTCGGTTATAGTGGACTGATCCACCGATGGCTGCCCACCCCTGGCTCAAACTGCCTCCCCTGCCGCTTGCAGCGCCAGCCGCCAGCGCCACCTCCCCTGCCGTTCGCCGAGCTGGCTGCCTGCAAAGCCCCCAGCTCGCGTCGCCTCACTGGTCGCTTATAACATGTCTGCTCCCATGACTCCCCCGGCTCGCACAGCCTCCCCAGCCGAACCTGCAGCCCCACCACTGGCTCACAGGGCTGCCCTCAGCCACTTCCAGGCCGTGCCAGTCAGCACAACGGCCGACCCTGACCTGCATTCCGATAGTCGTGGGCCATGATCGCTCCTCGCCTCTCGCTCAGCCACTAGCGAGCCTGGACCGTCAATTCACCTGGATTCCATTTCCCAACCAAGTCTGAAGAAGGTTCTCGACCCAAAACATCACCTATCCATGTACTCCAGAGTTGCTGCCTGACCAACTGAGTTATTCTAGCACTTTGTGTCCTTTTGTGTATTAACCAGCAACTGCAGTTGTTTGTTTCTACTACTGATACAATGAAAATACCTTGCTCGGTTACAGTGAATAATCGGCAACAATGGACACCATCCCCCCCCCCATGGTCCATTATAACAAGGGTTTACTGTACCTCCTTAGAAGGTTTAGGAAGTTCAGCATGTTCCCAACAGCATGGTTTGAGAACAGCTCTATCCTATTCCATAAGAAATTGCAGAGAGTTGTGGATGTAGCTCAGACCATCACGCAAACCAACCTCCCTTCCATTGACTTCATCTACACTTCACGTTGCCTCTGCAAGGCCACCAGCATAATAAAGGATGAGTCGCATCCTGCTCACCCTCTTCTCCCCTCTCCCATCAGGCAAGAGGTCCAGAAATTTGAAAACGCATACCTCCAGATTCAGGGACAGTTTCTTCCCAACTGATATCAGTCTGAACCATCCTATCACCAGCTGGACCTATTCTGACCTACCATCTCCCACATTGGAGACCTTCAGACTATCTTTAATCAGATTTTACTAGACTTGCACTAAACGTTATTCCCTTTATTCTGAATCTGCATACTGTGGGCGGCTTTATTGTAATCATGTATAGTCTATTTGCTGACTGGGTAGCACGCAACAAAAATGCTTTTCACTGTACCACGGTAAATGTGACAATAATAAACTAAACTCAATTAAACTAAATGTTGATATTGTATCTGCCTCAACTATTTCCTCTGGTAGATTGTTTCAAATACCCACCATCCCGTTTGCAAAAGTTGCTCTCGGGTTCTTAAATCTTTCCCCTCTCACCTTAAACCTGTGCCCTCTAGTTCTTGATTCTACTATTCTCCGAAAAAGACATAGTGCATTCATCATATGTATTCCCCTCATGATTTTACACCTCCATATGATCACTCCTCAGCATTCTGTGCTCCATGGAATAAAGTTCCAGCCTGAATAATCTCTCCCAACAACTCAGGCCCGAGAGTCCTGACAACATCTTTGTAAATCTTCTCTGCACCCTTTCCAGCTTAATAGCATCTTTCTTGTAGCAAGGTGACCAAAACTGAAAGCAGTATTCCAAGTGTGGCTACACTGATGTCTTGTACAAGCATAACAAATTAATTCCCTCACTGATGAAGACCCACAAGCCGAAACCTTCTTCACCACCCTATCTACAGGTACCTGTGACGCCACTTTCAGGGAACTATGGACGTGTACACATTGATTCGTGGGCCACTCAATTTGACTGGGCAGATTGTCATACAGTTGTACAGCATAGTTGCACAGAGGCTCTTCTACCCACCATGTCTATGCTGAACATCTTTCTGCACTAATCCCACTTGCCTGCATTAATTCCATTAATGTTACTACGATTGTTGGACCTGAATAATAAGGAGAGATTTGATAGGCTGGGACTGTTTTCCCTGGAGCAAAGAAGGTTGAGGGTGATCTTCTAGATGTTTATACAATTATCTATATCAACGATTTGGATAAGATTGTACAAGGCATGATTAATAAGTTTTCAAATGACATTAAAATAGCTGATATAGAAAATGAAAATAGTTAGCAAGAATTACAGCCTGATCTTGATCAGCTGGGCAAGTGGGCCGAGGAATGGCTAATGGAGTTTAATTCAGATAAGTGTGAGGTGTTGCATTTTGTGAAGTCAAAGAGGGTAGGACCTTCATATCAACAGTAGGGCCCTGGGGAGCATTGTAGAGCATAAAAATCATGGAGTACTATATAAGTTCATTGTTCGTTAAAAGTAGCATCGCAGGGTGGTGAAGAAAGCTTCCAACCCGTTTTATTTTCCTCGTATTCCAATCAACCCCACCCCCCCAGATACTTCCACTCGCTGCACATCAGGGGCAATTTACAGCAGCCAATTAACCCATCGATCTGCACATCTTGGGATGTCGTTGGAAACCGAGGCACCTGGAGGAAACCCACACGGTCAAAGGAAGGTGCGACCTGTACAAAAAGGATGGGTTGCACTTGAACCTGAGGGGGACCGATATCCTGGCGGGGAGATCTGCAAAGGCTACTGGGGAGACTTTAAACTAGAATGGTTGGGGGGAAGGACTCAAATAGAGAAAGCTATTAGACAGTGTGTGAGGCAGGAGGCAGAGAAGGAAAGCACTCAGACCTAACATGTAGGGGGGAAAGAAGAAAACAATAATAAACAGAGAATAAGAGGTGGTGGGGTTCTTAAATGGGTGAGCAGAGAAACAGAGGGGTGTAAAATGCGGGCAGAAGCAATAGGTAGCAAGGTGAAAAGTAAAAGTGGCAGGCAGACAAATCCAGGGCAAAAATCAAAAAGGGCCACTTTTCAACATAATTGTATAAGGGGTAAGAGCGTTGTAAAAACAAGCCTGAAGGCTTTGTGTCTCAATGCAAGGAGCATTCGTAATAAGGTGGATGAGTTGAACGTGCAGATAGCTATTAATGATTATGATATAGTCGGGGTCACGGAGACATGGCTCCAGGGTGACCAAGGCTGGGAGCTGAACATCCAGGGATATTCAATATTCAGGAGGGATAGAGAGAAAGGAAAAGGTGGTGGAGTAGCGTTGCTGGTTAGAGAGGAGGTTAACGCAGTGGAAAGGAAGGACATTAGCTTGGAGGATGTGGAATCGGTATGGGTAGAGCTGCGAAACACTAAGGGGCAGAAAACACTGGTGGGTGTTGTGTACAGGCCACCTAGCAGTAGTAGTGAAGTTGGGGATGGCATCAAACAGGAAATTAGAAATGCGTGCAACAAAGGCAAAACAGTTATAATGGGTGACTTCAATCTACATATAGATTGGGTGAATCAAATTGGCAGGGGTGCTGAGGAAGAGCATTTCTTGGAATGTATGCGGGATAGTTATCTAAACCAACATGTAGAGGAACCAACGAGAGAGCAGGCTATTCTAGACTGGGTATTGAGTAATGAGGAAGGGTTAGTTAGCAGTCTTGTTGTGCGTGCCCCCTTGGGCAAGAGTGACCATAATATGGTTGAGTTCTTCATTAGGATGGAGAGTGACATTGTTAATTCAGAAACAACGGTTCTGAACTTAAAGAAAGGTAACTTTGAGGGTATGAGACGTGAATTGGCCAAGATTGATTGGCAATTAGTTCTAAAAGGGTTGACGGTGGATATGCAATGGAAGGCATTTAAAGACTGCATGGATGAACTACAAAAATTGTTCATCCCAGTTTGGCAAAAGAATAAATCAGGGAAGGTAGTGCATCCGTGGATAACAAGGGAAATCAGGGACGGTATCAAAGCAAAAGATGATGCGTACAAATTAGCCAGAAAAAACAGCATACCAGAGGACTGGGAGAAATTCAGAGACCAGCAGAGGAGGACAAAGGGCTTAATTAGGAAAGGGAAAATAGATTATGAAAGAAAACTGGCAGGGAACATAAAAACTGACTGCAAGAGTTTTTATAGATATGTGAAGAGAAAGAGATTAGTTAAAACAATCTTAGAACCAGTGGATGTGTTGTATCTGGACTTTCAGAAGGCTTTTGACAAGGTCCCACATAAGAGATTAGTATACAAACTTAAAGCACACGGTATTGGGGGTTCAGTATTGATGTGGATAGAGAACTGGATGGCAAACAGGAAGCAAAGAGTAGGAGTAAACGGGTCCTTTTCACAATGGCAGGCAGTGACTACTGGGGTACCGCAAGGCTCAGTGCTGGGACACCAGCTATTTACAATTTATATTAATGAACTGGATGAGGGAATTGAAGGCAACATCTCCAAGTTTGCGGATGACACTAAGCTGGGGGGCAGTGTTAGCTGTGAGGAGGATGCTAGGAGACTGCAAGGTGACTTGGATAGGCTTGGTGAGTGGGCAAATGTTTGGCAGATGCAGTATAATGTGGATAAATGTGAGGTTATCCACTTTGGTGGCAAAAACAGGAAAGTAGACTATTATCTAAATGGTGGCCGATTAGGAAAAGGGGAGATGCAGCGAGACCTGGGTGTCATGGTACACCAGTCATTGAAAGTAGGCATGCAGGTGCAGCAGGCAGTGAAGAAAGCGAATGGTATGTTAGCTTTCGTAGCAAAAGGATTTGAGTATAGGAGCAGGGAGGTTCTACTGCAGTTGTACAGGGTCTTGGTGAGACCACACCTGGAGTATTGCATACAGTTTTGGTCTCCAAATCTGAGGAAGGACATTATAGCCATAGAGAGAGTGCAGAGAAGGTTCACCAGACTGATTCCTGGGATGTCTGGTCTTTCATATGAAGAAAGACTGGATAGACTTGGCTTATACTCGCTAGAATTTAGGAGATTGAGAGGGGATCTTATAGAAACTTACAAAATTCTTATGGGGTTGGACAGACTAGATGCAGGAAGATTGTTCCCGATGTTGGGGAAGTCCAGGACAAGGGGTCACAGCTTAAGGATAAGGGGAAATCCTTTAAGACCGAGATGAGAAAAAACGTTTTCACACAGAGAGTGGTGAATCTCTGGAACTCTCTGCCACAGAGGGTAGTTGAGGCCAGTTCATTGGCTATATTTAAGAGGGAGTTACATGTGGCCCTTGTGGCTAAAGGGATCAGGTGGTATGGAGAGAAGGCAGGTACGGGATACTGAGTTGGATGATCAGCCATGATCATATTGAATGGCGGTGCAGGCTCGAAGGGCCAAATGGCCTACTCCTGCACCTATTTTCTATGTATCTATGTATCTATGTAAACACTGCACAGATAGCACTGGAGGTCAGAATCAAAGCAAGGTCACTAGAGCTGTGAGGCAGTGGCTCTACCCGCTGTGCCACTGTGAATAAAGAAAATTTCTCCCTTGAGAAGACGTTGTGTCTAGGCCGATTAAAAATCCTAAAATTGAGGCAGAAAGACAATTTTGGTTATAAAGGATAGATAGCAATCAAAGAGTATCAACTGAATAAATGAGCAGCTCAGTTATGATTGCACTGAATGGCACTGCAGATTCACGGGGCTGAATGCGCTGCTCTTTCTTCCTTTCTATGAATAGTAAATACGTCTGTGGATTCTGATACTTCTGACAGATGTGAGGTTGCCTTGTCTACTTACCTCTCTCTGCGTTCCCGGAATAAACTGATACGTTTAAGGTCAAACTCAGCTTTCTCTTGCTCTGTCAAGGCCTCATATTCCTCTTCATCCAGCTCTTTCAGGTAAGCCTTCTCCTTCTCTGCTTTCTCCTTTGCCAATGTTTCTGTTATTTGATAGAGAAACAGATAAGGTGTGATTTAAGATGTGAATTCTGTATCCAGGTAGCTCAACTGCATCTTTTGTATTGAAAGAAAGAATGTTTCTTTCTATGCAACAATGTTTATCAAGAGGCACTGACAGGGAAACTACAGATTCAGCAAAGCTGGCTAATGCAGAGCATCAGCTCTCAATGATAACATTTTACATTCAACTTCAGAAGGCTCTTCTGCAGGTAGTTGTGGATTTACAAAGAGGAGTGGGAGAGTCTAGGATCAGAGGCCATAGCCTCAGAGTAAAAGTATGTACCTTTAGAAAGGAGATGAGGAGGAATTTCTTTGGCCTGATGGTGGGGGATCTATGGAATTCATTGCCATAAGAGGCTGTGGAGGCTGTCAATTAATATTTTTATGACAGGGATTGAAAGATTCTTGATTAATACAGGTGTCAGGGGTTATGGGGAGAAGACAGGAGAATGGGGCTGAGAGGGAAAGGTAGATCAGCCATGATTGAATGGCGGAGTAGACATGATAGACCAAATGGCCTAATTCTGCTCCTATAACATGAACATGAATTTATAAGTATCAGGAGAGATCACGAAAAGCTCAGCCCCAGTTGTAACATTTCCTCTTCAACAATCACTGTTGTATATATCAGAGATAAAGGGGGACTTTACAAGACTAAAACGGTACTACCTTATTCAGTACAGTCCCATATGATGCCTGCTCTCTAACTAGTAATAAATACTTTGATATTTACAGTACATATTCATGTCAAGAGAGTCTAGAGGAAGCATTCATGCTTTGATTTGAAAACAGCAGCACAGAATCATGTGCTAGCATGAGGCCTGTACGGTTAGCATCAGCAATTTCATGATGAGCTTGCAATTGCTGTGGCTTTGCTGCATGTTGTTGGATATTCCTTGATCCACAATCTCTGAAATACTTCAGGGAAAGGATTATTGCCCACAATTGGTTGGAACCTTGGGTAAGTTTTTAAGTAGCTTCTTACTGATGCCTGCCTGAGCCCAATGAAACCCAACGGCGAGTTCTCAGATAGCCATGGGGAGGTGGAAAGACCGAGGAAATCAAGCAGCATGCAAGTACAGATGACGCAAGTGTACTCTTTAGGTCTGTCAATGTCATAGAACTATAGCACGGAAGCAGGCACCTCACCCCAACTCATCCATGCCAAGCAAGATGCTCCATCTACACTGGTCCCTTTTGCCCACATTTGGCCTCCCAAACTTTTCCTATCCATGTACTCATCTAAGTGTCTTTTAAATGCAGTTATAGTACCTGCGTGAATTATCGTCTCTGGCCGTTCATTCCATATACCCACCGTCCTCTAAGTGAAAAAGTTGCCGCTTAGGTTTCCCTTTCACCTAAACCAATGTCATCTGGTTCTTGATTTCTCTAACCTAGGTAAGAGTTGCATTCACCCTCTTTATTCCCCTCATGATTTTATACACCTCTATAAAGTACTATCACAACATTTAAAATACATTTGGACAGGTACATGAATTGGGTCGGTTTAGAAGGATATGGCCCAAATGCAGACAGGTGGGTCTAGAGTAGATGGGACATGTTGGTCAATGTGGGCAAACTTGGCAGAAGGGCCTGTTTCCATGCTGTATGACACACTAAAGATCTCTGCTTAGTCTCCTGTACTCCAAAGAATAAAGTCCTAGCTTGTCCAACCTTCCTCTATAGCTCAGGCCCTTGTGTCCTGGCAACATCCTCGTAAATCATCTCTGCATTTTATCCAGCCTAATGACATCCTTCCTATTGCAGGGTGATCAAAACTGAACACAATACTCCAAATGCGCTCAAATCCAAATGCTAATCTTGTAAAACTGCAATATACCCTGACTGATGAAGGCAAATGTATCAAAGCCTTCTTAACACTCTGTCAATCTTTCAGGGAACTATGTACTTGTACTCCTGGGTCCTTCTGCTCTACAACACTTCCCAGTGCCCTACCATTCACTGTGAAAGTCCTGCCCTGGTCTGGCTTCCCAAAATGCAATGCCTCATTAAACTCTATTAACCATTAACTATTCCTCAACCCACTGAGTCATAGAGAGATGGAACATGAAAACAGGACTTTTAACCCACCAAGTCCTTGCCAACCATCACACATTTACACTAACACTAACTTAAATGTTTTTTATTCTCCAAAAATTCTTATCAAATCCCTCCCACCTGGTTCTACTTCATATTCATTAGGGAGAATTTACAGCAGACCAAGGTATCTACCAACCAGCACGTCTTTGGAAATGAAGTGAAGAAGACATAAGGTGAATATGAAAAAGGATTTAGAAACATGCACTTGGAATCTATCAAGTTAACTATTAATGTTTTGGCAAGGCACATTTTGAGAACATTTTATTATGCTTTATAACCTTGATATTTCTGCCAAAGTGTACAATTTTGGAGCCTTTTTCCTTTTTCCAGTGCTTTGATATATTTAAAACATCAATAAAAAATAATTCCGTTCATTTAAAATATTCTATGAGACAGTAAGTATTTTGGTACAGGAGTCACACACCTATCTCTTCATGCTTGGCTTTCTCTATGGCTTTCATTACTGCATATTCCTGACTGAGGTTAACAAAATAGATGTGACGTCTATTGTTAATTGCTTTTAAGACAGTTAGGAGTGTTAAGGCTTCATTGTTATTGTACGGATTCTCCAGTCCATCAAATACAATCCCTCGGCAACAATCGTTCAGCTACAACAGAAAATGGTGAAAAAGAACAGGTTAGTTCATGATATAAAAGGAAATACGGCAAGTGCTAGAAATCTGAAATAAAAACAAAAAGTGCCGAAAATTATCTGTAGAGTCGGAAGTAGTGCCTGAACGCTGGGATTTTCCAGTACATTCTATTTCTATATCAGGTAACATTGTAATTCACTTTAGTATTTAATTTATTCTCCCTGAGGGCTTCATCTTCCCCGTCAGAAATAATAATCTGAAATATTGTGGTTCATAAACAAACACATGGGTTTATGCAACTGTGCAAGTCTTTACTAGTAAGTCTTAAAACTACATCAAAGCCAATCATTGGGCAAAGGGAAATTCAATTAATTCGTAATCTTCAAACTTTAAACAAGAAATTGATCTAATGTATGATTAATAGACATTATATTTGTACTGGGTACTTATAGCACCAACAGATGAAATCTGATTAAAAAAATCAAACCATTAGCTAAAAGTTTGGTTTAAATTTCATGTTTAGATAAACAGGGCCATCACTAGAACTTTAAACAAGTAAGAACCAAGAGTGATCTGCCAGAAATTGCATGTATAAAGATTTTTAAAAATGATGCGAGTAGAGGTCAGACAAAGAGTGAAGTAGAGGTGACTTAAAAAGTCTGTGAATATATACCAATAAAACATGGCAAAAAAAGATTAAAATTCAATAAAGGAAAGTGAATATGAAAGTGAACAGAGGGAGGGAAAGAAATTGCTGCAACAAAGTAGACAACACAGATAAGATGGATAATATTTTGCAGTGTGGTAGAAATTAGTGGAACACAGTAAAGAACAGGCATGCCAGTTAATTATTGGAGATTGCAACACATCTAGAAAAGATAGGGAACAAATTAGCCAACTGGATAGCCTTGCTAATTAGTGATAATAGAAAAGGTAAGAGATTAAAGAAGCTTAACTCATTAAGAAAGAAAGATGTTAAATGGACGGTGATGAAAAATATAAAGGGATTGATCATAATTAAAGGTGTTCTGCATAGCAGCAATAATGGGAGAAGTGGAGGGAAAAGATGTAAGTCATTTTTCCAAATATATAAAATATAAAGAATAATAAGCATGGAAGATTTAATCTACCCGTAATTAAAATTGAAAATGGAGGTAAATTATAAGGGAAGTTCAAGCGTCTTTAACTCACCACATAGTTGCCCATCAAGTTAGGCCATAAAAATCACAACAAAATAAGGGATGATTAGGTTACATAAAAAATAAATGAAATGAAGCCTGATTTATCAATGTGTTTATGTATAGGGGCAGAGTGTCCTTGGTTTGTGTGAAACCTATTCTAATGGACAACTTTAAATGATGCTCCTACTGCTTCGGTTGTACATAAAATTGCTTTTAAATATTATTCCCGAATCAATTTGTAAAAATCTTCTCTACACTCAGCCAAGAGTTTTCATTAACCAAACCTGGACTTTACATGATTTCACGGTGAGGATTGGTGATAAGGGTCCTGGGCATTTCCTCCTGAGGCCTGGAAGAACAGAGGCCTTGTTTTTCTCTACACAATTGAAAACAAGCTAATGAGATCATTTGCAACAAATCTTATAAACCTGGCAGTATGAGTACTCGAAGGCAAGAGCAACAAATTCCTGTCCAGGACCTACTTCTGACTCAGTGAACAGTGATGTCTGCTGTAGAAGGCACAAAGTCCGAACCTCCATCAGCAGCCTATGTTGGGTTGGCTGATTTTAACATGGAGAAAGGTTATAATTTCCATTAAGAAACTGATGCCTAGAATGAGGAAGAAGGAAGATCAATCATGTCATCAACTGGAGACTTCTCCAGCAGAACTGAGTGAGTGTAAAAACTTGGATCCGAACAGGAGTTTGCTGAGCCACTTGGTCATCATTCAAAACTGTCCATTTACCCCACAGAGAAATAGGAAAAAACTAAACAATAACATTGTGACTGCTTTATGCATTGCTATGTTGAATGCATTATCATCATTCAGTACCTGCAGCCGCTCTGTTAGAATCTCCACCAACATTTCATCTGGCAATTGAAAACCTGCTGGATTTGTGTCTCCCATTTGGCTTGTGGAGATACTCACAGGTTGTTGTACCACTTGAATGATTGTGGAAGCCTGGAGAAGGCAGAAAAATAGATCATATGCAATTGATCAAAATACATTTCTTTGCAAATGCCAGTGTTGACATCCACAAATGCAAACATTACGTCACAAAATCTTACCTTAAACATGAAACAGAGTTAGTGGGTTAAATACCAAGCTAATGTTCCAGCTCACGTATTTCTCCCAATTCACCCTAAAAGATAAGACTTTGCCTTCCATCACAGTGAGGAGGAATTCGCTGTGATGGATGTTTGTGTAAATTGTGTTGTGTCTTGGTTCTTCTTCTTGTTTGTATGACTGCAGAAACCAAATTTCGTTTGAACCTCTGGGTTCAAATGACAACAAATAAAATCTAATCTAATCTAATCTAAAAAAAGTGGCACTGTAGCCAGTTGCCTGTGATAACTTGGTTTTGTGTGAACACTTGCTTGAGCTTAGTCTACATAGGACATGGTCTATTTGTGATTTGGAGCAAAGATAAATGGTCAGCAAAATTCTGGGCTTTCTCATGACAGAAATTAGAAAGAAATACTCAATCCACTTGAATCTGAAGTAGCAATAGGGTGGCCATGGCATTACAAACAGGAATGTGCCTCCACTATGACCACTGAAGAAAATAGGAGCAGTAGTATTGAACCACACAAACAGTATGTCACTACTGTGTTGATCTCACTCCACCTGCTTCCAATGTCATTTATCCTCAGCCCAAGAGGGCTTCCTGCTATCCCAGATCTACAGAATTTACATCTACCCACCTTCTTCCCAGCAAGCCCAGCATAGCTGAATCCAGGGCTCTATTCTTGCCCATGTACCAATTTCTGTACACATAGCATTTCATGAACCCTTGTATATGGAGCTCTATTCCCACCTGTGTACTGCATTCTGTGCCGGACTCCAATCCCACCCTTAGGTTAATTCCTGTACAGCCAGCACATTGTAAATTCCTGAATCCAGGGCTCCATTCACTCTGGTGTACAGAGACTTGAAAAAACAGCACTCTGTGCTGTGTTTCAGATCTAATGAGGTGACTTCCAGCAATGATCAGATTAAATGGTCAGGACTGCTTTTTAAAGCTGAAACTCCAACACCACATTTTGCAAAGCTCATACAATGCCAATGATGCAGCATCTATCATCAAGGATCCCCACTTTCTGGACCATGCCCTCTTTTCACTGTTACCATCAGGAAGGAGGTGCAGAAGCCTAAAGTCACACTTCCCCAGGCTCAGGAACAGTCACTTTCATACAACTATCAGGTTCTTGAACCAATCTGCGCAACACTAATTCCACCTCAGCAACAGAACACTATAGACCACTAATAATAAAAAAGAACTGCAGATGCTGGTTTATACCAAAGATAGACGCAAAATGCTGAAGTAACTCAGTGAGTCAGGCAGACTGCCTGGAGAAAATGGATAGATGATGTTTCGGTTCAGGAACCTTTTTCAGTCTGAAGGCGGCTCCAGACCCGAAACGCCACCTCCTGCACGACCATGGGTGTTTTCTAGTAGAAATATGGAAGTGAAGATGCCGGTTAATGTTTTGGGTCGGGACCCTTCTTCTGCCTAGTTGACGTTTTCTAATTGTGTTTTGTATTAGTGTCTTCGATTTTTAGTCTTTTGCTTTTTAGGGACTTGCAGAATTTGTGTAATTTATGTATAATTCATGTTTTGTGTGCTGTCTAAGTCAATGTGCGTGTGATGCTGCTGCATGCAAAATTTTCATTGTACTCGTACCTCCCGTACTTGTGCATACGACAATAAACTCGACTTGACTTGAGTAGGTTGTTTGTGTGGTGTAATTTTAGAGTATACGATGTCTACTTTAAGGTTAGTAAAACTAATTACAGAGAAAAAAATAATTAATTTTGAAAGATCTCCCCTCTGGTTATCCAAAAAGAGTTTAATGATTTAAAACAAACACTTTAGACAAGAGAAGTACAAACTGCTGTGGACTCAGCAGGTCAAGCAGCATCTGTGGGGAGGAAGAAATCATCGATGTCTAACATTGAGTTGTTGTACGCTACCTGTGATGCCTGCATGTCAATATGCTGTTTCTGGATAAGGTGACTTGTCCTTGATATGACTTGGCTGCCCTTTGGTTGGGCAATGAGCGAACCATGAATAATTTTGGATTCAGAGACTGGGCTGATTTCAGGTGGCTTGCTTGGTCCATCAACGTTTAGGCCTCCGGGTACTTGAAATGAATGTTGCATGGTTCCTTCTAGTTGTGCTGCTGGAATGATAATATATTTTTTTAAAGCAATGAATGAGGAGCAGAAAGATTCTTAGTTCATCTCCCTTGATATCTATCAATCTATACATTTAACTAAAACTCTCATATATATATATATATATATATATATATATATATATACACACACACACACATATATATATATATATATATCATATATAATACATAAATATATATATATGTGTGTGTGTTTATATAGTGTGCAGTAGCAAGTTTTGTTCAATTTTACAAAGTATTTCCCTTGATAAACTTTAATTTACTTTATTTTTTAATCTAATACTTTGGTGTTTAAATAATTGGCTTCACAAAAGGCACCCAACGGGTCCTCAGCCGTGCCTGTGCAGTTAGGGGAGGGTTGCCTTTGCCACATAATACTCCCTAAATTCTGAACCAATGGAGTTCTGTGCGCTTAATGTTATTTATGATAAGGCTGTGGATTCTTTATTTTTTTAATACAATCGTTTATTTAGATCTGGTAATATTGTTAGACATTAACACACTTATTTTACTTCGGAGTCACGTGAGTGACTACGTGAAGAACCCCGCCAGTGCGCCTGCGTGTCATTACGTCAGACGCCTTGACGCAAACGGATGTGAGGAGCAGAGCTCCTCTAGTGGATTTTTAGTTTCAACTACAAGGTAAGTTAAAAAAAAATTTAAGTATATCCAGGTCCGTTTACTGTGGGTCTGTGGGTATTTTTCCACAGAACGCCATGGAAAAAACGGGCAGGGGGAAGAGGCGAGCGACTCAGCCAACAGAAAGTCGGGAGTCTGCGGTTAGAGACCAACCGCCTCTAACCCCGGTACAGTCGCCAGCGGTGAGCGTAGCGACTGTGGACCTGGGGCTGGTGAAAACACAGTCAGCGCCTGTCGGGCGCAAGGCCAAGTTTAAATCCAGACGGCCCACGGAGGAGGAGTCCCAGGCAATGGAAGTAGCTCCAGGGCTAGATACTGCTTTTGAGCGTATTGCCCAAATGGAAAGCCTTTTACATAGGCTGTTGGAGCAAAGTACACTCAGGGAGGAGTGTACTGAAATCCAAGCTGCTGGAAGCAGCTCAACAGCTCCTGGTACAGGGCTGATGGAATGCACCCTCAGGGATGAGGAGCGTGCCATGGGTCATGAAAGTTCAGACCCCGACTCTGACGGTGAGACTATACAAGATGAAGAACGGCAGCTGGCAGATATTCCACCACTGGCAGTACGATTCGCTGCCCCGTCAGGGTCAGGAGAGCCATTAGGAGAAGAACTGGCCTCCCTAATAAATTACTTGGTTTCCCATCAGCTGGAACAGCAGGAGATGGATGAGACTGCAAGAAGCATGAGACCCCAAGTAACTGTGTGTTGCTGAAAGCACCAGCAGTGAATCAAATCATCTGGAATCAGTTGAGTATGACTATGTGAACTCAAGAATTAAAATTGCAGAGAATATTAAAGCTGCTGGGTTCTGGAATAACTGCTTTTGCCAGAATAGCGGATAAAAGCCAAGAGTTGACGGAGTTGCATCAGGAAGCACTGGGGTTGCTATGCAGCACCCACTTCGAGATCAATTGTCTGAGGAAAGGTGCTATACGGCCTACTATGAATCCAAAATTCGCAGCACTCTGCAAACCAAGTAATATACAATTACCCAACTTACTCGTTGGAGAGGATCTCGGGAGACGTATTAAAGAGGAGTTGGAAGATGAAGCGAAAACAGGATTGATGAAAACATCAATGGTTGTAAAGTCTGTAAAGAGGAAGTATCCTTTCAGACGTCATACGGATCCTGGACCAGGACCAAGTCGCTCATCAACGCAGGGACGTAGTTGGCGGCCTGCAGCGGGAGCAAGAACTGGTGGGGGTGCTTCCGGGAGAACCCAGGGATCTCAGGGTACTCAAATGACTCAAGAGGTAGGTGGACCTGGTTCTCATGGGAACATACTAACCGGATTAAGTCCAAAGGTTGGAGGCAGATTACATCTCTTCTATAACAATTGGAAGAAGATTACTTCAGATGTGGTAATTCTGAATAGTATACAAGGATTTCGAATTGAATTCAATCCAAATTATGATTTGCCTGTCCAGCATGTTCCTAGCAGAACTCTCCACTTTGCACAAAAAGAAGTGATGGAGGTTCAAGCTGCACTTGAAACCCTATATATAAAAGGTGTTATTGAAGAATCAGTCTACCAAATTCACCAATTTGTGTCAAATGTATTCCCTCGATCAAAAAAGGATGGAGGATGTAGGATTATTCTAGACTTGACAAGTCTGAATCCTTTTGTTCAATTTAGACATTTCAAAATGGAGACATTTGTGACTGCCAAACAACTTATTTCAGAAGCATGTTATATGGCAACTATAGATTTAAAAGATGCATATTATTCAGTGTCTGTTCACTCGGAAGATAGGAAGTATCTTAAATTTAAATGGATGAACCAGTTATGGCAGTTCAAAGCCCTGCCTAATGGGTTAACGTCCGCTCCCAGAATATTCACAAAATTGTTAAAACCAATTCTGGGGTTGCTGAGAAGTCAGGGGCATGTACTAATGGCATACTTGGATGATGTCTTGATTATAGGAAAGACAAAACAGTCAACAGAAGCATCTGTTGCAGTTGTGAAATCAACTTTTGAAAATTTGGGGTTTCTAATTCATCCAAAGAAATCAAGGTTAACACCATGTACCTCAATTGATTATTTGGGGTTCACAATTGATTCAGTCCAAATGAAAATTACTTTGCCCAGGGAAAAAAGGGTGGAGTTGATTAAAGATTGCTGTAATCTGTTAAATGAGCAAAAACCCTCAATCAGACAGGTGGCTCGAATACTGGGAAAATTAGTAGCAGCATTCCCTGCAGTCCAATACGGACCATTACATTATCAACAGCTGCAGAGAGTTAAAGAACAGGCACTGAGAATGCATGTTGGTCATTTTGATAGAACCATGCAACTAACAACAAATGCTGTTTCTGATCTGCAGTGGTGGATTCTACATATCTCAAGCAGTTCCAGCAAAGTGCTGATTGAACAATCTTCCATGATATTACAAACTGATGCCAGTGCACTAGGATGGGGTGCAACTGACTTAGCATCTAGCTGCGGAGGCAGATGGAATCAGGAAGAGTCATTGTTACTGCAGACATGGGGAATTAACTATTTGGAGCTTTTAGGATGTTTCTATGGACTCCAAGCTTACTGTTATAACACAACTAATAAGCATGTTCAAATTCAAATTGATAACACAACAGCAGTTGCCTATATTAATCATATGGGTGGAATCAAGTCGGTCATGTGACAAAATGGCTAATCAAATTTGGTCTTGGTGTATTGAAAAGAACATTTGGATTTCAGCTATCCATCTACCAGGTAGAATGAATACGATAGCAGACACCAGGTCACGAATGTTCCATGATAATAAAGAATGGATGTTGAATCAAGAGGTATTCAATGACATAGTAATCAGATTTGGAATACCAGACATCGACTTGTTCTGGTAGCTGAATCATCAGCTATCGAGATATGTCTCATGGGAACCAGATCCAGGAGCAGTGGCGATTGATGCTTTCTCGCTACATTGGGGTGGTATGTTTCATATATATTTCCACCTTTCTGCCTCATAAGCCGATGTTTGCTTAAAATCAGGCAAGATACTGCTTCAGGGGTATTAGTAGTACCAGATTGGCCTACACAGCCATGGTATCCGTTGATATTAGAATTAACAACACAAAAGTTGATGAAAGTCCCAAAAATAAGTAATCTATTGCTGCACCCTGTAACAGGGGAACAACATCCATTATATGATCGTTTGGATTTGTTGATTTGCAGGTTTTAAGAAGGCCTTTTCTGGGGCGAGGACTGTCTGAGCATACTGTGGACATGCTTACGGCAGCCTGGAGGAAGAGCACTCAAAAACAGTACCTTTCTTATATTAAGAAATGGGAAGCGTTCTGTGTACGAAAGAATGTGGAATATAGTACTGCAGATATTTCAAATGTTTTAGAATTTCTGTCAAAACTTTATTATGATGAAGGTTTGAGTTGTAGTGCAATTAATTCAGCCAGAAGTGCATTGTCCTCATATTTGGTTCTGGATTCAGAAAGAAATCCAATTGGGTCTCACCCACTTGTTTCCAAACTAATGAAAGGAATCTTTAATTCCAAACCACTGAAACCTAGGTACATGACAATCTGGGATGTAAGTGTGGTACTGAAACTACTTTGTGAATGGTCACCAAGTGTGTCTTTACCTTTGGCCAAGCTCAGTATGAAAGTAGTCATGCTTATGGCATTAGTGACAGCACAACGAGTGCAAACACTTGGAAAATTACAAATAGACAGGATGGAAGTAACTGAAGACAAGGTTACATTCTATATCTATGACCTACTAAAGCAAAGTAGGCCAGGTGTGACAGGATTTAAAATTATGCTAGCAGCATATCCAAATGATCCTTGTCTCTGTGTTGAGACATATTTGTTACAATACATTGAGGTCACAAAGAATTTGAGAAATACGGAAACTGGGTTGTTGATCACACACAAGAAACCACACGAGAGTTTCAGTACAGACCATTTCCAGATGGATAAAAGAAGTCTTAACAGCTGCTGGTATTAACACTGATGTTTTTACGTCTCACTCGACTAGGGCAGCAGCAACGTCGGCGGCCAGGGCGAAAGACGTCCCCGTCGACCATATCCTCGCAGCCGCCGGGTGGTCCAATGAGTTGATGTTTCAACATTTTTACCATTGGTAATGCGGGATTGTTTTCAGAAACTATTTTAAGTTCTGTGTAAATTCCTCTGGTTTAAAGGGGATCTGATTAATTTCATTATTAAAATGAATTACTGCATTTGTGGTACAAATGTTATTATGAATGCATGATTGATTATTCTCGTTCCGAGTCAATCAATGCAGTGAGAAGCCGGGATTGATCTACGGCATGAAATCACAAAGCTTTAAAATCTTGACGTAGTCACTCACGTGACTCCGAAGTAAAATAGTAAGATTAAACGAGAACTTACCAGTTTGAAGTTTGATCTTTATTTTATGAGGAGTTACGTAGGTGATTACGTGCCCACCACGACCCTACCCTCTATCATAAAGGTCAGATGGAAGTTCTTGTATTACTCGTTTTATTATGATACTATATTACTTCGCTTGTTGTTTTTTGTGATTTCACACCGCTGCTTTGAAGATTGACGCGCAGGCGCACTGGCGGGGTTCTTCACGTAATCACCTATGTAACTCCTCATAAAATAAAGATCAAACTTCAAACTGGTAAGTTCTCGTTTAATCTTACTATTTTTCATTGCATTGTTTTCAGCATGCAGCTGGGAGAACCAAGTCCACTTGCATTGTTGGTTTGATTTCAATAAGATAAAACTTTCCTTATTGTGCTGGCAGTAAGGATTCCATGTGAATGGATTTCAGATGGTTTCAAAGGTCATAAGAGATAGGAGCAGAATTAGGCCATTTGGCCCATCAAGTCTACTCCGCCATTCAATCATGGCTGATCTATCTCCCCCATAACCCCATTCTCCTGCCTTCTCCCTATAACCCCTGACACCCACACCAATCAAAAATCTCTCTCTCTGCTTTATAAATATCCATTAACGGCCTCCACAGCCTTCTGTGGCAAAGAATTCCACAGATTCACCAAACTCTGCAAATTCATCAGAGAATTTCATACCTTTAGGATCTGATTTGGGATTGAAGAGAGAATAAAATAGGATCAATGTGGAATGAGGTATCATCGGCGGTCACTCAAAATGAGTATGACTGCCCTCTCCTCTCTATAGGGTTGTTTATTTGTGGGTCTGGAGATGTCTGTAGAGGCTGATCCACGATCCACACACCTTGGTGCAACGTGGGCGGTGGAGACTGGCGGTGGTTGGTAGTCATCGGGCCCCCTTCTCTCTCTCCTTACGGTGCTGTCGCTTTGTCTCTGCGACACGGCGTAGCTCCGTTTCATGACCTGCAGCTCCTTCTTGCACGGATTTCCTCCAGGAGCGCCTGTCCAGTGCAATTTGCTCCCAGTTGCTCGATGTGATGTGGAATTTCTTCAAACTGTTCTTGTTGTTGTCCTTGAAGCGTTTCTTTGGCCGATGGTGGCTCGCCGACCTTCCTTCAGTTGAGAATACAGGATCTGTTTAAGGAGATGTGTGTTGGACATGCGGATGACCTGGCCAGTCCATTGAAGTTGGTGCTGAATTATTGTGGTGGTGATGCTGGCCATGTTGGTTTCCTCCAAAACGCTGTTGCTCAGAATCATTCGTAAGGATCTTTGATGGTATTGTTCCAGGGCTCTCAGGTGCCCGCTGTAGGTGGTCCATGACTCGGCTCCATGCAACAGGGTGTGGAGGACAACGGCTCTGTAGACCAGCAGTTTTGTTTGGGCCTTTAGGTCTCGGTCTTCAAAGTTTCTTTTGCTGAGTCTGGCGTAGGCTCCGCTGGCACAACTCAGGCGATGGTTGACCTCAGAGTCGATTTCAGCTTTTGAGGAAAGGATGCTGCCAAGGTAGGGGAAGTGGTCAACTTTTTCAAGGGTGGTGTCATCCACTTTTATAGTGGGCTGGGTAGACAGCTGGTTGGGTGGAGGTTGATGTAGGACCTGGGTCTTCTTGATGTTTAAGGCTAGGTCCATGGCTCTGCATTGCCTTGGCAAAGGCATTCAAGATGCCCTGGAGGTCTTCTGCAGAGTGTGCTGCAACGGCGCTGTCGTCCGCGTACTGAAGCTCCATGATGGCGGTATTACTGACTTTGCTCTTGGCCTTCAACCTGTTAAGGTTGAAGAGCCCACCATCAGTTCTGTGGAGGATTGGGATCCCCTGTGGCAGCTCTTCACCAATGAGGTGAAGTACGGCAGCAATGAAGACGACAAACAGGGTTGGTGCGATGATGCATCCCTGTTTGACCCGTTTCCACAGTGAAGGGCTCGGACTCAGAGCCGCAGTTGCTGAGCACTGTGACCGACATGCCATCATGTAGACACCTCAATATTCTGATGTACTCGTCATGGCAACCGCACCTTGATAGTATGCTCCAAAGAGCCTGACGGTCTACTGAGTCAAAAGCCTTTGTCAGGTCTCTGAAGGCCATGTACAAAGGCTGCCTTTGATCACAACATTTTTCCTGGTGTTGGTGTGCTGTGAATATCATGTCTGCTGTACCTCTGGACGGGCAGAAGCCACATTGTGATTCTGGGAGTACCTCCTCAGACAGTGGTAGAAGTCGGTTTGCGAGAACACGAGCAAGGTGTAAATGGATGCCAAAAGTCCCTTTTCCATGTTGTACGAATCTATGAGGTATAATGTTGGGGACAGTAGTAGGGCAGCAGATACATTAATTAGATTCGTAATTCAAATTCTAGATTAACAATCCAGACATCTAACTTTAATACCAAAATGTGAAATTTAAATTTAGTTAATAATCTAGTTGACTCTTTCCTTCAGGGAAGGAAATCTGCATCTTCAGCCAGTCTGTGACACCAATGTGGTTGACATTAAAAGTACCTTGGAAAAGACCAAGGAAGCCACCGAGTTACATAAAGGATGAGCAGTAAAGAACATACAGCACAGTAGCAGGACATTTGGCCCAACTCATTCATGCCAGCCAAGGTGCCATCCTGAACTGGTTCCATTTGTCTCTGTCTAAATTTGTCTAAATTTCCTATCCACGTACCCTGCACAAGTTCTTTTTAAAATATTACTATTATAATTATATCTGCCTCTACCACTTCCAAGGGCAGTTTGTTCCATATACCCACCACCTGTGCGAAATATCTGACCTTTGTCCCCTTTAAATCTTTCCCGTCTCACCTTAAACCTGTGCCCTCTTGTTTTAAACTCCCCTAGCTTGTAGAAAAGACTGACTATCCATCCTCTATGCCCTCATCTATTTTACTAAAAGTCTGATCTTGACCACTTCCTATTGTTCTGTATATTGATTTTAGAAAAAACGCTGCCACTTACAGCTGTGATTTTTGGCCATCTTACTCAGAGTCCCCCTCTGCTGCGCAGGACAAGAAGATTTTTCCCATCGATGAAAAGTAAAAGAGTTATTAGTGTTTAAAAAATGTTTGAGATTCTCTCTCCTGTCAATCACACCATGAAGGCCAAGCCTCTTCTGGTGGGAGGGACTATAAAACCCAGAAGTGTGGGCGTGGCTCAGTCTCTGCAAGATGGAGGAGGGGGAGGTCATGACTCGCTGTCTTTAGTGGCCTTGCACCCTGAAATGGTATGAAATGGTATGAAACTGCACTTGAATATGGTGGCCTTGCACCCTGCTTGAAATGGAATTTCAAGGAATAGCTGTGAGTCAACTGCCAGCCCACCAGCCGTGAGTGAGCTACCAGCACAACAGGCTTGAGTGACTGAGCCGCCAGCCCAAGAATCCATTCAGCCCACAATATCCATACTAGCCCTCTGGAAACCAGTCCTTTCAGCCCACAACACCCATACTAGCGCTCCAGAAACCCCCCCCCCCCAACTCGCCACCAATATTGGAATTGGTGGAGAGGTGGAATATTGCGTTGGGGGACCAGCCCTCCCGTGTGATGCTGGGACCCAACGGGTCCCACTTAGTCTAGTAATTTTATAAATCTCCAAAGGTCCATCCCTCAGAAATGAGAAACTAAGCACTACAGACAATGCCGAATGTGCCAAGTAATGAACATCTCCCACAAGAGGGTTGGTAACCATTTCCACTTTACATTTAATGGTATTTCCATAGCATAGATCCCAAATGATTATACTGAAGTACAGCACTGACCAAAAACAATCAGACTGAGCACATGCCTATAACTGTAAGTCAGAAGCTGGGCGTCCTGTGGCAAGTCTTTGCACCATTTAGACAGCACTTAAAAGGCAAGACATTGAAGGATATGGGCCTAGTGAAGACAAGTGATCTCCAGGTTAAAGGACAGCTTCTTCCTAGCAACCATCAAGCTCTTGAACACTGCACAACTCTAACCACTACCTCAGTAGATGAGATCATGGGTGGATATGCTTAAGTCTCAGAAAACATGCCAAACTAGAACCGGCTTGTTTAGTCACATGGGGAGATTGGATATTGCTAATGGATGCGCAGATGGTGAGCAAAATAAAGGTGTCGAAACAATCATGAATATTACCATCCTCATTCTCTTTCTGGATCTGGTCGAGAGTAGCCTTGGCATATATCTCCTGAGCCCGCAAAGACACAGGTGAGGTGCCACTTGTAAGTGCTTCATTTATAATGGAATCTATGGTTAAATAGGCAGCTTGATAGTGGTTTGCAAGGAAGGTGGCAGCGTTTGTTTTTCCTGTAACAAAATATGAAAAAGCATGTTGCAACATCATAAAAGTTTTAAAAAATTAGTATCTATAGAATATGTATCTTTAAAATATCAATATCTAATTCTTAAGGGCTATGTGGGAAAGCACTGAGGCAGTTGGGATGGCAAATGCTCAGCATTTATCTTCCATCAATTTTCAGTTGTCTGATAAAAACGGAATCACAGTGGGTCTTAACATGTTTAATTAGATTAAGGAAAACAAAGTTCAGCCACTTAAAAATTTCAGATGGAATCTGTCCATGGGTAGACATTGTTACCTCCTTTGTGGTTATTGGTGATAATGTGGCAAGCTTCAGAAATTTTCAGGAAAACCAACCAAAGGAAAAGCAAGAAGATTCTCAAAAGATCTTCCCTCTTAATAACACCTAGGAAAGGACCATTATCCAGACACATTGAGCTGCAGCATCTCTTTTGCAGAGCATATAAGGATTGGAATATTTGATTGGAGTATAAAGGCTAAAAAACGCTTGAAAACATTTGCACTGCTGATAGAGCTGTGGCCTCAGGGGCCAGAGTCAGATTCAATCCTGAGTTATTTGCTCGTTCCCTCTGTGACTGTATGGGTTTCCTCCATGTGCTCCGGGTTTCCTCCCACATCCAAAAGACGTGGGCTGGTAAGTTAATTGGCTTCTGTAAATTGCCCTAGTCTGAAGGGAGTGGATGCAAAAGTGAGCTAGTGTGAACAGCTGATCGATGGTAGGCGTGGTCTTAGTGGGCTGAAGGGCCTGTTTCCATGCTGTATCTTTCAATTAATTCAATAAATCAACAGTGCTGTGCAAAAGGCCAGCGTCGTGTGAGTGGCTGGGTTTCTTATGTGTCTGACATATGATTCACAGTGTTCACCGTGGATGTGACTGTGTGATCCTGGCCAAGATATGGGAGAAATGCAAACTTTATGGACAAATTATTTTCCAGCAGTAACCTTTAGGAGCAACTTTGGCTTTGATAGGCAGCTAAGCTATGGCAGTAAGCACCAACTCCTTCTGACAGATGATGAAACAATGTACCATGGGAGAGGGTCGTCTGGGAAAATTATAATGGTCCCACAGCCCAACTAATAAAAGAATCAATTACATCCAAAAGGATTCCATAGTTTGTTCTGATGGTAAGCACACCTTCAGTAATTCACTGATTGGATTCGTTAACTCACTCTGAAGAAGGCTTAGGTCCTTCGGTTAAAATCTTCACCTGCTTACAAAACATATAAGGGCTGTTCTCGTCCTTCACAGCGTGTGCTCCAAATGTTACAACAACAGCTTCAAACAGTGGCTGTGCAGCCACTGGTATCACTGCCACATGTCTAGTGGCCTCCGAAATGAACATCAAACGCAGTGGGTGGTCACAGAACCTATTGTTCAGCTCTGTGTTATAGTGTTGAATACATTTAATGTTGGTTTTCTTGTCCGACCCAATAATTTAATGTCTCCAGATCTAGGTTACTGACAATGTTTACCCTAATTCATATTCCCCTTTTTCTATTCACAGTTCCTGTACCAGAGGCTGAATCAATACCTGAAGAAGGAGTTCCATGTACAATAAAGGCAATGCCTTTGCGGTTCCGGGCAGCACATGCCTCCGGGGACAAGTCAAGTCCGAGGTATCTGCCAATGGCCTTAGATATGGGGGTGACTTCCAGTTCTCCAACACCAATATTGAAAATGGATTCTATTTTCTCTCCTGCAAAAGACACATAAATGTTACACATCGATCTTTGCACAAATTAATTTCCCTATCTTCATTCTTTACTCAAATCCACAAGAAACCTTCATTGATAGTACATTCATGGTCTTGCCCACTAACCTCAGCCTGATACTGTTTCCTTTCTGAACAATTAAGAGTCAATTAAGAACAGAAAGAGACGGTAAAGACAAAATGTAATAATTCTCAAGAAAGGACACAGGGGTCACACGATAGGGTTAGCCCTCGCAATTCCTTCCAATGTGGATTTTCTCATGCTGACCTCCACTCCTTGGTGAAGGTGTGGGAAAGGAATGACATGCTCTATGTCCAGAGGCCAGGGGACCATCGAACTTGCCCAGAGTAAAATAGGACCAGATAGATGAGGTTCTATGCTATATGTCAATGCTAAGGACCAGGACTGCATGCTCCACAAAGTTCAAAATTCTCATGTGTAATTAGAGTCAATGACACACCTTCAAATATTATATCATAACTTCACGTAAAACCACGCAATTTATCACAATCTCCCAACAAGCAAAACTCCCATTCAACATCTATTGGGTTCACGACTCGGCACGCTGCAAGCCTCACATTAACAGCTTCCAGCTGTCCTCTCATTTTTTTTGCTGACTGCCTATTGGGAATAAGGAAATAGTGGCAAGATTATTTGCTGTGAATGAGCAGAGTGAAATTTGTATTTTTATTCATCATTTTTCAGGATCTGGGTATTACTGGAAGATTATTAAGTATAACACTTAACATCCCCAAATATGCTTGAGGATGTCAAGGTAAGGCTCTACTTGAATGACTGCAATCCTTCTGGTGAAGGTGCTCTCACAGTGCTGTTGGGGAGGGAGTTCCAGCATAGTCCCAATGATCATGCAGAACCAGCTATTTATTTCCAAGTCAGTATAATGTGCAAGTTGAAAGAAAATATCAATGTGGTGGTGTTCCCATAGTGCTGTTAAAGAAATGTGTGGGAAGGAACTGCAGATGTTGGTTTAAACCAGAGATCGACACAAAATGCTGGAGTAACTCAGCGGGACAGGCAGTATCTCTGGAGAGAAGGAATGGGTGACATTTCTGGTCAAGACCCCTCTTCAGACTGATGTCAGGGGAGTGGGAGATACATAAAAAGGAAGATGTATAGATAAGGAAGTATAAGTTGTGAAAGCAGGACAAAGGGAATAGAGATCAAGGAAAATGTAGAATAGATCATTGTTAGTTGGGAGAAGGTAACAACAAAGCAAATGGAAATAAAATGTAGTCGGTGACAGTAAGACTGGTTCAACAACTGGGAAGGGCGAGGGAATGGAGAGAGAGGGAAAGCAAGGGTTACTTGAAGTTAGAGAAGTCAAATGTTCATACTGCTGGGGTGTAAGCTGCCCAAGCGAAATATAAGGTGCTCCTCCTCCAATTTACGCTGGGCCTCACTCTGACAATGGAGGAGGCCCAGGACAGAAAGGTCAATGTGGGAATGGGAGGGGGAGTTAAAGTATTGAGCAACCGGGAGATCAGTTAGGTTTAAGCGGACTGAGCTGAGGTGTTCAGCGAAACGATCGCGGAGCCTGTGCTTGGTCTCGCCAATATACAGGAGTCAACACCTGGAACAGCGGATACAGTAGATGAAGTTGCAGGAGGTGCAGGTGAACCTCTGCCTCACCTGAAAAGACTGTTGGGGTCCTTGGACGAAGTCGAGGGGGGAGGTTTAGGGACAGGTGTTGCATCTCCAACGGATGCAGGGGGAAAGTACCTGGGGGTACTTCGGGTGGAAATGGACGAGTTGACCGGGGAGTTGCAGAGGGAATGATCTCTGCGGAAAGCGGAAAGGGGTGGAGATGGGAAGATGTGGCTAGTGGTGGGATCCCTTGAGAGGAGGCAAGAATATCGGAGGATTATGTGCTGTATGTGACAGCTGATGGGGTGGATGGTGAGGATCAGGGGAGAGGGGGAGCAAGAATGGAGCTGTAGATATCGAGCAGACCCTAGTGAGGGCCTCATCTATAATGGAAAGAGGGGAACCCCCGTCCCTAAAGAATGAGGACATCTCCGATGACCTGGTATGGAACACCTCATCTTGGGCGCAGATGCGGCATAAACAGAGGAATTGGGAGTAGGGGATAGAGTCTTTACAGGAAGCAGGGTGCAAAGAAGTGCTGTTAAAGAAGACTGGGCAGATAACTGCACTGCATTTTGAAGACAATACACACCATACAGTATCCACTTTACCAAGATGTATAAAAGATACAGATACAGTTGTTCAGGGTAGCAGAGAGAAACTAATGCCCATGATGGGAGTCAAGATAACAATTGGTATTTGTATCGGTTTATTATTGTCGTGCATTCCACTATACAGTGATAAACTTTGTTTCGTGTGCCATCGAGGCAATTCATACCATGCACGAGAATAAAGGATAGTTAAAAAGAGAAAATAAAGAGAGTGCAGAATATAGTATCACAGCTGCCGAAAAAGTGCAGATGAAAAAAAAATGTAAAAGGAATTTATCCTTATGGGCCTGTCCCACTTAGGCAAGTTTTTAGGCGACTGCAGGAGACTATGCAGTCGCCGCCGCATGGTTGCCACATGTTCGCGGGTGGTTGCCGGGGAGTCGCCTTCATGGTCATGAGGAGTTCTCGCAATCTGGGAAGAAGTCGCGGCCTCATTATGGTTGCCGCAAATTTTTCAACATGTTGAAAAATTAGCGGCGAATAGAATGAAGGCGCCATGGAGAGTAGCGAGAATTCTTGTGCCGTAGGTGGGTCGCCAGGAGGTCCTAGTGGGTTGCCAGGAGGTCGAAGGTTCTCATAGGCTGTAGCCGGTGCTGACCGGTGAGGGGAGGAGAGAGAGGGGGGCTGAGAGGGGGGGGAGGGAAGGGGGGAGAGGGAGGGGAAGAGAGGGGATGGGGTGGAAGGGTGGAGGGAAGGGGGTTTAGGGGAGGGAGGGAAGGGGGTGGGGGAGAGGAAAGGGAGAGAGAGGGGGAGAGAGGGGGAGAGAGAGAGAGGGAGAGACAGAGAGAGAGCGAAATGCAACCGTGCGTCATGCGTTCAGAATGTTCTGGAAATGAAGCGTGCGCGTCTCATGCACGAAAGCTGTCGGCTGCTCTATGGAATTCAGGGGAACAGCCTGCTGCGTCACACACACACTAACCCCCCCCCCCCCCTCCTCTGCCCCCTCCCCTCTCTCGCCCCTCCTCCCCTCTCCCTTCTCCCCCCTCCCATCTCCCCCCCTCCCCTACACACACACAGCGGGTCCGATCTAAGCTGTCAATGAATACAGCAATTTTTTTTTTTTAACTGTCTTTGAAATTAAAAGTTAATGTTAAGAATTAGTGATGTTAAGTGACAGATAATTAAATGCAATTCAATGAAAACCAATGAAATCTACAACCAGGCAGCTGGGGGGGGCGGGACCAGCAGACAGGCTGGGGGGGCGTGGCCAGCAGACAGCTGGGGGGCGGTGCCGGGCGGGGCCACCAGGCAGGCTGGACGGGCAGGGCCAGGCGTTGCCAGTTGGGCCAGGAGCAAAGGCATTGTGAAAGGGAGGAGGCGAGAGAGATCTCCCACCCCTGTCCCATTGTGATTAGGCATATGTGAGATGGCGCTGTGACTCATGCAGAAGTTTGATTTTAGTGGGACTACGTGAAGGTTCCAATCTCCCTCACCTGTCCCATTGTGATGGCATACGTAAATGAGATCCATTGTGATTAGACATCTGTGAGATGGCACTGAGTCATGCAGCAGTTTGATTTTAGTGGGAACACGTGAAGGTTCCAATCTCCCTCAACTGTCCCATTGTTATGTCATATATGTAAATGAGATCCATTGTGATTGGACATCTGTGAGGTGGCACTTTGGCTCATGCAGCAGTTTGATTTTAATTTTTTTTAATGTTTTGTGAACAATTTTACTCAAAATCTGGGGAAATAATTGACAAAATCTAGAGAGGAGTGGATTTCTGAACTCATAAGTTAAATCCCTACCGAAATGGTAACAATCTCCGCGTTTTTGCTTCTGGTTTTCGAGGAGATACGTTTCACATGCAAAATAACACACACACATCCACACACACACACACAGAGTTTTAATAGATACTAGACCAAGTGCACACCCGTTGGATCTGTCCCCCCAAAGTGTGGTTGCGGGGGGAACGGACCCAAGGGAGGGGGAGGGGGATGGGGTGGAGGGAAGGGGGAGGGTGGAGGGGGGAGGGGGTTTAGGGGAGGGAGGGGGGAGAGAGGGGGGAGAGAGAGAGAGAGGAGAGAGAGAGATGGGGAGAGAGAGAGAGATGGGGGGGGGAGAGAGAGAGAGAGAGAGAGGGGGAGAGACAGAGAGCGAAATGCAACCGTGCGTCACGTGTTCAGAATGTTCTGGAAATGAAGCGTGGGTGTCTCATGCACGAAAGCTGTCGGCAGCTCTATGGAATTCAGGGGAGCAGTTTCATTTAAAAATGTTTTGATGTTTTGTGATCAATTTTATTCAAAATCTGGGGAAATAATTGTCCAAGGAGTGGATTTCCAAACTCATAAGGTAAATCCCTACCGAAATGGTAAAAGTCTCGGCGTTTTTGCGTCTGGTTTTGGCGGAGTAACGAATCAATGGCAAAAATCAAAGGCTGACACACACACACACACACACACACACACACACAGTTTTAAAAGTATACTAGACCAAGTGCAGACCCGTTGGGTCTGTTCCCGCAAGGGGGGGGCAGCCTGACGTCATCGCGCAACGCGACGCGCTAGGCGTACGCCGTCAAGACGCTGCGTACGACGTCGAGACGCTGTGTACGCCCGTCGAGACGCTGAGTACACCCTCAACGTGCTAGGCGTACGCTGTCAAGACGCTGAGTACGACGTCAAGACGCTGCGTACGATGTTAAGACACTGCGTACAACGTCAAGACGCTGCGTACGCCCGTCGAGACACTGCGTACGACTACAAGACGCTGCGTACGCCCGTCGAGACGCTGCGTACGCCCTCAATGCCCCTGCGGGCCGACAGGCCGTTGACGCGTGGGATTTTCGGACAATGCAAGCGTGCGGGCCGGCAGCAAGGACGGCGAAAAGTAGCGGGGGACCAGACGATCTGTGCCTTCCGCCAGCATGACAGAGCCGGGGGGGGGGGGGGGGGGAGGCACGCGATGAGAAGGTGGCCAGCAGGAGGTGACAAAATGAGTGAGTGAGTGGGGGGGGGGAGGATTTTATTAAAAAAGTGTTCAGAAAAATTACGAAATTTAATGAGGAGTGGATATGCGAATGTAAAAGTAAAATTGCTAGCGAAATGGTAAAAATCTCGGAGTTTTGGCGTGTAGTTTTGGCGGACCAACGAATCAAAGGCAAAAAAAATCAAAATGACATACACCTGACATACACCCACACACACAGAGTTTTAAAAGTATACTAGACCAAGAGCAGACCCGTTGGGTCTGGACCCCGAATGTGCTTCAGACCCTGGGGGGAATATCGCTAGTGAAAGAAAAAAATGGCATCGTTTTTCGAGCAGAGCCGGTCGGCACCAGCAGGAGGAGACAAAACGAGTGAGTGGGGGGGATGGATTTTATTTAAAAATGTGTACATAAAAATGTCTAAATCTAATAAGGAGTGTGTTAGGGTATGTAGAAGTGTAATGTCTAGCGAAATGGAAAAAATCGCGGAGTTTTCGCGTGTCGTTTTGGTGGAGCAAGGAATCAAAGGCCAAATCTGACACCCACAAATAAACACACACAGAGTTTTAATAATAGATAGATAGATAGATAGATAGATAGATAGATAGATAGATAAATAGATAGATAGATAGATAGATAGATAGATAGATAGATAGATAGATAGATAGATAGATAGATAGATAGATAGATAGATAGATAGATAGATACAAATAAAAAAATGTTGTTTAACAACAGAATGATGGGATTTGGAAGTAATGTGATGTTGTTAGGATAAACTCAATTAATAGTTTTAATGGAAGATTTTGCTATACCTTTGGCCTTTGGTGCTTTCTCAGTTGCTTCAGTTTCAAACTCCTTTTTGTCCTCTACAGCTGAGACAACTGTTACCTTTGAAGATGTTTCACTTTCACTTGATTGTCTGAGGACTTCCAACCTTTCAGCTTGCTCAGGCGACTTATCTTCCCTTTCACCTTCTACTGAGAAATCAAATAGTCACAAATTGTATGGAAATTGTAATTCAAAGTTAAACCAGCTTCAGATTTCATCTTTGTTGTTGTCTTTTAGATGTCATTAAATTGGCATGTGTTACCTGTGCTCTGTGAAATTGAAACTTTCCTTCTTATGCCAGTCTTTCAGCTAAGGGCTTTATTTTTTTTACCATCCGTCCTGTTTACTCTATGAGCTTCAAGCAAAGATGGAATTTCATTGCATCCGTGTGCATATGATAATACATGAATCTGAATCTGATCAGTGTGTCATTCAGCTGTGTTCCCATTGCTAACGTTACACCTTCTAACACTTCCGTTAAAGATTATAACCTGTCACGTGAACTAAACTACCCTTACATGGCTGTGACCATCTGTACCATGAGATAAGTTCATAAGTTCATAAGTCATAGGAGCAGAATTCAGCCCATTGAGTCTACTCCACCATTCATACACAGCTGATCTATCTTTCCTTCTGAACCCCATTCTACTGCCGTCTCCCTATAACCTTAGACACCTTCACAGATATACATTGGTAGACTGAGTGTTTACTTACAACATAATAAGGAGATTAAATATCAGCATAATCAGTGGCTAACTCTAAATCTCCAACTGCAGGACAATTATGGAGAGAAAGCAGGTACAGGATACTGAGTTGGATGATCAGCCATGATCATATTGAATGGCGGTGCAGGCTCGAAGGGCCGAATGGCCTACTCCTGCACCTATTTTCTATGTTTCTATGTTTAAGTAGGAGTGAGGTTGAACCTTGAACCTACATATTCTTCCAGAAAATCAAAGACTCGCTAAGTTTATTCATGCCACACATAATAAGCAGTTTCCACAATATTGTTCAAGGAAAAGAATATCCTGAACAGGCAGGGTTCTTTGAGATGCAGTAGCATATATAATGAGTTTTATTTACTTAGTTTAGTTTAGAGATATAGTTCGGAAACAGTCCCTTTGGCCCACCATGTCCGCACTGACCAGCGATCCCTGTACACTAAAATTATCTCATACACACAAGGGACAATTTACAATTTTACCAAGCCAATTAACCTACAAGCCTGTATGTTTTTGGAGTGTGGGAGGAAACTGGAGATCCTAGAGAAAACTCACACAGGTCACAGGGAGAATGTACAAACTCCTTAAAGACAAGCACCCGTGGTCAGGATCAAACCCAGGTCTCTGGCACTATAAGCCAGCAGCTCTACCACTGTGCCACCATGCTGCCCATGAAGAAATATTTCTCATTGAAAACTTTTATCAAGGTGTTTATCTCACAGGAGGAAATCAATATATATACCCCATGGAGGGATATAGACCACGTGCAGGACATGGGATTAGTTTAGATTGGCATCATGGTCAGCACTGACTTGGTGGGCCGAAGGTCCTGTTCCTATGCTCTACTGCATATGTTATTACTCTGATGGGAGCATTTAAATACTTTGCAGACCAGCAGACCTTGTATCAACAGACCAGTGTAAAGGTAGAAACAGTGCAAATGACATTGGAGATAAATCTGGGCAGCATCTGCTGAGAAAAACTGAACGGGGTTAACGTTTCAAGCTTATGACCTTGTGTCAAACTGCAAATTTTAGAAATCATTAAAAATGCTGCAGAAACTGGAAACCTAAAATAAAAGCAGAAAATGCTGAAAACACACAATAGGTCAGGCAGTAACTTTACAAACAGAAAAAGTTAATATTTCAGGTCAGTGATTGTTTTCAGAATTTTGATCTGAAAGGTTAAATCTACTTCTGTTTTGTCTGCTAAAGACTCACAGCAATTTCTCTTTTTTTCCAAAATGCTGGAGGTAAACAAGTTTTAGGATACAGAGGGAGGGAATAGAACATAGAAGTACAGCAGAGGAACAGGCCCTTCAGCCCACAATGTCTGTGTTGAACATGATGCCATGTTAAACTAATCTCCTCTGCCTGTACCTGATCCATATCTCTCCATTTCCTACATAGCCATGTGCCGATCTAAAAGTCTCTTAAATGCCACCATTGTGACAATTTTAACTTTGGGGATATGAGTGGTGCCAAAGAATACTGTTCAACATGATAATGAGTCAAGCCAAATGAAGTGCTGTGTTTGATGGGGACTATTCCTTTCCTGTTCCTTTTCCAAGGAAAAAGCAGAGAGCCTTCTGGCAAGGGATGTGGGGTGTTAATGGTGAGAATGACTGGATGTCAGTGGTAGGAAATGGAAATATTAACGTATTGTTTCAGAGGCATTATGGAAATAGGATGGAAGAAACAAGGAGATATAACAAACACTATGAAGCAATAGATCTGACTCAGTATAACACAACCAACAAACTTTGGTGTAGTAAACAACAGTTGGCATTTTGGGAGGCCTGGTGGGGTAAATTGTAACACCACACAATATTCAGAGAAGTTAAAACTGCTCAAAAACTTGATCAAAATGTACTTTCAAGAAACAATGTTAAAGAGAAGAGAATGTGTATTCTAAATCAGGAATTAGTTTACCGGCAGACAATGTATTCATATAGAGAGAAAAGGCACAGTGAACCTGCTAAGTGTTGTCCAAGGTGCCGTTCCACGTTGATGTGCGAGTATACTTTCTTTTGGGGTACCTACCATTTTCCCCTTCAGTGGCCTCTAATTTTCTCTTTGCTTGTTCCTGTTCTTCGATTAGTATCTGCTCTTTATAGTAATCAAGTAACTCCACCGGCAACCTCTCGCCTGGTTGTCTAGGTGGCAGTAACAGTGTATTCAGTGAACTGTAACCTTTCATCTTCCTCAGAATCTGTCAGTGAAAAGATGGACCAGAGAGTTCAATGTTAAAGGGTGCTGCAAATGAAACAAGACTGTGATAAAAACGGAAATGCTGGAACACCCAGCAAGCCAGATCGTTTCCACGGAAAGAGAAACATTCATTTTCATTATATTGCAGATTTGCAGCATTTGTAGATTTCTGCATTTCATATTGAAAAACCTGCATTTGTTTAATCTGCAGGAATGCTTATGCAGTTGGTTTAACATGCTACACCTCAGTGCAGTAGAATACTTGCTATAAATTGGATTACTTGTATCACATTTCAATTCTTCCTGTGATCAATTTCCATTTCCCTTGTACAAATTCAATAACATCCGTTCACTACAAGAAAACTCTTTTTCAATTATCCTTTTCCTTTGAGCTACAGTGGTATTCATCTTCCATACATAGTCAAAGAGGTTTAAATAAATCTCTCCTGAGCTATAAACTGAAAACACAAAAAAACTGTAGATGCTGCTTAACAAAAAAAGACACAAAGTGTAGGAGTAACTCAGCGGGTCAGGCAGCGTCTCTGGACAACATGGATAGGTGACGTTTCAGGTCAGGACCCTTCTTCAGACTGATTGTGGAAGGAGGGAGTAAGTTGGAAGAGATAGGGGCTAGACAAAGCCTGGCAAGTGATAGGTGGATACAGGTGGGGAATACAGGAGGATAACTCCCATCAGGGTCTTTTTACCCTTGTTGCTTCATACAATAAATAGCAAATAAAAACTTCAATATATATTGAAAAAAACTAGCAAACAAACAATAATATTGCAAAGACAAAAGCAATGCCACCAATGAACTATGTAGTTCAGAGATTATTTGGAGGTTGTAGTGTTTAATAGCCTGATAATTGTACCAATAGAGTCACCCCACCCCCTCTGCCCACCTGCCTGGCATTTTGATAAGACATTGATATTGACGAGTTGGCCAGATTTTTCAGCAATAATTAAGAATATCAGCATCAATATGAGCTACAATACCAAGACATAAATATCAGCATCAATATGAGCTACAATCCCAAGATCATTTTAAATCACGATTTTATACTGTGTAGCCTGACAACCATAACATTACAATTAGTCATCTTCATCTTTTTCTGGCTTTAAAAGAGGTGTTGTGGGAAAAGATAGCTTCTGATAATTTGAAACCACCTTTCAGATCCTATTTCAAACTTAACTCCTTAGCACTCTGTGATGCCTGTGTAAAAGAATTGATCCATCCTAGTTTATAACAGAAAGTAAAACACAATTCAATGCTTTGTATTTTGCAGATGTAATTTGATAAAATCAAGAGGAATTGCTACCATCGTTCCAAGAAAAAAATGGCAGATATACCTGTTCCTTTTATGAGTTGTTCGGATATGAAAACATCAACAATGATTTGATGTTTCACCACACCTTGTATTGTCGGCAACATTCTCCAATGAAATTGTGAAATCACTTGAATCACATGATAGTCCCTCATTAAAATATACTGAAAACCTAATTTGTTGCATTAGGTCTAAATTAGTTTTTAAATGGTATTCCAAGCTGTAAATACTACTTTTAAAAATCACTGGCTCTAATTAAATTTATGTAAGCATATTGAAATTACTTTGCATGAACATTCTAGTGCAAAAGATTATGAATGAAAAACAATTACATGGAAATTGAATCACAGAATATCACTTTTATCTGTGCTAAGATTAAATTTCAATGTAAGGTCTTTTGGAATGAGAAATTGAGGACTTATTGCAAGTTGCATTGTTTGCAATTTTCCATCTAGATAATAAAAAGTGAATTCGGATCTGGTCTGGTGTACGCCACTTAGCCCTAGAGTGTTCTCTGCCATTTCATGAGATTGACCCTGATCTGACTGTAACCCTCACATCGGCAACCAAACACTAACCTTTCACGTCCTTGCTTATCAAGAATCAATCTTCTTCTAACTTAAAAACATCTGAAGGCTCTACTACCACTGCTGCCCTTTGAGGAGAGATTGTAAGAGCAGACCCTCAAACAAATGTTTCTTGGAACATTAGCAATCAGCTCATAAATATGCCTTCATCAGCACCAGTCAATTTCTAGCCATATATTTTGAAAGAAAATATGATACTTCCGCTTCTATCTTAATTGAATCTTCAGTCAGAACTGTGTATCGTGGTTAAATGGTGTTTTATTGTTTGATGGTATGATTTCCGTAGGAATTCTTTGGTGAGATAAGCTATTTATGTAGCAAGTACTGGGATAAGGAATCCCATAAACTGTCATTTGACACCAACTAGTACCCAGAAAAGAACAAAGGTTGCTTGATCGTTGTGAGCAATCTTCTGTGAGATCGGCTCCCTCCACTGCCAGGTTGAGGTCATATGCAAAAACTAGAGGAACAGGAACAACTAATATTCACGGTCTGAAACAAGGTGCTGACCCATAAAAATATACTGAAAATCTAACAGGTTCCTACCCTGCAGGAACGGGGTACTAATTTTGGATGATCAGCCATGATCATATTGAATGGCTCGAAGGGCCGAATGGCCTACTCCTGCACCTATCTTCTAATTTTCTATAATATGGTCAGTCAATTTCCAACTGTAGATACAACCTGGGCTGCTAAGTTACTGAAGTACTCTGTTTTTAGCATTACATATTTTGCCGGGGAAGTCAATCCAATGGCACTGACTTTGAATTCTCTCATTTCAGGTAACCTGCTCCTCCTCTGTTCCACTTTCACACATAGCCTTCTATCACATCTCCTCTCTAGATCACAATCACTCAGTTTCCTACGCATCTCCATCCACCCCATTTGCCCGCCCCTCACACACTCCTCCCACTGGGTCCCTAGCCCCACTGTTCACATCCACACGCTCTACGTTCATTATTTGGTTCTAAGCTTCACATTCCTTTGCTATTAGATTCCATTATCTGTGGGCCTTTGTTGCCACCTATCACCTTCCAGCTTCTGTCACCATTTTCACTTTTTCGCCTCCACCTGACTTCATCTTTCAATCAACCTCTTCTCTCCTGGGTCCACTTACGGCCCCAACACTCTCTCCCCCCCCCCCCCCCCCCCCACCTATTTATGTCAGCTATTTCATAGTCATAGAGCCATACAGTGTGGAAACAGGCTAACTTGCCCAACCAACCAACATATCCCATCTACACTAGTCCTACTTGCCTGCATTTGACCCATATCCCTCTAAACCTGTCCTATCCATGTCCCTGTCTAATTGCTTCTCAAACATTGCGATAGTCCCTGCCTCAACTACCTCTTCTGGCAGCTCGTTCCATACACCCAGCACCCTTTGTGTGAAAAAGTTACCCTTCACATTCCTATACAATCTTTCCCCTTCACCTTAAACCTACGCCCTCTGGTTTTCAATTACCCAACTCTGGGCAAGAGACTGCATCTACCCTATCTATTCCTCCCATGATTTTATACACTTCCATAACATCACCCCCTCATCCTCCTGCTTCAGGCAATAGAGTCCCAACCTGCTCAATCTCTCCCTATAGCTCAGACCCTCGAGTCCGGGAAAAATCTTTGTAAACATCTCTTCCCTACTCTTTGAAAAGACTGGACCATTTCCCACCCCAACCAACACTTCACACCCACTCACAGCCTGACCTCAGTCTGCAAAGACTGGGCCTTTCTACACCCACCCCCCTCCAATCACCACTTCACACCCAATCACCCACACCCTCTGTGCTGCACAACATAACTTATCCAATATCAACAATAAAAATAGAGGAGGTGGAGAGGCTTTTCAGAGGACAACAGAACCGGAAATCTCCAGGACCTGACAATGTTTCCCCCTCTACTCTTCAGCTCTGTGCCAAACAGCTGGCACCGGTCTATACAGACATTTTTAACCAGTCCCTGCAAACATGTACTGTCCCTGCCTGCTTCAAAGTCTCCACTACTGTCCCTGGATCCAAAAAGGCAAGGATTACCTGTCTTAATAACTACAGGCCTGTCGCACTGACCTCTATAGTCATGAAGACACTCGAAAGGCTTGCGCTGGCCAAGCTGAAAAATATCACAAACTCCCTGCTGGACCCTCTGCAGTTTGCATATCGGGCCAATAGATCTGTGGATGATGCAGTCAACCTGGGCCTGCACTTCATCCGACAGCACCTAGACCGCCAGGGGACCTATGCGAGGATCCTGTTTGTTGATTTTAGCCCTGCATTCAACACCATTGTGCCAGAGCAACTACACTCCAAACTTTCCGAGTTGACTGTGCCTGAACCCCTCTGTCAGTGGATCACCAACTTCCTGACAGACAGGAAGCAGCATGTGAGGCTGGGAAAGCACATCTCGCACCCGCAAACGCTCAGCGTAGGAGCACCGCAAGACTGCGTACTCTCTCCTCTCCTCTACTCTCTCTACACCAACGACTGCACCTCCACAGACACCTCTGTCAAGCTTCTCAAGTTTGCGGATGACACAACCCTGATTGGACTGATCCAGGCTGGGGAGGAATCTGCCTACAGACAGGAAGTGTCACAGCTGGCATCCTGGTGCTGTAGCAACAACCTAGAGCTCAATGCTCTTAAGACAGTGGAATTGATTGTAGACTTTAGGAGAGCTCACCCTACTCACCATCAACAATACCACAGTCACATCTGTGGAGTCTTTTAAGTTCCTGGGAACCATCATCTCCAAGGACCTTAAGTGGGGGGCTGCCATCGACTCCACAGTCAAAAAGGCACAACAGGATGTACTTCCTACGGCAGCTGAGGAAGCACAATCTGCCACAGGCAATGATGGTCCAATTCTACATGGCCATCGTAGAGTCTGTTCTCACCTTCTCCATCATGGTCTGGTTTGGCTCAGCCACCAAGCACGACACCTGGAGGCTGCAGCGAATCATCCGATCAGCAGAGAAGGATATTGGCTGCAACCTTCCCTCCATTGATGAACTGTACACTGCAAGGGCCAGGAAGCGAGTGGGCAAGATCATCTGACCCCTCTCACCCTGGCCACAAACTCTTTGAATCACTTCCCTCTGGAAGGCGACTCCGGATTGTCAAAGCTGCCACAGCCAGACATAAAAACAGTTTTTATCCACGAGTAGTTGCTCTACTCAACAGCCAAAAATCTGTAGCCTCCCTTTGATCTGGTATTTTGTTTGTTCACATGCTTGATCAATGGTGTTTTATCATTAATGTTTTATTATTATTAATGTTTAGTGTTTTCTGAGTCATTCGCAACTGTCACTGTATGTCATGTTGTTACTTGTGGGCGGAGCACCAAGGCAAATTCCTTGTATGTGAATACTTGGCCAATAAACTTACTTACTTACTTACTTCAATGCAGATGAAGAGCCCCAACCCAAAATCTCAACAATCCCATTTCCCTTCACTGATGCTGCCTGCCACTCTTAAGTTCCTCCAGCACTCGTACTGATGGTAATCTAGAGGACACAAATTTGATGGGGATGTTTCCTCATTTAAACCTAAATAGTGGACATTTAAATTGGTAAACTGATCTATCCCTCAAAGAACACAATAGGAACAGGAGTAAGCCAGCATACCGTTCAAGCCTGCATTTCATCCAGTATGATCATGGCTGATCTGCCCCAGGCTTCAACTGTTATTATTTGCCATTTCCTCATAATTCCCCATAATCCCACCTTTGAAAAATGTATCTAACTCCTCTTTGAACACCTCCAATAATCTGGCCTTCACCCCCTCCTGAATGGAGAAATTGGAGAACAAATTCCTGCATACAGTGCATTCAGAAAGTATTCAGACCCCTTCACTTTTTTGACATTTTGTTACATTCAAGTCTTATTCTAAAATTGATTAAATTCATTTTTTTAAATCATCAATCTACACACAATACCCCATAATAGAAAAGCAAAAAAAAAATAAAAAAAATAACTGAAATATCACATTTACATAAGTATTCAGACCCTTTACTCAGTACTTTGTTGAGGCACCTTTGGCAGCGATTACAGCCTCAAGTCTTCTTCGGTATGATGCTACAAGCTTGGTACACCTGTATTTGGGTAATTTCTCCCATTCTTCTCTGTAGATCCTCTCAAGCTCTGTCAGGTTGGATGGGGAGCGTCAATGCACAGCTATTTTCAGGTCTCTTCAAATCATGACCAATCAATTTAATTTACCACTGATGGACTCTAATCAAGTTGTAGAAACATCTCAAGGATAATCAATGGAAACAGGATGAACCTAAGCTCAATTTTGAGTGTCATAGCAAAGGGTCTGAATACTTATGTAAATGTGATATTTCAGTTATTTCTTTTTAATTACTTTGCAAACATTTCTAAACACCTGTTTTCGCTTCTTCATTCTGGGGTATTGTGTGTAGATAGATGATTAAAAAAAAAGACTTTAATCTATTTTAATATAAGGCTGTAACATAACAAAATGTGGAAAAAGTGAAGGGGTCTCAAAATTTTCTGAATGCACTGTAACTCATTTAAATGACAGCCCCTTTATCTTGTAACAATATTCCCTTGTTTAAGACTTTCACACTAGTTGAAACGTCTCATCATCCAACCTGATCTCATACATTTCAATAAGATCACCCTTCAGACTCCTGTGATCCCATGCTTACCTTAACAGTTACACAAATTAGGTTCCATCGCCACAATGTAAAAACAAATACTGCTAGACAAACAAAAAATGTTTTGTTCATAGAAAGATACTAAACAGTACCTTTGGCATTAAAATGGTTGCCCAGTGTGATAATGACCATTGTGCCGAGCCACAGCTCAAGAAACAATGAACAGCTGCAGCAAGATAAAGAAAAATCTCCTTCCATTACTTTTTAATGATACTTTGAAGGAATGGTTAATTGAGATTAAAGTAGATAAGTATGAGGTGCTGCATTTTGGGAAGTCAAACCAGGGTAGGACCTACACAGTGAATGGCAGAGCCCTGGAGAGTGTTGTAGAGCAGAGGGATCTAGGAGTATAGGTACACAGTTCCCTGGAAGTGGCATCACAGATGGATGGGGTGCTCATGAAAGCTTTTGGTACATTGTCCTTCATCAGTCAGGGTATTCAGTATAGACATTAGTGAGGCCGCCTGTGGAATATTATGTTCAGTTTGGTCTCCGTACTCTAGGGAAGATGTTATTAAGCTAGAAAGAGTGCAGAGACAATTTACTTGGATGTTGCCCGGACTTAAGGGTCTAAGCTATAAAGAAGGTTGAGCAGGCTATGATATTATTCCTTGGACCAAAGCAGGATAACAGAGATGCATAAGATTATGAGGGGAATTGATAGGGTAAATGTACAGAGTCTTTTATCCAGAAGAGGGGAATCAGGAACCGGGGACATAGGTTAATGTGAGAGGGGAAAGATTTAAAAGAAACCAGAGAGGCAAATTTTGCACACAGAGGGTGGTGGGGTCATGAAACAAGCTGCTGGAGGAGGAAGTGGAGGTAGGTACTACAACTACTAAAAGGCGTTCGGACAGGTACATGGATAGGAAAGGTTTAGAGGGATATGGGCCAAATGCAGGCAGGTGGGTCTAGTGTAAATGGGTATCTTGATCGGCATGGGCAAGTTGGGCCAAAGGGCCTGTTTCCGTGCTGTATCACTCTATTGCCGTATGCTCTAATCGGCTGGAAATCAAGTAGATTGAGTTTGGGTTGGATAAAGAGCTCGGGGTCTGATTGGGCCTGGGAATTTGTCACCTGGTGCAGAGTGGTTGTGAACTGTAATGAATCTCATAGAATGAAAATCAGGCACATTCTGTAAACGACGGGCAATCGACTCCACCAGTGTAACTCCCTGGTACTGGCAATCTATCTCTTTGTTTCTGAGAAATTATGAAATTGATAAATATCTACAAAGACCTTTTCTTCTTCCAGGTATTTCTCATCAAATTCTAAAGAGTAGAATTCAACCGGGAAGCTGCAAGGATTCTTCACAACTACCGATCCCTCCGTTTCTGTGCTGAATGGTAAAATTGGACCCAGTTCCAACAAAGTGGTAGAAAAGTCTAAGCAAGGCTCCTGCCCTTGACCTCTGCCCATGATCTGCACCTGGTTACTGCTTTGTGCCAAGTTCAACACCAGCCGATGGTTATAAAGTTTCTGTTGATTTAAAAGAAACAACCATAATTAAAATTTCAGTTGTTATGATTGGGGATAATTAGTTGCATTGTCACTCATAAAACATTCTGTTAACTATCACATTAGTATGAAACAGAACTCTACTTATCAATATGATTGAGCAATAACATGTTTCAGATACATAAAGAGAAGAAAAGGAGAGATGGTTTCCAATGCAAAAAACTTAGAAACCAGAATAGACAGGTTTAAGATTTTTGACCAAAGAACTAAAAGGAACGTTTAGAGGAAATGTTCATGCACAGAGTTGTTATGATCTAAAATATACTCCTTGAAAGAATGCTGGGAGCAAATTTAATAATTACTTTCAGAAGAGAATTAGCCAGACTATGGGTAAAAATCAGGGAACCAGGGCAAACAGGACAGCTCGATCAAAGAGCCATCTTGTCATAATGAGCTCAATGACCTTGAAAGCTGAGTCGAGCCAATAGAATGTCCTCAGCAATCTCTATTTCCCATGCAAGGCAGTGACTGGCTCACTGGATGGATCATGGCTGGCCTGATTCAGTCCCGAGTATTTAGGACAGTCAGAGCTGATGCTGTTCAAAGTGTTCACAGAATCAAAGAGAGGACAGCACTGAAACAGGCCCTTCCCCATCAAGTCTGAACTCACCCATCCATATCTCATTTGGAAGGTTCCTTGGATGACATTCCATCCTACATATTCTTGGGCAAGTGCAAAGCCTTTGCTCAATGGCGCCATTATGATTGGCAATACCGCCAAGACACAAATCTCCACAGGCAGCTGCTACTTTATTCTTTGGGTAACTAACCTCCTCTGCAGGGGTGAACGTCACTTGCACATTAACTCTCTCTCCAGCTTTGACCACACCACATAACGGCAGCATAAGAAACACCTGGACTGGCTGCTTTAACTCTTTCAATAGTTGGGATCGCAGGTGCAGGGGAACGTACCTATCAAGCTGTTTAAGTCAGAAACAGCAAAATAGTATTAACAATGTGCAAGATCAATAAATTACATTTACACAAAATTATGCAGATGTTTGCAGTAAACAAAGTTGACATGTCCTGTCACTATATATGCTGCTCCCTTTTATTCGAGGAACATGTCTTTCAACTTTATGCATTTATTTAGGAGATTGTAATCCCAAGGATTGCAACACGTAGGGAGAGTGGTATAAAGGTGTTTGGTATGCTTGGTTACATCACTTGATGCATTGCAAATAAGAGTCAGGAAGTCCCATTGCATCTTTATAAAACTTTAGTTCAGCCGCATTTGTAATACTGAGGACAGTTCTAGTCACCCCATTATAGGAAAGATGTGAAGACATTGGAGAGGGTGCAGATAATGTATACCAGATTAGAGGGTATTGGGTATAAAAAGAGGTTGGACAAACTTAGATTATTTTCTCTGAGTGTCAGAGGTTGAAGGGAGACCTGAGAGAAGTACATCGAGAGGCATGGTCAGAACCGGTCTCCCAGGGTGGAAATGTCAAGGATAGAGGGGGCATAGCTTTAAACCCCTGTCTCATGGTGCGAGCTGACCCACGAGGTACCCCGAGCTTAAAACAAATTTAACTCGTGGTAATCACTTACGATTAACGTAGTGGGAACGTCGGAACTTGTGGACGCAACTTAGCGACTCGTGGCGCTAACGGCAGGTACCCGTGATACTTGTTAACTCTTGAAAAAGTTCAAACATGTTTACTCTTGAGGTTAAAAATGGAAACATTTAAACTCGTTGTAAGAACTTGGTGGCCCTTGAGTTAAACTTAGTGACTCTTGAGTCTACCGTGTTGGATTAAGGTTTCGAGTGTGATCTTTCATCAGAGCCCCGTTTAATTAATAAATCCAGCCACGGTATTTTGACATCAGTTAGAATTTCTTCCAGAATATGATCTATTTTGCTTTAATTCATAAAATGAGTGAGGAAGAGTCACTGGAGTTTGAAGAAGCGGGGATAAACCATAGCCAGTCCGCCACGGAGAACATGCCAGATTATAAACCAGACCAAGCCACCACTCCAGAACCCAGGACTCAGCCACCAACGACAGCGGTGGCACCTAGGAGAAGAACCAGTAGCGGCGGGAGGTCCCGAGCTCGCTGGTGGGCCAACCGGAGGACGTTGAAGCAGCCCAGAAAAGTTGATCCCTTTTAGACTTGTCCTAATGAACAAACAAGAATTATTTATCAGAACATGGTCTCCATTTATTAACTACTTGAAGGGTCAGACTGGTTCGACACGAGAACCTGACTAAAACTCGAGCCAAGGATTAGATGAAAAGTTATACTTTGAAATGTACGAATATATCTCCAATGATGTACTTTTAGTAAGTTATTCCATTCTTCTTTATTATCCCCTTTTTGTTTCTTTTTCTTTTCCCTTTTTCTGCTATTTTCTTATTTTCTATCTATATATATTGTTTTAAACTATTGGAGGCAACACGAATAAAGTTTGATAATATTACTAATGTAGAAATGAAATACATGAAATGTTTTCAACATGATATGTACTTGCCTCTAATAAAAATATTATTCAAAAAAACAAAACCAAAAAAAAGAAAAGTTGATCCCAAGCATTGGGCTGAGTATCTGGAAAGAGCAGCCAAGCCAACAACAACAACGCGAGGAATCACAGATAAACCTCAGGGGGGTTCCCAGGCATTTGTGGAGGGAAGGGAAGCGTCGGGAGACGACCAGGATAGCCCAGTGGACGAGGAGTTCATCGCGGTGACCACCAGGCGGCCACGAGAGGTTCCAATCACATTGGTATCTCCTCGCATAAGGTCAAAGGATCCCCATGCGAATGGAGCACCAGTGGTGGCACAGTCTCCAATGCTGGTACAGACCACACCACCTAACGAAAGGGAGACAACGTTTCCAATGAGCCAGGTGTCCACATACCCCAGTCTGCATCCTGTGCCTACAGATTCCATTGATAAAAGGAGACCGGGGAGGTGTCAAAGCCCCAACTGTAACTCCCCAACAACCCAATGCTGAAGGGCAAATGACGTTCTCCGATGATATTTTGGATCTTCATGTTACCCATGCACCTACCCCAGCCACAATGCAGATGCCCACGCCAGAGGCAAATATAATCCCACAAGGAGAACATACAACACAAGTGGAGGTCTCTAAAGGCAGGAGCGTGACCATCAGTGGCGGCCACCATCACCCTATGACCACCAAAGACCATGGTCATCAAGTCCCGCTTGAGCCCAGGCAGAAAGCCACCGACTCTCCACCCCCCTTGCTATCCACCACTGTCAGCCAGCAGAGCCACACTGTCACCGACGCCTCAGTTTCCAAACCAAGGCTTTGGGGACGAAGACGGAAACAGCCATAAAGGCGTCGATACGGCCGGCCAGGTGTTAACAAACACTGGTATAGCATTGTGAGACCGGGTCGGCACTGACACAGTCACATCGCAACTCCGCTATCACCGAGGTCCCACTGCGACTCCCGTTCCCACTGTCCCTTCCCACACAGACTGAGATAGCACCGATGGAGAATGCCGGAGTTCCCCCTCAGCCACAGATCCAGTTTGGCAGAGGTCCCTTGGAGGAAGACGATCGGGCAATCAGTCCTGATAGCAACACACAAGCCCCCACTTGGAAACCCACGACACAACCCCCGGCGACCAGTCCAGGCACCAGCCCGAACCCTACCTTACTAGCTATCAAGACACCTACAGAAAGTCCACCCCAAATTATCTACTCTTCAACATATACTCCAACCACTATCCAGCCTACCAGCCAGCCCCACAAGACTGTTCGTGGAAAGATCCCTTGGGATAGGCTTTTCGGGTTCAATAGTCAAAGGGATGTACTCCGGAGGCTTTGGAAACCCATGAAGGGTACCGGGCCTAAAATTGTTACTCAAAGGACGTTCGTTCTGACCAAGCCGACTCTCCAAGATGTGGTGACCTCGGTGCCAATGGTAGAACCCATGGTATTCACTCTCACCACCCCACGTACCCAAGACACCACCACCGGACAAACCACGCGGATTCCCGTTACCTCTGCCGGCGGGATTACAAGGACCATCCTCCCATCTACCATTGAAATGGTGGCGGTCACTACAGAGACCACCCCTATCACAGTCACCACTACCCGGGCAACTCTCACCACCAGACAACGGCCGTTCTTCCGGCGCAGGAGACCGGGAAAGCCCTTCGGTAGAACCAAGAGCCGAGCGTTCTTTTCGAGGCGCACCTCCGGACGGAATCGCTCGGTGGCGTCGGCAGCTGAGAACAGGAAGACAATACTAGACACGACGAAAACTAGATTGGCCGTGACTCCGACTGTCCCAGTAACCACCAAAGCACCTCTTCCTGTTGCAGTAGAGACCAGCACTTGGAACATTGGTGCGCACTGGAGACGTTACCCGTACTCCAGCTTAAATTTATTACGTCGTTATTTACAGCCAGTATTTGAAAGGTTATCCTTTAAATGAAATAGTTATTGCCATTCCTAAAGGCTTTTGCGAAAACTTAAACCGTGGTTTATTATTAAGATACTTGAGAATGTTGTTTCATTAACAAATGCTCCTGCAGTTACTGAGATCAATTTAAAAACACAACAGTGCCTTCAGTGGATTTTTTTTTTTTTAAACGTTATTCATAAAAGGATGTACAGGATATGCAATACACCAATGCCATGTGTAATTTCAAAAATAATCTTTCTCCTGAATAAAAATATGTATAAAACAAAAACCGTGCGAAATCTTTTCATAGATTCTCAGTGGTTAATGCCTTCGGTATTTTTCTAAAATAAACTTTACTCAGAATAAGAAATGTGCACAAAACAAAAACAGTGCAATGCATTATCAGTGTCTATACATTCAATAGTGTCAGGACTGTTTCCATCTATATTTAAACAAAACTCTCTTGTCGCTATGTCGCTTGTCGCTTGGGGTGATATCCCTACCCTTGTCTGACGGGTGTCCCCATTTCAATATCCTGCAGCGGAAGGGCCATAGACTGTGGTCCAAATGAACTGCACGTAAATGCAATGCAGATACAAATATTCTGCGTCTGTGTCTGCCATTTCCATCTTTATGGCTTTCATGTCACGATTGCCAGTTCAATGAGTAATTCGGCTTAATTCAGATTTTATATGCGGATGCGAATAGTTTAATTATAAAGTTTAAATTCTATTAAATATGTTACAGGGAAAAACATCCAGCAATGAAAAGACATCCCTGTATTTGAATAGCGCCCATCACAAATTCAGGAGGTTCCAACGTCTATTACAGTAAAGGAAGTACAGTGAACGTACTTGGATAAACATAATGTTGAGCATGAATATTGTTTTGTTTAGAAACGGTGGTAACAAGGCTTGTAAATATGAAAAGGCAGACAAAAAATGCTGGAGAAACTCAGCGGGTGAGGCAGCACCTACGGAGAGAAGAGATATGTGACATTTTGGGTCGAAACCCTTCTTCAGTAACACTGTTGCTTATTAAAATAAACCTTCATTCACGTTTGGCTCAAGAGTACCTCGGGAGATAAACTTGATAACTCGGGAGACGAACTTGGAACATCGCAGAAATGACAAGTTAACGGCAAACGTAGTCATACCCGTGGGAACTCGGTTAAACTCTTGATCATACACTTGGAATCTCGTACACAACCACGAGTCTTTCACTCGGGGTACCTCGTGGGTCAACTCGCACCGTAAGACAGGGCTTTTAAAGCCAGATGGGGAAAGTTTAAAGGAGATGTATGGGGCACTTTTTTAAATAGAGAATAGCGGGTGCTTGGATTACACTCCCAGAGATGGTGGTTGAAGAAGATACAATAGTGGCATTTAAGAGGCTTTTCGTTGGTTACATGGATATGCTGCAAATGGAATCACAGAGAAATATAACAAGGAACCAGGCCCTTCGGTCCAACATCCATACTGACAAAGATCCCTAGTTACACTTTTTCCCTTAATATAAAATATCTTTGGATTCTCCTTTGCATATGCCAGAGCCATCTCCTGCCCCCTTTTCGCCCGGCTCTTAAGTTTGTTTCTCAGTCCCCTAAACACTTCACGTAACTTCACATCCCGAATCTCTGATACACTTGATCCTAGCTGCCTATGGAGGGACATTAGATTAACTTGACATCATGTTCGGTACAGACATGGTGGGCTGAAAAGCCTGTTCCTGTGTGATACTGTTTTACGCTCTACGTTTTATGAAACCAGAGCACCCAGAGGAAATCACATGTGCAAACTCCACACAGACATCGCTGCCGCAGTTTTAAACACAGGTCGTTGGAGGTGTGTGGTAGACCAACTAGCTGTACCACCATGATGCCCTAAAATATAATTGTTACTGTCTCGCTATGAGAGAGTTTTAAACTTAAGGGCCTGTCCCACTTGGCCGTCATTTGCGCGTCACGCAGATGGCGCGCAAAGATTTTGTACATCACAAAATACTGTGATGCCGCGCGTCACTGCCTATGTCATCGTGCACCATGCGTGTATAATGCGCACCATGTGACGCATTACGTGACGCGTAAATGATGTAGAGTAACTTACGCACAAATGACGGCCAAGTAGGACAGGCCCTTCAGATTATTGGCGCAACAATACTATGCAGGTACGATTAGTTCAAGAACATAACTCATTATCACCTTCTTAAGCATAATTAGGAACTGACACCCACCACCACAAACCTGAATTAATAAAATTTAACTTTGTGTTAAATGCATCTATACTAATCACTTGAACTATTTTGTGAGATGGATAATTCTTTCTTCTCATCACACTGCTGAAAAAAAGGTGCTTCTAAGTTTCTGAATGGGTTTATGATTATCTTATATTTATGACACTCGGATTTAGAATTGTCAATGCAATAAGATAATTGCAAGTCACTGTGAAATGGAAAAAATATGTTCTCACCTTTTGCATTACAAGGCTGCTATCAATGAAGGACCATTCACAGGGAACTTCTAGATGGTTGTAGAGCTGGATAGTTATAACTTGACAATGTCCACACTGCACAGTGCCAAAGTCCAGATTGTCACTTGAAACAGTCAAGGCTGGCTCTGTCACAGTAGCTTGCAGGATGACATTCACTGCGGGTCCACCTACAACCTGAACAAATCATTAGAAATATTATCAAACTAATTCAGCACATTTCAATTATCTTCTCCCCCTTTCAATGCAACCTTTTCAATGGTTCAATAGTACGTTATTGGCACATGTATCGAGACAGGGTGCTCCGTTTTTTTCATGGCATAATGTTAATCTCCTCACTTATTTTCAGGAAATACAACATTCAATTTCACTGCTACGCAGATGATACCCAGCTCTCCCTGTCCACCAAACCCACTTCCATGTTTCCTCCCTCTTCCCTGTCTAACTGCTTAGTGGAAATTAAAACCTGGTTTGCTCACAACTTCCTCAAACTCAACAGTGACAAAACTGAAATTCTCCTTGTTGGCTCCAAATCCACCCTATCTAAATGTCCCAATTTCTCACTCACCATTGACAATTCCATAGTCCCTCCTTCCTCTCAGGTCAAAAGACTGGGTGTCATCCTTGATAGCACACTTTCTTTTGAAAAACACATCAATAATCTCACTCGGTCTGTTTACTTCCACCTACGCACTATCCACCGCCTTCGTCCATCACTCACACCTAACAGCACTGCTACTCTCATCCACGCCCTCGTCACCTCCCATATTGATTATTGTAACTCTCTCCTCTCTGGTGTACCCCACAAGTCCATCCATAAACTCCAATTGGTCCAGAACTCAGCTGCCCGCATTATCACCAGAACCCCATCCACCTAACACATCACTCCCATCCTCAAACTGGCTCCCTGTCCAATACAGCATTGATTTTAACATTCTCCTCCTCACTTTCAAAGCCCTCCACAATCTCGCTCCTCCATACCTTTCTGAACTCCTCCAGCCTTACACTCCATCCCGAACTCTCCGATCCTCTTCTTCCTCCCTGCTCTCCACTCCATCTGCCCGCCTGTCTATGATGGGGTTCAGAGCCTTCAGCCGTTCTGCCCCTCGGCTCTGGAACTCTCTCCCACTATCCATCTGTACCATAGAGTCTCTCCCCACCTTTAAACCTCCCTCAAAACTCACCTATTCAGACTGGCCTATCCCACATAACTCCACTTTCTATCAAATTCATGGATATGTTGTTTTTGTTTCATTTCATTTATATATTTGTAATTTGCTTGTTTTAACTGTAAGGTGTCCTTGAGTGTTCTGAAAGGCGCCCATAAATAAAATGCATTATTATTATTATTACTTGCAGACGCTATGTTAATGTTTTTTTCTATACATTCAAGGGATGTGGGCTTTGCAGGCAGAGCCATCATATCAATATGATAAAATGCTTATTATATAAGCATGGTTTTATGAAAGGGCGATCTTGCCTGACAAATCTGTTCGAATTCTTTGAGGGAGTTATAGCAAGATAGACAAAGGAGAGTCAGTAGATGTTGTTTACCTGGATTTTCAGAAGGCCTTTGATAAGGTGCCGCAAGTGAGGCTGCTAAAGAAGATTTGAGCCCTTGGTATTACAGGGAATATACTAGCATGAATAGAAGGCTGGCTCAATGGTAGAAGGCAAAGAGTTGGAATAAAGGGGGCTACTTCTGGTTAGCTGCCAGTGACCAGCAATGTTCCATAAGAGTCGGTGCTGGGGCAGCTATTCACATCATATATCAATGATTTGAAGGAGGGAATTGAAGGCATTGTGGCTACATTTGCGGATGATATGAAGGTAGGTGGAGGGGAAGTAGTGGAGAGAAAGTAGGGACTCTGCAGGACTTGGACAGGTTGAGAGAGTAGGCAATGAAGTGGTAGATGGAATACAGTGCAGGAAAGTGTGCAGTCATGCATTTAGATAGTAGGAATAAAGGCGTGGAATATTTTTAAAATTCAGAATCGGAGGTGCAAAGGGACTTGAGAATGCTGTTACATGATTCCCAAAAGGTTAATTTGCAAGTTGAATCAGTAGAAAGGAAGCAAATACAATGTTAGCATTTATTTCAGGAGGCCTAGAATATAAAAACAGAGGTGTAATATTGAGGCTTTATAAGGCACTGGTCAGACAGCATTTGGAGTATTGTGAGCAGATTTAGGCCCCATATCTGAGGAAGGATGTGTTGGGTTTAGAGAAGGTCCAGAGTAGGATTATGAGAATGATCCCGGGGATGACTGGGTAAACAAATGATGAGTGTTTGACGGCACTGAGCCTCGCTGGAATTTAGAAGGATGAAGGGGACCTCAATGAAAGTTACCGAATAGTGAAAGGCTTGGGTGTGGAGAGGATCAAATATCCTATAGCGAGCAAGATAGTCCACTCCTGCTAAATCCAATGGGCTGACGTGTAGTACACAACGGAGGGCCATTTCTTCGTCCATTTCAGTAACCCGGCCCAACTTTGTATATCTCTCTCGCAGTGTAATCAGCGTTGCGGGGGAACAGTTTGTGTGTGTGATATAGGGTTAGATTCATAATTCTGTTCATTCATAATTCTGTTAAATTCTGTTACATTTTGTTAAAGATTAGTATGTAAACAAATTAAGATTTTAAAATGTTTTTTTAAAAATATTTCTTTTTAAATGGCTCATGTGCTGTGTTTGAGTTGATTTTTGTATTACACTTGCACTCTGTAATTCATCTAATCACACTGTTCACAACTGTGGTATTTGGAAAAATAATAGCAATATCAAGATTCCAGTTGCTCTACTCTTGGAATGTTCCTTAATGTTCGTTAATGTTTTTTTGTGTCTATGGAATTGTTTTTCAACAATAAAATGGGTCTGGTCTTCCCAATAACCAGAGAGTGGAATGAGATCTGTCTGTAGTGGTGGGGTTATCTAAATGAAGTATTTAACAAAATAAAAATTGTTTTGAGCTAGATTAAAAAATTATGTATAACTTAAGGATGGTTTTATTCAGCGACTATACAACTGATTAGATTGTGTAGGAAAGAACACACGTACACACATATATGAATGTGATATAGATGTATATAATCATATAACACACACATATATATATTTCTCCAGATTTTTATATCTAATGATAAACTTTATTTCGGACTCAAGGCCCAGACAAGGGACAACATTACATAAAAATACATTGCAAACTTCCCCACAACTTTACCCTGGCGTCCCAGCCGTGCTGATCCGGGCCAGACTTCCCACACGCTGTGGAAGGAACATAAGAATCTTTTTTCATTTTATTGTGAGGCAGAGGGGCAGAAAGAAAATGAGGAGAAGATTTTTACCAAAGATCTTTTATTTTTATGAGGAGGGTTCCGTAACCGGCTTCCGTCTCTGCACTAGTATCTTGGCTCCGCTATCGGAACTTTGGTGCGGAGACAGAAGCCGGTTACGGAAATGGGGCCGAAGATTACCCATGAATCTGCCCATGACCGTACTACATCTTTTTCGTCGTGTGGACTATCTTGCTCGCTATAGGACCTTTGGAGAGGATGTTTCCACGAGTAGTATAATCTAGAACCAGAGGGTATAGCCTCAGAGTAAAAGGACGTACCTTCAGAAAGGAGATGAGGAGGTATTTCTTTAGTCAGGGGGTGGTGAATCTGAAATTGCCACCGACTGCTGTGGAGGCCAAGTCATTGGGTATTTTTACGATTGACAGATACTTGATTGGTAAGAGTGTCAAGGTTTATGGGGAGAAGGCAGGAGAATGGGATTGAGAGGGAAATATAGACCAGACCAGTAGTCTTGAAGGGCTAAATGGACTACTTCAGTCACATGACTTATGAACATTATATTGGCCATCCCTAGCTGTCAATGAGAAGATGGTGACGAGCTCTCTTCTTGAACCGCTGTTGTCCTTGAAATGTGGGTATTCCCCCAATGCTGATAGGGATGGAGTTCCAGGATTGTGATCAAAGACACTGAAGGAAGGGCGATTTATTTCCAAGTCAGGATGGTTTGTCGCTTCGAGGGCGACCTCCTGGTGCTGGTGTCTCCATACTTTTGTTGCCATTGGCGTTTTAAGACAGGTGGGTTTAGAAGGTGTTATCTAAGGAGTCTTGGTGGGTTGCTGCATGGTAGATGAAGGACAGGCTTGGGGAGAGAGGAGGAAAGTTACTTCCTCGCCGTGAGTATGCCATTTCTATTATTGTTATGTTCACTGGAAGAAGCTGCCCGTATAACACTAGTGTCATAGACAGATAGTGTTATACAGTATGGAAAAGGACATTCAGCCCAACCTGTCCATGCCATCCAAGATGCCCAATCTACGCTAGTTCTTCCTGCCCACATGTGGCCCATATCCCTCTAAATCTTTATCCTCCATGTACCTATCCATATGTATTTTAAATATTGTTATTGTACCTGCCTCACCTACTTCCTCTGGCAACATGTTTCATACAACCACCACCCTATGTGTGAAAAAGTTGCCCTCTGGTTCTTATTAAATCTTTCCCCTCTATTCTTAAACATATGTCCGCAGGTTCTTGATTCCCCTACCTGGGTAAAAGACTCTGTGCATTCACCCTATCTATTCACCTCATGATTTTATACACCTCTAAGATCACCTCTAAGATCATCACTCAGCTTCCAGTGCTCCAAGAAATAAATCCTAGCCTGCCCAACCTCTCCTTGGAGCCCTGACACAATCCCCACAAATCCTCATAAATCCTCATAAATCCTCTCTGCACTCATCCCATCTTAATGGCACCCTTTCTGTAGCAGGGTGACCTAAAGTGAACACGATATCCCAAATGGAGACTCACCAATGTGAACATAATTTCCCAACTTTTATACTCAGTACCCTGACTGATGAAGGCCAGTGTGAAACATTAAACAAGCATAATGAGAGTCAACTGCAATTGCCGATACTTTACATTGATTTATAAGTACAACGCTTTCACAGGGAAACAGCGATAATGATCGCAGTCTGTGCTAGATGATCTGTGGGCTAAATTATTACCGTGGCAAAGACCTAATCAGGCCAGTGCTCAATCACATCTTGCAGCATTTAACCCCATTCTTTCTTAATTTCCCTTTCGTTCTTCATTCTTCACTCCCTCTCAATTTCCTCTCCTATGTGTGTTCTCTCTATTTTCCCTCATTACTCCTGCCACATTTGAAGTTGGTGCAAAATACAACCTCCTTTTAGCAGTAGAAGTAGTAAAATCCATTTTCCTGATAAAGATATTTTATTATGAAGGAATACATTTATAACTACCTCTGAATGCAAGATCAAAATGAATCCTAAATATGCTATGTATCTAGGGTTGCCAACTCTCTCACCCCCAAATAAGGGACAAAAGGTCAAAATAAGGGACAAATTCCCGACGCCAATTCGTTGACCGACTCGGCCGTGGCTGGGTGAATGATGGGTTGGCCCGAATATGAATGATGACAAGGGCGGTCCCGTATGGGACAAACCAATTTAGCCCAATATACGGAATGTCCCGGCTAATACAGGACAGTTGACAACCCTATATGTATCAATGGTACTTGAGCCAAGAGCATACACAAGGCCGGAACCTGTCAACCTTGTCCGTAACCATCTAGCTGTGAGGACAACGCAACTCTTGATCTTTCGCGGCATAGTGTAGCAGGGGTGGAGATGGGCTGTAACACTGCAGTGAAGATTAAGGAATGTGTGAGGAATCACAAGCACTTATTGCTCTTTGGCAAGTGATGCTGAAAACACCTTTATGTATGTGATGGCATTTGGATATAAAAGGTCACAAAAGTTGTCTGTTTAAGGTTGACAGCTGCGGCATTCCTACTATATCATCTTTGACATCATCTTTTCATATCATATCCTTTCATGTCTTATCATATTATCACCAGTGAATTGTACTGAGCAGTATAGTGAACTAGAGTTCTCAGACCAAGTGACACATCCCAAAGGACATCAATTATTGTTCAAACCTGAGAAAAAAATAAATGAAACGGGACCCTTGAAAAACATGAGTGATTGTTAACGCACCTGTATTGATAGCAAAGCTTTTGTAAAGCCAATAGTGAGGCTTGCACTAAGGGGATCAAATCGTACTTCAAAAGTCTCACTTTCACAGCAGGGAAGATTCTTCACCCTGTGCAGTTCAGTGCAGAAACCTACAACACAAATTACAACAGATAGATCACCATACACACATTTAACTTAATTTTACTTGAATGAACATTATAGTGAAAAGAAATTGAACTTCTGCTGTAATGCTCTTGCCCAATTCCACCACTGAGGAGAATGTGTATCTGAAGTAGTCACTGAATAACTGAGTGAATTCTATGGACATCTGATGTTTTATCAAGAGATTAATAGATATCTCAAGGTAAGTTACAGGTTATAATCTACTCATAATGTCTGGATAGCAACTTTTTACTTTGTGCATAAATTGTACAAAAGTGAAAACCATAGAATTGGTGCAACCTGCCGGTTTTCCACTTCTCTACACACGTGTGTAAACAGGATATTTATTTCCTGATAAATATTGATGGCACCAGTTATCCTGCAACATCATTTGGTGCATCCTCATCTTAAACTGGATCTCAGCTCTCTGATGAAGAAATATCATTGGGCACTTACAGGAAACCAGCTTCCTCACAGTTCCTTCAACATCAGCTGTGCAATTTAAAGGGCTATTCAGTTGCTCTTCACTGAGTGTTGCTCTGAAAATGGAGACATCTTGCACCCACTCCAGTTCTCTGGGTTTGGAGGTAAATGATGAGGCTGATGTGGAAACTGCTGATTCTTCTGCAAGTTGGGGAGGAGGTGCAAGGCAGGGTGGATGATTGGGTAGCTTGTACACTAATATGCTCTTTCCACTATTTTCGTGGGGCTTCTGCATATGCCCGATGTACAAATTTAAGGTCCTTATTATCAACGAAGTTTCGTTCAGACCGAAAGGTCGGAATGACAATAAAGGAATCTATCTATCTATCATCCTGAATGCTCCTTTTTCAATTTGTGACTGTGCACCAGAGAGTCCCAGGACCACAAAGTTTGAGTCTAACAAGTAGTTTGTAGGCAAAGGAACATGCAGCAAGTGGGAGGCTTTTAAAAGTTAGATAGTGAGAGTTCAGGGTCTGCATGTTCAAGTAAAAGTGAAAGAAAAGGCCGGCAGAAGTAAGAAATCCTGGATGCAAGGAATATTGAGGCTATGGTATGAAGAAAGGAGGTACAGGAGGCTGGGATCAAGTGAATCCTTGGAGGATTAAAAAGGATGCAGGAGTATGCATCAGAAGGAAATCAGGGCTAAAATGAAGCATGAGATAGTTATGGCATAGAAGATTGCACAGAATAAAATGTTTTATGGATATTAAGGGGAAAAGAATGCCTATCAAAAGACAAATGTGGACAACAATTTTGCTCATCCAGAAAGGGGGTTTGTTTGTAGCTTCCTTGCATCCCTTCCATGCTCCTGCCCCATGATTGGCAGCAACAGCTTTCTGTTATTGCCATTTTCTGCAGACCACAATGAAACTGGAGAACTGCTCTGCTGTATACAGCACTGGAAGACTCTGCAGCGGTTGCAGAATCACTTTATTGAAAATCCCAATTGTTTGATTAAAAAAGGCAGGTTTAAAACTCATTTTTACAAATGGGCAAAAATTTTAATTTTTTGAATCTGGACTTGATAAATAATTTAGCGGAATAAAGAAGGCTGCATTGAATTAATGCAATGATCACAAATTATGAGGGGCCTAGACAGGTGGACAATAAGAAACTATCAACCTTTTTTATGGTTGCTTCCTGTATTTACAACTAGAGGGGTTTGAGGTTTAGATGGGATTTGATGAAAAGATTTTTTCACCCAGATGGCGGTTGAAATCTGGAATGTTCTATCAGAGGGGGTGGTGGTGTCAAGTACTCTCACAGCATTTAATAAGTATCTCGAGGAGCACTTGAATCATCATTGTGCAGAAGGCTATGGACCAACAACTAACAAATGGGAGTAATATAGATGGGCACTTGATTGTCAGCAAGGACATTGTGGGCTGAAGGGACTGGTTCTGTGCTGTATCACTCTAATTACAGAATACTGGAACTATGTTTTAATATCCATGTGAAGGCAATTTCTATGCTTTTCGATGTCCAAGTTTTAATTACCGTTACTACGCGGGGATGTAGTAAAAATATAGTTTACGCACTCGCTGCACTCGCCGACTGCAAAAACGAATCTTCCAGTTGTTGTTTCTTGATTAATTGGTCTTTTATTGAAGTAATACAAAACAAAGAAATAATTCATAACTTTCCGTTCTTACTAGCGGTTCCTTCCGTATTGTATAGAATCGTGTGAGAGTGTCTTCTTGTAAGATTGTGGTGTCTCGTGGTGAAAAACTGTTTTATCATCATCCCTCGAGGCTAAACTAAAATCCCAATCCCTGAGTCTGCGCTAGCCTCCTAAAATGTAGACACCCCCTTCTACGTATATAATCCCACCCACAAGCTTAGGAAAGATACAGAAATACTAGCAGTAACTAACTTAAGCATAAATAGCTCGTATAATCCATATCACAACTCCAGACTCGGCGCTCCAGCCCAAAGGCTTCATGATCAAGAGTGGTCACTTCCCTGCTTTACACTCTATACCGTCTCTCTAGAGCCATAAATATCTTGCCAGAAACAGCTCCAATGCCAGCTCAAAATGTGACGACTTTAACACCGTAGTTGAATGAATAACGGGAAACAATGAATCAGCATACTGGAGGGAAATTTGGTTGAGTGGTGCCACAACAATAATTTTGTTCTCAGCGTCAGCAAGATCAAGAAGCTGATTTACTTCAAGAAAGGAAAGCAGAGGAACCATGCACCTGTCACCCATGGAAGGTCAGTTGTAGAGAGAGTCAACAGCTTCATGTTTCTGGATGTACACATCTCTGATACTCTCTTCTTTGTCCAGTGTGTACAAAGAAAGCTCACCAATGCCTCTAATTCCTCAGACGTTTGAGGAGATTCGGCATGTCATCGAATACTCTATTGAACTTCTACAAGTGTAAGGTGGAGACCATCGCCTGAGTTTTGCTAGCGGAGTCTACGTCAGACTCAGGAAAAGAGTCTTTGAAGACCGAGACCTAAAGGCTCAAACAAAACTGCTGGTCTACAGAGCCGTTGTCCTCTCCACTGTATGGAGCTGAGTCATGGACCACCTACAGCAGGCACCTGTGAGCCCTGGAACAATACCATCAAAGATTCTTATGAAAGATTCTGAGGATCAGCTGAGAGGACAAATGCACCAACATCAGCGTTTTGGAGGAAGCCAACGTGACCAGCATCACCAGCACAATAATGCAGCACCAACTTTGATGGACTGGTCATGTCATCCGCATGTCCAACACACGTCTCCCTAAACGAATCCTGTACTCTCAGTTGTAGGAAGGTCGGCCATCCCCCGGCAGGCCAAAGATACACTTCAAGGACAACATCAAGAACAGTCTGAAGAAATTCCACATCACATCAAGCTACTGGGAGCACATTGCACTGGACAGGCGCTCCTGGAGGAAATCTTTGCAGGAAGGAGCTGCACGTCACCAAATGGAACCACGCCGTGTCGCAGAGACAAAGCGACAGCACCGTAAGGAGAGAGAGAAGGGGGCTCGACGACTACCAACCACCGCCAGTCTCCACTGCCCACGTCGCACCAAGGTGTGTGGATCGCAGTTCGGCATCTACAGACATCTGCAGACCCACAAGTAGACGACCCTATGGAGAGGACAGTCATACTCATTTCGAGTGACTGCCGATGATGATGATTGCATGATTCCATCTGTAATTCGAACGCTCAAGAAAGGAGGAGGCTACAGAAAGTGGCGGGTATTACTTGGTCCATCAAGAGGTATTGACCTCACCACCATCAAAGGGTTCTGCAGGAAGTGCTGCATTAAGAATGTATCAAAGAACCACACCACCCTGGCCCACTGTCACCTCGCTGCTACCATTGGGGAGAAAGTACAAGAACCTGAGAAATGTTATTTCCAGTGTGTGTAGGATAGTGTTAATGTGCGGATATCGCTGATCGGCATGGACTCGGTGGGCAAAGGGCCTGTTTCCAAGCTGAATCTCTAAAACGAAGCTACCTCTGCACCAAACTACTATGGACTTTGCACTAGGTACTTTGGTTTGCACTAAAAGTACAAACTTTTAGTATGGTTTACCAAGAATAACCGACAATTTACAGTATATTTATTTGTTGCGTTTCATGTGCCTGTAAAGCTGCAGCGATTAAGAATTTAATTGTTTAGGAACTGGTGCATATTAAATTAAACACTCTTGACTCTTAACAATAGCACTAACATTTGTAAATTGTGAAAATAAGAGGAAGTACGAGGTTTATATTGAATATTCTCCAAAATAAATTCATATTTTGATTTGAACAAGACACCTCTATGTAGCCTCGAGCATGGATAATGTTCACAACAGGTGCTTACCAGTATTCCTCAGAGCATGCTGCTCAGTGTGAAAAGATACTGGCAAAGAACTGGTGTTTGCAACCTTTACGATATGTATCTTCACAGTGCCAAGGATTACAAAACCAAAATCCAGGATAAACTCAGGCAAAGAACATCTGCAAATAGAAGCTATTAGATTAAGACGTACAATTGTTATATTTTTTCAACAATATAATTCATGTTACATTTGGAAATGAAAATGCTGATTAGGCGTGGTCAGTATGGCTTTGTGTGAGTTTTTTGAAGAGGTGAACAAGAAGATTGATGAGGGTGCTACCTACCTCCTGCACCCACGCAGAACTCATGGACTTCATTAACTTCACTGCCAATTTCCATCCTGCACTCAAATCCATTTGGACCATCTCCAACACCTCCCTCCCCTTCCTTGATCTCACCATATCCATCACAGGAGATAGACTATCGAGCAATGTATATTATAAACCTACTGACTTCCATCACTATCTAGATTACACTTCTTCCCAACCTACCTCTTGCAAAGACTTAATTGCCTACTCCCAATTCCACCATCTACACCGCATCTGCACCCAAGATGGGGTGTTCCATACCAGGACATCTGAGATATTCTCATTCTTTACAGAACAGGGGTTCCCCTCTTCTATCATAGAAGAGGCCATCACACATGTCTCCTCAGAACCCCACAGCTCCGCTCTTGCTCCCCCCTCCCCCATCAGAACTGGGACAGCTCCCCTAGTCCTCACCTTTCACCCATTGCATAAAAGACATAATCATCTGATATTTTTGCCACCTCCAGCAGGATCCCTCCCTAGTCATTTGTTGAAGAAGGAACTGCAGATGCTGGAAAATCGAAGGTAGACAAAAGTGTTGGAGAAACTCAGCGGGTGCAGCAGCATCTATGGAGCAAAGGAAATCAGTCTGAAGAAGGGTTTCGGCCCGAAACGTTGCATATTTCCTTCGCTCCATAGATGCTGCTGCACCCTCTGAGTTTCTCCAGCACTTTTGTCTCCCTCCCTAGTCACATCTTCCCATCTCCACCTCATTCCGCTGAGAAAGTTCCATCTGCAACTCCCTGGTTAACACATCCTTTTCCATCCAAATACCCCCTCCCCAAGTGCCTTCCCCTGCAACCACAGGAGATGCAACACCTGTCCCAAATACCTCTTACCCCGACTCTGTCCAGGGACCCTGACAGTCCTTTCCGGTGAGACAGAGGTTCACTTGCAACAGAAATGTTATTTCATACTGTTGGGTTGTAAGCTACCCAAGCGGAATATGAGGTGCTGTTCCTCCAGTTTGCGAGTGGCCTCACTCTGGCAATGGACAACTAGGACAGAAAGGTAATATGGGAATGGGAAGATTTTATATGGTAAGCAACAGGGAGATCCAGTAGGCATTGGAGGACTAAATGTTCTGTGAAATGGTTGCCGGGTGTACTCTTGGTTTCGATGATGTAAAGGAAGCCACATCAGGTACACTGGGGCAGTTGTTTATGTTAGAAACATAGAAACATAGAAACATAGAAAGTAGGTGCGAGAGCAGACCACCAGGTCCATCGAGCCCGCACCGCCATTCGCTCATGGCTGAACACCAAACAAACACCCCTACCCACAAACAGTAGACACAAGACACAGAACACAAGACACTACCCTCCCCTTTATACCGCTATCACCCCTCTCCACCCCAAGAACCGCGTGATCTCCTGGGGGAGGCAAAAAAACAGATAAAAACCCAGGTCCAATTCGGGAAAAAAATCCGGGAAATTCCTCTCCGACCCCAATCCAGGCGATCGACACTTGTCCAGGAGATCACTCAGGTCTTACTATACTAACCCTACCTAGGTCCATATCCCTGCCCTCTCCCCGTAGCCCCTTATCCCCTTGGCAGCTAAAAAACCATCTATTTTAGACTTAAATATATTTAATGTTTCTGCTTCCACTGCTCCCTGGGGCAGTGAATTCCATAAATTAACCACCCTCTGGGTGAAGAAGTTCTTCCTCATCTCAGTTTTAAAAGAGCCCCCCCTTATTCTGCAACTATGTCCCCTAGTTCTAGTTTCCCCGATCATTGGGAACATCCTCGGTGCATCCACCCGATCAAGGCCCCTCACGATCTTATATGTTTCAATGAGATCGCCTCTCATTCTTCTAAACTCCAAAGAGTAGAGTTCCAGCCTACTTAACCTTTCCTCATATGTCAATCCCCTCATTGCAGGAATTAATCTTGTAAACCTTCGCTGCACTGCCTCCAGGGCCAGTACATCCTTTCTTAAGTATGGACCCCAGAACTGTACACAGTATTCCAAATGTGGTCTCACTAATACTGTGTACAGCTGTAGCAAGACCTCCGTGTTTTTATACTCAATCCCCCTAGCAATAAAGGCCAAAACTCCATTGGCCTTCCTGATAGCTTGCTGCACCTGCATACTAACTTTTAGTGATTCATGTACTACTACCCCTAGATCCCTTTGCGTTGCATTACAGCGCAGCTCCTCCTCATTTAGAAAATAACTTGCCCTATCATTTTTTTTCCCAAAGTGAATGACTTCACATTTATTAGTATTACATTTCATCTGCCAAGTTGTTGCCCACTCACCTAGCTTATCTATATCCTTTTGCAGACTCTTCCTATCCTCCTCATCCCCTACTTTTCTTCCCATTTTTGTATCGTCCGCAAATTTTGATATATTACACTTGGTTCCCTCCTCCAAATTATTTATATAAATTGTGAACAACTGGGGTCCCAGCACCGACCCTTGCGGAACCCCGCTAGTTACCGGTTGCCATCCCGAATATGAACCATTTATCCCCACTCTCTGCTTCCTATTTGTTAACCAATCCTCTACCCATGCTAATATATTACCCCCAATCCCATAATTTTTTATTTTTAGCAATAGTCTCTTATGTGGCACCTTGTCAAAAGCCTTTTGGAAGTCCAAGTATACCACATCCACCGGTTCCCCTTTATCCACCCGGGTTGTTACTTCCTCAAAGAATTCGAGCAGATTCGTTAAACAGGACTTCCCCTTCACAAAACCATGCTGGTTCTGTCCGATGAAGTCATGTCCATCCAAGTGCCCCGTTAGTGTTTCTTTAATAATTGTCTCTAACATTTTACCCACCACCGATGTTAGACTAACCGGTCTATAGTTACCCGCCTTCTGTTTACTTCCTTTTTTAAATATAGGTGTTACATTGGCCATTTTCCAATCCACTGGGACCGTTCCTGCCTCCAGGGAGTTTTTGAAAATTATCACCAATGCATCCACAATCCCCACCGCTATCTCCCTCAAGACCCTTGGATGTAATCCATCAGGCCCAGGGGATTTATCCTCCTTCAGTCTCATTAATTTCCCTAATACCACCTCCTTGGTGATCTTAATAGTATTTAGCTCCTCCATTCCTACCGCCCCTTGTTTATCCAGCGTTGGAATATTTTTTGTGTCTTCTATGGTGAAGACTGATACAAAATACTCGTTTAATGCCTTTGCCATTTCCATGTTCCCCACCAACAACTCTCCAGTCTCACCCTCCAATGGACCAACGTTCACCTTAGCCACCCTTTTTCTTTTTATATAGCTATAAAAACTCTTACTATTAGTTTTTATGTTGTTCGCTAAATTCCTTTCATAGTCTATTTTCCCCGTCTTAATTAATCTCTTAGTTATTTTTTGCTGACCTTTAAATGCTTCCCAATCCTCTACCCTCCCACTATCTCTGGCTACCTTATATGCCCTTGCCTTCAGCCGAATACTATCCTTTATAGTTTTACTGAGCCATGGCTGACTGTTCTTACCCTTACCCCTTTTTTTCTTCATAGGAATAAATTTTTCTTGAAGGTTATACAGTAGATCCTTAAACGTACACCACTGCTCATGTACCGTCTTATTCTTGAGTCTGCTATCCCAGTCAACTTTGATCAGCTCAGTCCTCATACCTTCATAATCCCCCTTATTTAGACTAAGTACCCTAGCCTGAGTTTCAACCTGCTCCCCTTCTATTTGAATATGGAATTCGACCATATTGTGGTCACTTGTTCCCAACGAGTCCCTAACTATGACATTTTTAATTAATCCTGCTTCATTACACAGGACCAGATCCAAGATTGCCTCCCCCCTTGTCGGTTCTGTGACATACTGTTCTAGGAACCCGTCTCTAATACATTCTATAAACTCTTCCTCTAGTTTACCCTGCCCAGTTTGGTTTGCCCAATTAATATGAAAATTGAAGTCCCCCATGATTACAGCAGTTCCCTTTTTACATGCGTCAACTATTTGCAGATTTATGTTCTGACTAACAGCGTCACAGCTATTTGGAGGTCTATAAATTACACCCACTAGTGTTTTTTTCCCCTTGTTATTCTCTATCTGTACCCAAGCTGTTTCACTATCCTGATCCTTCAACGCAATATCCTTCCTCTCTATTGCTGTTATTCCCTCCCTTATGTTAGAGGAAGTGCATGTGTCTGTCTCACCTGGGAGGACTGCTGGGGTTCTTGGATGCATGTGAAGGAGGTATAGGGACATGTATTACATCCCCTGGGGTTGCAGAGGAAAGTACCTGGGGAGGGGGTGGTTTGGGTCCAAACGGATGAGTGAACTGAGGAGTTGCAGAAGAAGCGGTCTCTGCGGAATGCAGAAAAGGGTGGGGATGAGAAGATGTGAGTGGGGATCATGTTGGAGGTGGCGCAATGTCGGAGAATGATGTGTTGGATGTGGGTGCTGGTGAAGTGAAAGGCGATGACCAGAGAAACTCTAGCCATGTTCTGAGGGGAGGGGACCAAGAGCAGGACTACGGAACACAGAGGGCTCTTACCCAATCAGAGCTGCTCCCAATTTACTCATCCTAGCTCCTGTGTAGTATTATTGTGGTTTATTTTTCTTATTTGCTGCTCTGCCTCAATTTAGTACTTCCCCCCAAGGCCGAGACTTATCCTTCCACATAACTATCTTAAATCTGAGTAGTGTTTAATGTTTCCTATGGGCTCTCCAACGGAAATTCTAGTCACCTAGCCAAGTTCATTTCTAAATACAATGTCCAGTACAGTCCCTCCTCGAATTGGATTACAGTTTGTCCAAATTACATGAAATGGGCTGTTATTTTAACAGTCCCTTTTATCTCAGAGTTATCCAGTGAAAACAGGCCCTTCAGCACAACTGCCCACGCTGACTGACATGCCCCATCTACACTAGTCCCACCTCCCAGCTTTTGTTCCATATCCCTCTAAACTTGTCCTATACACGTACATGTCTATATGTTTCTTCAATGTTGCAATAGTACCTGCCTCAACTACCTCCTCTGGCAGTTCATTCCAAATACCCACCGCCCCTTGTCCAAAAAAAGTTACCCCTCATGTTCCCATTAAATCTTTCTCCGCACCTTAAACCTATGTCTTCTGGTTCTCAATTCCCCTATTCTAGGCAATCTATTCCTCTCATGATTTTGTACACCTCTACAAGATCACCCCTTAACCTCCTGCACTCATGTCCTTAATTATGGTTGCGCTTATGTACAGTAATATTTTACTGAATTGTATGCAGAATAAAGAATTTCACTATATCAAGATATATGTGACAATAAAGTACCATTGACCACTGATGTCAGCTACTACTTGAGATGAATCAAGGCCCATTCAATGGGTCCATAGACAATGTGTTGCTGAAGGCCACAAGTGAATCATCCTAGGAGTCTTTGACAAGTGTGATTGCTTTTGAATTAGGTGCCAGTGCTGCAGTTATTAACAAACCATTAGCACTTACATCATTAGCATCTTTATATTGAAAATTCTCAAGGAAATGAAACGCAATGTTAGAGCAACAGAGTCATGCAATAGAAAAACTGGCCCTTTGGCCCATTGTTCATCAACCATCCACATCACTAGGTTTCACTATAGGTTTAGGTTCAGTGATTTATTTTGCATGCTATCCAAACAGATCGAATAATACATAAATATAATCAAGTCAAACACAAGTACAATAGATAGAGCAAGGGAGAAGATACAGAGTGCAGAATGTAGTTCTCAGCATTCTAGTGCATCAGTTCCATAGACCCATTTTATTCTCCTCACATTCCTGTCAACTTCCCTAGATTCTACCACTCACTGCCACCACTCATGAGAGGCAATTTATAGTGATCAGTTAACCTACTGACCTGCCTATCTTTTGGATGTGGGAGGAAAACCTGAGGCCCTAGAGGAAATCCACAAGGTCACAGGGAGATGATATAAATGCCACACAGACAACACCAGTGGCCAGTATCGAACCCGCGTTGTTGATTGTGAGGCAGTGGCTGTACTTGCTTTATCACTAGACCACCCAAATGTTGTTCAGTAGTTTAAGCAAAATTGACATAGAACTTTTCAGTTACAAGCAGAGACTGGATAGGTTTTCGTGGCAGAGGGCATGAAATTCAGAGGTGATATTTGAAGGCCAATTCTTTCACACTGAGTGATTGAAGTCTGTAAATCTCTTCCTGTAGTGGAGGCAGCTAGTCTCTCGACACGTAATGAGCATCAGGATGAGCACTTGAATTATCATGGCATAGAAGACCACAGATTGTACCCGTAATTGGAATAAGTACAGGAAAAGTACTCGATGCTTGGCATGGATGTGGTGGGCTGAAAGGCATGTTTCCATGCTAAATGTCTCTTTGTGCAGTATTGACCAGGTTATGGGTATTTCTAAGGGAGAATTATTGGTGGGGGAAGGTGTTGATGTGATAGGAAGTCTATGTTACAAATAAACCTTACCGAGAGAGAGAGATGCGAGGAGACTGATACTTCCCAGACCCGCCACTGTGGGAAGTGGGGATCATCTTGTGGAGGATGCTGCATTCTTTAATTAGTAGACGATCAGCCTCCATCTGCAGCAAGGTATCATACTGTGAAGGGCAAACACAGAATATTGATCATCAAGTAAACTGGTCTACAGGAAGGGGTTCTAAATTTATTTTTGTTGAACAAGTCAATTCAGTCAGGGGACCTAGTTAACAATCAATGCAAAGAAGCAACAAAAAAAATGTGAACCCCAAATTCCATCCTTCCCCCCCCATACCCCATCAGCATTTTGCTGCACTCAAGAACTCTGTAATTAGCTCTTTTCACAAAAAAAGGGTGCTGCTGTGGTCATCAACTGCTGTGATATTTTGACAATCATCAATCCCACAGATGAATCAGCATGCCAGCTAGGAGCACTCTCCAGTTTTAATACCTTATAACAGCAGCAACATTGTCATAGGTTTTAAGGGGTCCGTGTGTTTGGCATCACAAGCATTATGGTGAAAGATCAACGTTTTAAAGGGGTACGTTTGTTACAGCGAGTGGTTGTTATCTGGAATACGTTGCCAGAGAAGATGATGGATTCTGATAGTTACAAAATGTAATCAAGAGTACATATGTACAAAATGGAACAATGAAATTCGTATTTGCAGCAGCACCATGTGTATAAGCACAGTAATCAATAAATAACATAATAAACAAACAAAAAAAGTACAATGAACAAAACAATATAGTGTAAAACAAAACAAAAGCCTGAAGTGCCTAGTACAACCAAGACAGTTTATAGTTTGGAGTTTAGCTGGAGTTTACAGTGTTCAATAGCCTGGTGGCTCTTGGGAAGAAGCAGTTCCTGAACCAATGGCAAGAGTGAAATGAGATCACGGCCAGGGTGGTATGGGTCCTTGATGAAGCTGGCTGCCTTTTTGTGTCAGCGCCTTCCATAGATTTCTTCGATGGTGGAAAGGTCTATACCCATAATGGCCCAGACAGTGTCCACTACATTTTATAATGTCCTTCCAATCTGATCTGTAGCATACACCTGTAGAAGTTTCAAGAGAGTAGTGGTCGATATACCAAATCTCCTCAATCTTCCAAAGAAGTAGAAACATCGATGGGTATTCTTTATGATTGCATCAATGTGCTACGTCCAGGACATAGAAAATAGGTACAGGAGTTGGCCATTCAGCCCCTCGATCCAGCAGCACCATTCAATATGATCATGGCTGATCATCCAAAATCAGTACCCCATTCCGGCTTTTTCCCCATATTCCTTGATTCCCTTAGCCTTAAGAGCTAAATCTAACTCTCTCTTGAATGTTTAGAGTGATGATCGGGTTGGACACCGAGCTGAAGACAACATATGTGTTTTTATGATCCAAGTAGTATCGTGCAGAGTGGAGACCCAGCGAGACTGCATCCCCCATTGATCTTCTGTGGTAGCCAAATTGTAGTTGGTCTAGGTTCTGGCTGAGGTGGGAGTTGATAAGCACCATAACTAACCTCCTAAAGTACTTCTGGAAACAAGGAAATGCAGATGCTGGCTAAAAACTGGAGGAACAGTAGCTCATATTCCACTTGGGCAGCTTACAACCCAACAGCACGTACATTAAATTCTCCAATTTTATGTAAATACCAAAACTTCCTCTCCCTACTCACCCCCCCCCCCCCCCCCCCCACACACACACACACACACTCTCCTGTGCCCCATCTGGACGCGCAACTATTATTTCCTCCCCTTCCAACTACATCCCTTTCTCTAGGTTCCCAATAGCAACGCTTCAATCCTTTTGTCTCACACGTTCTGTCTTTTCATCTCGGTCCCTTGTCCAACCATCTGCCTATCAAAAAAACCCTCTCATCTGTATCCACCTATTACTTGCCAGGCTTTGTCCTGCCCCTCACCCCCACCAGATTTCTTCTCCCCAACCACAATCAGACTGAAGAAGGGTCCCGACACAAAACGTCACCTATCTATATTCTCCACAAAATGCTGCCTGTCCCGCTGAGTTACTCCAGCACTTGGTGTCTTTTCTTTGTGTCTTTCACCATGGACATTAGAACCACCCGTTGGTTGTCATTAGGATGTCACCTTATTCTTCTTGGGCAGTGGTATTATTGATGCCCTTTCAAAGCAGCTACAAACCTCAGTAATCAGCAGTTGAAGATGTCTGGAAAACCTCCAGCCAGTTGGTTCGGGTGGGTTTTGAGAAAACGACCAGTTACACCATCACGTCCAGACCCTCCTGAAGGATCTCTGACATCAGCCTCAGCCACTAGAATTACAATACCATTGGGGACTATGGAGACCCGAGAAGGCACATCAGTGTTTTTTTCTCCATTGAAGCGTGCGTAGAATGCATTGAGTTCAGCTGCCACTCAGCCATTTGAATAGAGAAAGCGGAGAAAGAAAATGTCCTTATGCGGGCAAATGGGATTAGTGCAGATGTGCAAAATGATTGACGTGAATATGGTGAGCCAAAAGGCCCATTTTTGTCTCTGTAACTCAATGGCACTCAGACATTACTCCAGTTTGTCTTGAGCTATGCTTGTTATTCTCAGCAGGTATCAGGAAATTATGATGGTCATAATTAATTTATCAACATAAAAACCCTAAAGTACTGTGGAGCTTCCACCAGACTCCCACCATGTACTAGAGTTCTGTCACTGTGCCCAGGCGAGAATTTCCTGGCCTCCCCAACCGTAACCACAAGCTCTATCATGCTTTCTGTGTCGATTTGCTACTCCAGATCCTTTTTTGCACCAGCTTTATCATGTATCAGAATACCATCTGGTATTACATAAAATGGTTGGGAAAGTGTGTTCTCAGCTGTGGTGGCACCAGGAAAATCCCCAGTAACAAAAAAATAGAATGCTGGAATGACTCAGCAAGTCAGGCAGCAAATATGGAGGCAAAAACGTTTCAGGTTCTGACCATGGATCAGGACAGTAAACTTAGGCAAGGGAAGAGTCATGGTATTAAAGCAAAACATTGCAGATGTTGACAATCTGTAATAGTACAGAAAATGCTACAAACTCTCAAGAAACTAGTCAGCACCTGCGGAAAGAAAGATTAAGGTAATATATCAAGTGGATGAACTTCTTCCAGAACTTGGAATTTAAGCTGCAGAGAACAAAAGTGAAAGTATTTGATACAGCAGGAGCGAGTTCTGTTTGTTCAAGCACAGAATTGCTCCAATAAAGATGAATTATATTATAGATCAAAGCAAACTACTCACACATTCATGAAATGAAAGGAACTTACAGAAGAGAGGGAGTTGCCTACACCCAGTTCTCCTGCTATTATCTCAGAATGGCCGAGCAGGGTGGATTCAGAAGTTTCTCTCTCGATGGTTTCCTTCGCTTCTTTCAGGAATGCCTCATACTTTTCATTTCCTGTTGGAAGTCAAATTCAAATCACACAAAGTGTTGGTTTGCTTGATCAAAACAAGGTTTCAAGGTCAGTTTATTGTCACATGTACCAATTAAGGTACAGTGAAATTTGAGTTACCATGCACTTGTTTTTAAGTCTTCTATTCATGTCCACGTAAGTGTGGAAACTTTGCTCAGCCAATTTCATTTTGCAACAATTCAAAGAAGATTATGCAATAAAATAGAATGTTCACGCATTTGAATGGATACCATACTGATATAATATGTTGAGTGGTACCATTAAACAGACTCAATAACCAAGGTAAACAAGTGCAATGTTCCTCTGCCTTAGTTGATGAAAGAAACTCTCTAGGACCCTGTCAATGGAAGTCCATGAATCCTTTGTATGGCTTTCGGAATTCAATCTCACATGCTTGGAACTTCGTCCGATCAGACAGAAGTGCAAACCTGTTACCTTATATATAGTCTACTTGCACCGACTTGTTCAGTGCTGTGCACATGTGGTGCATTTGCACAGCATTACATACAGAGCCATGCGAAGCACCCAAAGTGTTCCAATGACTCCCAACTGTACCACTTTTATGTTTGTTATGGGGTTGAAGACATCTTTCTTGAGTTGCAGCTGATTCATTTCATGCCTCACTATTCTCCACATCTTCACACCGCACAGATTCACCACCCTCTGGCTAAAGAAATTCCTCTTCCATCTCCTTTCTAAAGGTACGTCCTTTTATTCTGAGTTTGTAGCCTCTGATCCTAGACTCTCCCACTAGTTAAACATCTCCCAACTGCAGTGGGGAAAAGAAGGAATGACCGGGGTTACAAACATCCTTGATTCTATTGGGTGCTTTCCTGAGATATGTGCGATGAACTGGGCTACGTCCACAACTCTCTGCAATATCTTGCTATCTTGGGCAGAACTGTTCCCAAACCAAGATGTGATGCAACCAAACAGTGTGCTTTCTTCAGTGCATCTTTAGTTTAGTATAGTTTAGTTTATTATTGTCACATACAGAGGTACAGTGAAAACCCCCCTTTATTCCCACTCTTTGCCCTCTGCCATTCAGCCAGCCTTCTATCCATGCTAGTATCTTTCCTCTAATACCATGAGTCTCATCTTGTTTAGCAGTCTCACGTGTGGCACCTTATCAAAGGCCTTTTGAAAATCCAGGTAAACAGCATCCACTGACTCTTCTTTGTCTTTTCTGCTATTAACATCCATCAAAGAATTCAAATAGATTTGTCAGGCAAGATCTCCCCTCCACAAAACCATACTGACTTTGGCATATTTTATCGTGCTTCTAAGAACCTGAAAACCTCATCCTTTATAATGCTCTAAAATCTTACCAACCACTGACGTCAGGCTAACTGGCCTATAGCTACCTCTCTTTTGCTTTGCTCACTTCCTGAACAACAGAGTAACATTTCCAATTGTCCAGTCCTCTGCAACCACTCCAGACCCTAGTGATTCTTGAAAGATCATCATTAATGCTTTAAAGCCACCCCTTTCAGAATCAAGTTGATGATGGATGTTGGGGACATGCCAAACTTCCTAAGTCTTCTAAGGAAGTAGAGGCGCTGGTGTACTTTCTTGGCCATAGATATGATGTAGCTGGTCCAGGACAAATTACTAGTTATATTTATTCCCAGGAACTTGAAGCGTTTGACCATTTCTACTTCAACACTATCTGCAGAAGTTATGAAGAGTAGTTGGAGACATGAAGAATTTCCAGTCTCTGAGGAAGTAGAGGCTTTTTTGGTAATTGCTTCAATGTGGTTGGTCCTGGCCTGATTGTTCGTAATGTTTATCTCTGGGAATTTGAAGCTCCCAACCATTTCCACTTTGACACCATTGATGTTGATTGGGTCATGTATTCCACCACCCATCCTGAAGTAAATAACTAGCTCCTTTGTCTTGCTGACACCAAGGGAGAGAGCCCGACACCTTGTTACTGAGTTCTCTATCTCCTACTTGTGTTGCGTCTCGTCATTGTTCAAGATCCAGTGCGCATGGGTGGTGTCATTTGCAAACTTGTAGATGAAGTTAGAGCACAATTTGGTTGCACAGTCATGAATCATAGTCATAGGGACACACAGCACGGAACCATGCCCTTTGACCCAACTTGTCGAACAAGATGGCCCATCTACACTAGTCCCATCTGCCCGCAGTTGGCACATATCCCTCTATACCTTTCCTATCGATGAACCAATCCAAATATCTTTTAAATGTTGTATGAGTGTACAGGCAGTACAGAAGGAGGCTGAAAAGGCATCACCGGTGTTGAGAATTATTGTGGAGGATGTATTGTCATCTATCCTTCCTGATTTACTGACCCTTCCAGGCCACGGAGATGGTGTCTGTTATGGACCTGTTGCAACAAAAATCTCTGAGTTTAGATCTGTATTTCACCAGTTTTCTTTTGAAACTGTATACTTGCTTTCAAATCTGCACATGACTCATCAGGGGCCTACTATTCGACCTCAGCAACCTTTGCTTCTATATATACATGCAAATACATACTAAAAACATACAAGGGTGACAATCTATGGTACCTGATTTGCCACTCAATTACACCAGCTGTTGCAGATGGTCATAGCCATACCTTTTATGTTTCTGGGTAGATCCAGATAGATTCTTGGGAAGATGCCCTCTCCCTTCAGAGTGATGCTGTCAGGTTCAAAGTGAGAAACCTGAACTTCTACAGTGGTACAAAAGATTTCAGGTATGCCAGGAAAATAAGCGACCCTTAATTCCTGTTCTGCATTGGCATCAATGTATCCCTAGAAATGACAGTATTATGAAGAAATAAAACACCATGTTATGTTTTTGGAATGAGAAACGTTAAACAGCCATAGAAATTAGTCAAGTATGGAAAATGCTTAAATACTAGGAAGGATGTTAAAAGTTAGTGATCAGAGAATTGAAGGCACTAGAGACAAAAAAAATGAGTTCCCAATGAAATCTATTGAAGATACTATATGTGGATTTGAGAGGGGAAACGCTGAAGAACATGGTTCACATGTCCATATGAAACAGGTGTATTCTCCATTATTCACTCTGCCAAATGGTGGAAACTTAAGCCATTTGTGCCCCAATGTACCCTCTAAATCTATTCCCCCTACCATCACATCTATGTCCTCTAATTTTATCTATCTCTGATAGAGGGGAAAGTTCTTTACAGTCTATCCTACACCCCTCATAATTTTACATGGATCAGTAACGTTCTCTCTTCACCTCTTACACTCCAGGGAAAACAGACACAGTCGCTCCTCATATCTGGAAGGATCCATCCCAAGTAACATCCTGGTGAATCTACTCTGTACCCTCTCCAACACTATCACATCCTTAAGTATGAAGCCACAGGACAATCTATCAGTGACGGGATATTTTGCAAGCTCTCAAGGAAAAAAACAATGGAAACTCTAGCGGCAACCATGAGTTTCCATTTGTCTATAACTTAAATTTTCCATTCCACTGAAGCTTTGGCCTACCAATTTGTGGCCTCTACATTATTCCAACAACCATTAGGCTACTAAACGCTGCGAACTCCAACTAAACGTCGATCTACGAACTGCATTAGTTGCACTGGGGACTTCAGGCTTTAATTTATTTTTCACTATTTCGTTTTTTAATTTACTGAACTTTTTTTGGTTTGGTTATTATGTTATCTATTGAGTACTCTGTTTACAAACCTACTGTGCTGCTGCAAGTAAGAATTTTATTACCTCGTTTCAATACATATGACAATTAAACCCTCTTGACTCCCTATGTAACCTCATGTTTTGTAGTAAATACTATGCAGCCTTCTGGATTTAATGTCAATTTGAACAATTTCAAATTTCTGGCTAGTTTGGTTGTCACATCCACTTGTAATATTACCTAAGCTTTTTTTCTCTCTCCATGAATATTGTTGGATCCTTTGAGCATTTCCAACAATCTCTTTTTGCTTTGAGGTTCAAGCAACAGTTTTGACCTGCATATCAAAGCCGTTGTTTGTTTTATCTACCTCCGATAGAGGGAATCGTTTCCTGAAGTCTACTGTATCAATACCCCTAATAATTCTCCATACCTCAATAATGTCCTCTCTTAATCTACACCACCCAGGCCATGCTCTCTTCTTGCTGCCACCATTGGGAAGAATGTGTAAGAAAGAACTGCAGATGCTGGTTTAAATCGAAGTAAGGCACAAAATGCTGGAGTAACTCAGCGGGTCAGGCAGTATCTCTGGAGAGAAGGAATGGGTGACGTTTTGGGTCGAGATCCTTCTTCAGAGTCTGAGGAGTACCAGGAGTACAAGGAGTAAAGAAAGGGGCTGAGCTCTCATCCTTGTGGAGCACCAATGTTGAGGATTATCATAGAGGATGATGTGACATCTATCCTCTTGATTGGGGTCTGTTGAAGTTGAGGATCCAGTTGCAGAATGAGTGCTGACTTAAACGTCCACGAGTGATGATGATCATGGATGGGATAATGGTTTTAAAAGCAGAGCTGCAGTTTGTGAATAGGAGTCTGACGTATGTGTCTCTCTTATCCAGGTGTTCCAGGGATGAGGGTAGGGTCAGGGAAATGGCATAATCTGTGGACCTGTTGTGGTGGTAGGCGAACGGCAGTAGGTCATGGATGCTTGGTAGACTGGATTTAAGGCAGATGTCAAGGCACTGGACGGTGGTCGTTAAGGCATGAGATCTTGCTTTACTTTGACACCGGGATGATGGTGGTCTTCTTGAAGCAGGCGGTACCTCAGAATGGAGTGCGGAGAGATTAAAGATGTCCGTGAATACTCCTGCTAGCTGGTCCGTGCAGCTTCTAAGGACGTGGCCAGGGAGTCCTGCTCAACCTCCTGCCCCCATTCTCCCCCCAACACTGCATAGACATGCAGGCCTGCAGCCCAACTGGCCTCTGTGAACCGTGCGAATTGTGCAAACCACTGCAGAGCTGCCGCCCCACAGCACCAGAGACCCAGGCCCAATCTTGACCCCAGGCACCCCCAACGACCATGACACCCACCCCCACACCCACCCACTGGGCACTCCGATACACCAGCTCTACCCCACACATTAGGGACAACTCACAGTGTGTAGGATAGAACCAGTGCACCAGAGCATCGGAGTACCTAGAGCGAACCCACGCTGCCATAGGGAACACCCGGGGTCAGGACCAAACTCAGATCTCTGGCACTGTAAGGTAGCAATTCTAACATGGCGCCCCGTACCATCCCAATGTATTGTGTATGTTGTGTCCTTTACTGTTTATTGTGTAGTGTATGTTTATTGGCTGTTTTTCCAATATTATTGTATATTGACCTTCCTATTCAGTTATTGTGGACAATCAGCAGTAATTTACACCATCTCCTGCCATGGTCCGTTCTAGCAAAGGTTTACTGTGATATGGTTACCACATCGAATGATTTTTGTGTATTTTATGACTTACGGATAAAAGTGACTTATTGATGTCTGTAAAAACAGAACCGGTACAATACCTGGTGACAGACAGCCTGTAGATGTGATTGACTCTTATGTTCAATCGGCATGTCTTATCAATCATGTCTTATCCTCTTTCATAAGAAACAATCAATCAAGTTAACAGTTATACCAGTATGAGCCATCTCCTGCCAGGAACAATGTTTGGATTGCCTAGACTGCTTCTCCTTTTGTTTTAACTGAAGGAGCTTCCCTAGCAATCATCAGAAAATTAACTAACCCTGGAAGGAGTGACGAGTGGTACACCTGGTAGAGGCTCTTTGTCAGCAGCCCACTCTTCATTTAAGACATTGTAGTCAAACCCAACCTTTCCTGTGTTCTTCAGAGTAATTTCAGTCGCAGCAATATGGTTAAATAACTAGAGGAAAAGAAAACAAGGAATTATCAATTGAAACCAAAACACTAGATTTTATTTACTTATGCCCAAAGTGAACCAACTATGTTCTGTAAAAACTATGGAATATCTGACTAATCAATGTTAGTGTTGAAAGAAAAAAATAAGTCCATAATAGATGTATGATCTGCACAAATGGCCAGTCCAATGCAGACAGTTAGCAAGTTACTTGACAAGGTCCCGCATAGAGAGCCAGTCCAGAAAATCATGGTACCTGGGATGCATAAAGCATTGTTAATTACAGTATTTCAAGCCCAAGAATTCATGACAGTGTGTGTGTGTGTGAGAGAGAGTGTATATATGACAGTGTGTGTGTATGTGTGAATGAACTGCAAAAAATACTACTTATATTAAGGGCTATGGGGAACTGGTACTTTGAGAGGAGATGGGCAAGGGTCAGATCAGATTTGATCATGTTGAATGGTGAAGAAAACTCGATGGACTGAGTGGCCTACCCCTGCTCCTTTTTAAAAATGTTCTCATATGGTCACTTGGCTTTATTCTGGAAATTCAGCTAGGCAATTTCAGGCATGATGTGTCCTTCCAGATCTGATGAGATTTCAGTGTGAGAAGAACATCAAGTGACATTATTCCCCATTTTATACTCGCTGAATTAATCTGTGTTGTCTCGTGATTGACCATCATCATTCACTCCAATGACAGCTGTGTTTTCATTTAAAATAATGGTATTCCAACATTAATATTCACTTATTCACCAATCTCGCCGTACAAACTCTAAGTGGCCCTGGATCCTACTCCAATTGCCCATCCTTCCAATCAACCAGATTCCTTAAGAATCCAATTGTCTGATTCCCACAACACCCAAATGTAGACTGAATTTTCTGATCCACTTCTAGCTGTAACATAATCCCACCACTAATCACATACAGTACCTCGCTCTCCTTCCCTTTCTGTATTTCACTGGAATGGTTCACTTTGTAACTCCGTAGTTCACTCTTCTGTCGCCTCCCACTACTCTCCTACCCACGGCACCTTCCCATGCAATTGGAGATGAAGCAACACCAGTCCATTCAACCAGGAGTTGAACTGTGACACGCTTTTGGTCAAATAAAATGTAGTTGATTCAAGTGTTTGATTCAGTGTTTTTACTAAAACTAGACTGGGGGGAAGCTTAGAAACGAGCTATGGGGGTGACCCTGAGTTTCCCATTCCATGCCATATTAATTCTCAATCTCACGGCTATTCCTACTCCTTTTGTATTCAGAAGGGTCCTGACTCGAAACATCTATGTTCTCCAGAGATGCTGCCTAACCCACTGTGTTACTCCAGCATATACTCTTTTTTTGTGAACCAGCATCTGTAGTTCCTTGTTTGTAAGGTTGAAAGAATACTTGGTTCCAGTGTACAAGGTCATGGTGGGTTCAGTTAGTGTAAACAGACTAAAATGATCCCATTAACACAGGCGAAGGACAGATTTGAAATGATTAGTAAAATATCTAGAAGTGGTGTGTTTAAATACTTTAAGAGAATAGCTATAATATAAAATGCACTATCAGAAGACTCAAGGGCAAATGTGATAAATTACTGCAAAGAAAAGCAATTGCAAGACTATTGGAAAAAAGTGCAAGTGAAGGGGGAAAATTATGCTTGCTGTATCACTCTATTAGCTGAATGGCACTTTTGTATGATGAGGATACTGTGATCTCTGTTGTACTGACCTGCTGACCATAGTCGATCTCTCTTCTGTCAAATGCATACTTGATAAATGAGGCCTCTCCTTTCAGCGTAATCTCATATGTTGGCCCACCTTTCACTTTGCATATTGCTTTCACATTGCTCCTGATGTTCATGTGCCCATAAAATGTAAAGGCCATTTGTTGAATTTCATTTGGTTGTAGAACACCAAACAATGGAAGGATATCAAATACCTATCAAAGAGTGATACATGCAGTTGAAAACAAAAGATCTATCAGAGATATTCCTTCTTCGCTTTCCTTGCAGCATAAGGAGCTTGTTTTGTCAGCTTTCCAGTTTTAATAAAGGTTCTTCAACCCAAAATATGAATCCTGTTTCCCTTCCCACAGATGCATCCTAACTTTGAGTATTTCCTGTTTTTATATTGTAAACAATGTGGTAGTCTTATTATTGTTATGTTGTTGCTGTTTATGCATTTTCTTAATTAAGAAAATTATGTCAGCAAGATGTTTTTGTTATTCATACAAGGGGTTAGGGTTTCACAGGCTAAGCCAATTACCCTTGAGAAGGTAGTGGTGAGCTGACTTTGTGAATCACTGCAGTCCCTGAGATATCAGTATACCCACAATGCAGTTAGTGAGGGAGTTCCACAATTTTGACCCAGTGACGGTGAAGGAACAGCAATGTATTCTCAAGACAGGCAGGTGTGTGGTTCGGAGTGGTACTTCCACGTGTTGTATTCCCATGCTTTTGCTGTCCTTATCCTTCTAGGTGGTAGAGCTGATGGGTTTGGAGTGTGCTAGGAATTATTGATAAATTGGTGCAGTTCAAAGGTTCAAAAGTCTTTTATTGACACACGTGTACCAATTAAGAGCAACAAAAGCCAAGTGTAAAATGTACACTTTTACATATAAAGCCAATAAATATAGAACAGTGGTCACATCTCCCCAACCATTTCCCCAAACAATATTAATACATTACATTGTATTTTCATTCTGACACCTATCTCTGACAGCTCTCTCCCCTTTCTTGATCTCTCTTCCTCCATCATAGGGGACAGACTATCGTATGATGTCCACTCCTACAGTTATCTGGACTACACTTCCTCCCACCTTGTCTCTTGCAAAGATGCCATCTCCTACTCTCAATTTCTCAGTTTCCACCGCATTTGTTCCAAAGAAAAGGCAGGCAGATGGGCAGAGGGGGTTGGCTGGCTCTGCTGGTAAGGAAAGAAATTCAGGCCATAACAAGGGACGGCATAGGATCAGAATATGTAGAATCCTTGTAGGTAGAATTAAGGAACTGCAAGGAAGACGCTGATGGCAGTTCAATGCAGGCCTCACAACAGCAGCCAGGATGTAGAAACAGTTGACATGTAAGAAAGGCAATGTTACATGGGGGATTTCAATATGCAGGTAAACTGAGAAAATCAGGTTGGTATTGAATTGCAAGAGAAGAAATTAATAGAATGCCTATGAGATGGCTTGAAAGAACAATTTATGGTTGAGCCCACTACAGAAAGGGCAAATCTGGATTTAGTATCATGTAATGAACTGGATTTGATTAGGGGACTCAAGGTAAAGGAACCCCTAAGGAGATAGTGATGATAATATGGTAAAATTCAACCTGCAGTTTGAGAGGGAGAAGATGAAATCAGATGTATTGGTATTACTGTTGAGTAAAGGTAGTTACAGAGGCATGAGGGAGGATTTGAAAGTTGATTGGAAAGAGACCCTAGCAGAAAGACAGCATAAAAGTAAAAGAGAAGGTGTATAATATTGCAATGATTAGTGGGAGGCTAGAGAATTGGGAAGCTTGTGAAAACCAACAGAAGGCAACTAAAAAGGAAATAAGGCGAGAAAAGATAAAACATGAAGATAAGCTAGCCAATAATATAAAAGAGGATGTCAAATGTTTCTGGACAATGCTGGAGAGGCAGTAATGAGGAATAAAGAAATGGCGGACAAATTGAATAATTTTCTTGCGTCAGTCTTCGCAGCAGAAGGCATCAGCAACTGCCAGAAATTCAAGAGAGCCGGGGCAGGGGTTAGTGGGGTTGCTATTACTAAGGAGAAAGTGCTTGGGAAGCTGAAGGATCTGAAGGTGGATAAATCAACTGGATCAGACAGACTATACCCCAAGGTTCTGAAAGAGGTAGCTTTAGAGATTGTGGAGCCATTAGTAGTAATCTTTCAAGAATTACTAGAATCAGGAGCGGTCACAAATGATTGGAAATTTGCAAATGTTACTCCACTGTTCAAGAAGTGAGCGACGCAAAAGAGGGGAAACTATAGGCTGGTTAGCCTAACATTAATGGTTGGTAAGATTTTCGAGTCCATTACTAACGATGTTAGAAATACATGATAAAATAGGCCAAATTCAGCATGGTTTGGTGAAGAGGCAATCTTGCCTGACAAATCTGTTGAAATTCTTTGAGGAAATAAATAACAAGATAGACAAAAGAGAGCCAGTGGATGTTTAGTGTAGGAAGGAACTGCAGATGCTGGTTTAAACCGAAGACATATACAAAAAGCTGGAGTAACTCAGCAGGACAGGCATCATCTCTGGAGAGAAGGAATGGGTGACGTTTCGGGTCAAACGGTCTCAACCCGAAATGTCACCCATTCCTTCTCTCCAGAGATGCTGCCTGTCCTGCTGAGTTACTACAGCTTTTTGTGTCTATCGCCAGTGGATGCTTACTTGGATTTTCAGAAGGCCTCTGATAAAGTGCTGCATATGCTAAACAAGATGAGAGCCCATGGTATTAGAGGGAAGATATGAGCATGGATTAGATTGGCAGAAGGCAAAGAGTGGGAATATAAGGGTCTGTTTTTGGTTGGCTGCCAGTGATTGGTGGTGTTCCGCAGGGGTTGGTCAGATTAATATGCAAGTTGAATTAGTAACAAGGAAGGCAAATGCAATGTTAACATTCATTTTGAGAGGAATATAAAAGCAGTGATGTAAGATTGAGGCTTTATGAGGCACTGGTCAGACTGCATTTAGAGTATTGTGAGCAGTCTTGGCACCACATCTGAGGAAGGATGTGCTGGTGTTGGGGAGGGTCCAGGGGAGATTTATGAAGATGATCCTGGGGATGATTGGGTTAACATATGATGTGCGTTTGACAGGTCTGGGCCTGTACTCACTGGAGTTTAGAAGGATGAGGGGAGACCTCATTGAATCTTACCAAGTAATGAAAGGCCTGAATAGAGTGGATGTGGAGAAGATGTTTCATAAGTGGGAGAGTCTAGGACCAGAGGGCACAGTCTCAGAATAATAGGACATTCATTTAGAAAAGAGATGAGGAGGAATTTATTTTTCCATAAGGTGGTGAATCTGTGGAATTCTTTATCACAGACAGCTGTGGAGGATAAGTCTTTGGGTATTTTTCAAGTGGAGATTGACAGATTCTTGATTGGTAAAGGTGTCAAAGATTATGGGGAGAAGGCAGGAGAATGAGTTTAAGAGGGAAAGATAAATCAGCCATGATTGAATGGCAGAGTAGACTCGATGGGCCGAATGGCCTAATTCGGCTCCTATGACATGAATTTATGAACCTGCTGAAAATATCCAACATCCTCTGTTCTACAACATGTTGTTCACTGCTGTAACTTCCAGATAATTACTTGTTCATAATATGCTTGTTTCTTACCTGCTCCACACCTAATATGGCATCGTTCTGGTCTTGGTTACAGCTCCATGGAAGGCACTGGCTATCTTCAGTCTGGTCTTTTAGCAGCTTCTCTGAATCAAGTAGATTCAACAATCTGTCCTGAAAAATACAGCAGCTGTGCTCAGACAGATCCCTTAGAATAATTTAACATTCCTCCTGAACACACTGCCAAATAAAGACTGAGGGTTCCCAGGTAGAAGGTTAACATACACCCACCTCCCACCCCTTTTACATTCTACTGTGAATTTGTTAATGATCTCCCATTATCACTACAAGGTAAATCAGAGGACTGATAATAAGTTGAGAGCAGGATTCTAGCCAGGGTATGGAGCTCTACATGTACAAATCAAGTACTGCTTCTCCACTCTTTGTTCATATTCTTGGATGAGTTGGCGGTCAAATTCTCATTAAAAATGGACTAAAATGTTACGCATTTGGTACAGATCTAAATATGAGGGGGTAACAGATCACTTTGCAGTTATCCATAATTAGAAGGTTAATTTGACCATCACAGATAGTCAGCGTCCTAGGGTGAGAAAATTATTCCTCACAAGTTATCACTGAAATCATTGTTCTTCACTGAACCTCAGCCTTATATTTATTATTTTTTTCCTCAGTTTCTTCTTACTATAAGACTTTCCAATCATAAATATTCCAGCTCCTGGTACTCTTTAGAACACATTGCCAAGAGAGGTTGAATTTCCAAGAGATCTCTGCTAGGAAACCTGCAGATACCCAAATCCCACATTCCCACACCTCTTACATTCTACCATGCACATGCCTTTTTTATGAGCATCGTTGTTCTCCCACTATCACCGTGGGAGGAAATTAGAACAAAATCCATCCTCCACAATCTCAATAAGAATTTTAGCTGTACCACTTTACTGTGCACTGTGCAGCCAGATTCTGCACTGTGGCATTTTTCTCTTTGCACTAAATGTTGCACATGCACAGCTTGGTTGTACATGTATAGCATGATTCTGAATTTCATGTCTATGGTTTATTTCAGGCAACAATAGCTAATCTGTGGTATTTTTAGGCCATGCATCATACTGTATTGGCCATCTACAGTACTTGAAGCAAGAAGAGGAACTTCATTTTCTGTTGGCGAAAATATCATTGGTAATCATAGACCTCCAAGTTCTGCAATGATTGCAGGCTTGTCAAATGCTCTGGAAGTGACCAAATCCATACATAGAGCTTCAATACCATGGGTGAATTCAGAACTCTAAATGCACAAGAACACAAGAAAATAGGAGGAGTAGGCTATTCGGCTTATGGTTGATCTATGCTGGCCCCTTCTTCTGTGCTAGTGCCCCACAGACCTCAATTCCTCGATCTTTCAAATATTTAGCTATCTTCCCCTTAAATATATCAAATGATCTGGCATCCACCACGTTGACCTCTACCACTCCCTGGCCAGAAAATTCCAGATATTCACTCCCATCCAAGAGAAGACATTTCCATTCAACAGTTTTAAATGACCAGCCCCTTTTTTGTAGCTATGCCCTCATCTTTATGTCTCTCCTACTAGTGGAAATATCTCAACATCCACCCTTTCAAGCCTCCTTCTATGTTCAATAAGGTGTGTCGCGTGAGATTGCACATGTCCGTGTGTTAAGGTTAGTGTTTGAACTCTTTCAAAACGAATAAATTAATGGCTATTTCTTTCCTGCACTGCTTACAGATCTTGCTCTGTGGAGTTAGTTCCCTGGCCTCTTATTCCCGGTGCCACCATGTCTGGGTTCTTTTGGCACCTGCATACAAACTTTCCAGCTGGTCCACAATTATGTTGAGATTGATGCTTCCTTTCCCAACTAACCATTCCATGCCCCAATTCCCTCAGAGCACAGTGGTTATGGGGATAAGACAAGAGAATGTGGTTGAGAGAGAAAGATAGATCAGCCATGATTGAATGGTGAACAAACCCGTTGGGCCGAATGGCCAAATTCTGCTCCTATGACTTATGAACTTATATCTCCATCTACAGGTAACAATATTTTGGACCTGATTTCAACATGTGACCTAAGTTAGGTGAAGATGTGATTTATACATTTCATTGTCCACTCCCCGCCCCCCACCACCACCCCCACCCCATCCCCCCACCCCACCCCTACCCATGTTTCAATAGCAGATACCTTTTCTGTTTTATTGAAGGTAACACTTGAGCTCTCTTTGGGTGACCCAATGCCCTCCCGTATTTCATTCTCAGCATCAGTTTTCTCTTCCTCATTGAGAGTTGATGTTGACGGATTTCTGTGTAGGATATATAATAATTGCTTGATTATAATCCACATATATAAGATTGCCATCCACAGCTATAAAACAAAGCGGCTCTGAGACTTTTTGTGTAGCTCCAAGCAAATATATCTAACTCAGTTTCCATCAAATAAATCATTATCACAGTGAGGAAATCTCATGCCATTTCATCTCTGGAATGGCAAATGTGTGCCTACAACAATATTTGGAAAACAAATGAAATCTGAATGCTGCGTTACGCTTCCCAAGTAAAGATACCATTTGATGCAATATGCATTCAGTAGGTCATATGCATCACCCTTTATAAGAAGGCAGTAGTTTTTATTTTACTACTTCCACGTACTGTGCAGTGACAATGCAAAACTGGAGGCTGTCATATGGCTACAACTACCAAGATTCAATCCTGGCCTCCGATGCTGTGGAGGACACTGTTGAGACTGCAATGTGGACAGACTGGCAGCTCAACTTGCCTAGTTTTCAATGTTTCAGAAGGATCTAAGGTGATACAGTGACGCAGAGATAGAGTTGCTGCCTTACAGTGCCAGAGTCCGTGGTTTGATCCTGATTACGGGTGCTGCCTTTACGGAGTTTGTACACTCTCCCTGTGGCCGTGTGGGTTTTCTCCAAGTGCTCCGGATTCCTCCACACTCCAAAGATGTACAGGTTTGTAGGTTAATTGGCTTCTGCAAATTGTAAATTTTCCCTAGTGTGTCGGATAGTGCTAGTGTTTAGTTTAGTTTTAGTTTTGAGATACAGCGCGGAAACAGTCCACGCCGACCAGCCATCCTAAACCCACTAGGCACAATTTACATTTATACCAAGCCAATTAACCTACATACCTGTACGTCTTTGGATTGTGGGAGGAAACACATCTCTGCGAAAAACCACATGGTCACAGGGTGAACGTACAATCTCCATACAGAGCACCCATAGTCGGGATTGAACCCGGTTCTCAAGCACTGCAAGGCATCAACTCTACCGCTGTGCCACCATGGCACCCTGTATGGGGTGATCGCTGTTTGGCATGGATTCGGTGGGCATGGTAATGAAAACCGTGGATGACAGCAGATAAGGCAGCATCTCCAGAGAAAATGGATATAGAAACATAGAAACATCGAAAATAGGCGCAGGAGGAGGCCATTCGGCCTTTCGAGCCAGCACCGCCATTCATTGTGATCATGGCTGATCGTCCCCTATCAATAACCCGTGCCTGCCTTCTCCCCATATCCCTTGACTCCACTAGTCCCTAGAGCTCTATCTAACTCTCTCTTAAATCCATCCACTGACTTGGCCTCCACTGCCCTCTGTGGCAGAGAATTCCATAAATTCACAACTCTCTGGGTGAAAACGTTTTTTCTAACCTCAGTCTTAAATGACCTCCCCCCCTTTATTCTAAGACTGTGGCCCCTGGTTCTGGACTTGCCCCACATTGGGAACATTTTTCCTGCATCTAGCTTGTCCAGTCCTTTTATAATTTTATATGTTTCTATAAGATTACCCCTCATCCTTCTAAACTCCAGTGAATACAAGCCTAGTCTTTTCAATCTTTCCTCATATGACAGCCCCGCCATCCCAGGGATCAATCTCGTGAACCTACGCTGCACTGCCTCAATCACAAGGATGTCCTTCCTCAAATTAGGAGACCAAAACTGTACACAATATTCCAGATGTGGTCTCACCAGAGCCCTGTACAACTGCAGAAGAACCTCTTTATTCCTATACTGAAATCCTCTTGTTATGAAGGCCAACATTCCATTAGCTTTCTTCACTGCCTGCTGTACCTGTAAACCAACTTTCAGTGACCGGTGTACAAGGACGCCCAGGTCTTGCTGCACCTCCCCCTTACCTAATCTAACCCTAGTCTGGATATGTGACATTTCGGGTCAGGACACTTCTTGAAAAGCCTGAAGGGTCCAGATCTGAAATGTCACATATCTATTTTCTCCAGAGCTGCTGCCTGACCCACTAAATTACCCCAGCATTTTGTGTCTACATTTGGTATAAACCAGCATCTGCAGTTCCTTTTTGTTACATAATGCTTTAACATTTCTTGTTTCATTCAGGAACATGGGAACTTGTCAATGCCTGAATGGAAATGTTAAAGAGACTAAGAAACATTGCACTCTCATATCTCTATATCTTATTGCCTTACATTTATGTAAAGTTTGCTTCCCTCAAATTAAAGGGATTTGCCAAAACTGTTTGCATCACAGGCTCATTAGGAAAGGTAATTACATCGCTTGGTGCCTGTAACAGCACAACGTGTTACTGCCCCATACATACTGCCATTGGTTTTAGGTACATGTAACAACAATTCTGCATTGAGGCTCTACGGAGGCTATGTGGTAAAACAAAACTACTATATCATTACATAAGAAGGACAAACTCCAGAACACCAAGACTGGCACATATATGGTGTTCCATCTGAAGCAGCTCTAAACTATCTTAATTCCTGCTCAAAATTCACTAGTACATTCTAACCTGTCATCGTCCCCAATGGGCAAGGTAGATTCAAGAGTGGATATTTCAACAAGTTCTACTTGATCTTTGTGTTGCTTAAGACTTTCAGTTTCTTCTTCTGGTCTGCAAACAGGTGAAATCCTATAAAAAGAAAGAAACAGGCAAGCAGGTATTTGAGGAAGTATCAACTCCACATGCAAGTAAACTATTAATCTCCTCCTCTGCAGCATGGGAGTCCTGAATAGAAGAAAAGTCAGGGAAAATTGTTCACATAACTAAAGGGCCTGTCCCACGAGCATCAGACTGCAGGCGGCAAGCGCGACCTAACATGGTCGCTTGAGCCGTATGGCCTCGCGGGGACGGTCCCACTTCGATCGCCGGAGCCGTATGGAGTTGTGCGGAGCTGGTCCCGACATCGCGCGGGGCTCCGAAAAACGGACTGTTCAAAAATCCCGCGCGACAACGGCCTGCCGGCCCGCAGCCGCCTCAACGGGCTTGCGCAGCGTCTCGACGCCATACGCAGCGTCTTGACGACATACGTCACGCGCGAACTTCCCGCGGACTTCGCTCGAACTTCACGTCAATCACTCGACCTCCGTGCGGCCCCCGCTTCTGGTTTGGTCGCCCTCGCCGCATGCAGTTGCATGCTGGTGGGACTGGCCCTGTACGGGGATCACTCGACCTCCGCGCGACCTCCGCGCGGCCCCCGCTTCCGGTTAGGTCGCGCTTGCCGCATGCAGTCGCATGCTCGTGGGACAGGCCCTTAACTGTTAATCTGTCGTTCTTTAATTACGTTTGATTAAACTGAAGCCTTTGTCAACCCAATACCTGCATATTCATGCCTTTACCATAAATAATCTCTTCTATTAAGACATCTCCAAATGAACTACAATCTTCTTGGCATCTTCAAACCCTCTTCTATTCTCAGTTCCCAATTTATTCCCTATGTAGATATATCTTATCATTCCACTCTAAATCTGCGCCTTGAATTCTGTCTATATATTTTGGCTTCCTTATCATGCCCAAATGTATCACTTTCATTTCTCTCTCTCTCCTTTTAAATCTTTGTTTATCAATCCCTCCCAAGCGCTCTCTCTTTAAATCATGTTTTCACTACACCATGTCAAATATTCAGTGCTCATAAATCCTCATTTCTTATTGGGACATCATTGGTACCTCAGCACTCGTAGCATCTCATCCGTGTAGATTTTAACTGCCATCTCAATTCATCATGTCCTCGCTCCTCTGAGTTCATTACTTTGTTATCCTCCCTAAATCTCTACCTCCAACAACTCATAAACAGTGCCATAATCTCAATCTCAGTTTATAACTTCAATGCCTCATCATAACAAACACAAACACAAACAACACAAACACAAATCCTCGTACTTCTCTACAATCACAATACCTCCAACCCTTCCAATCTGAACTGTATATGCCTGGAAAATAACTCTCGTCAACTTCAGATACAACTGCATTTTAAAATGTCAAATGGAGACATTTATGGAGAGAAAATGTCAAATGGAGGCATTGAGACATTTAGTCATGCTGACAATTCTGCAACTGCTAATCTGCTTAATCATACCCTCACTTCCACTTTTGATGTCCAAGGTCCCATTAAAGGCATTCTCACTGGTTGTTCACTGTTTTGTGCCCCCCCCCCCATTTCTAATCGTCCAGAGAATGCAAATTGATGCACTCATGGTAAATAAAGGGCCTGTCCCACGCGTCGTGACGCGCACGTGATGTGCGCATGACGTGCATTACACGTGCATGGCATGCATTACGTGCGCATGGTGCATGGTGACGTAGGCAGTGACGCGCAATTGCGCGCGGCGCCCCAGGATTTTGGGATTCACAAGATCTTTGCGCGCCACCTGCGTGACGCGCAAATGACGCCCAAGTGGGACAGGCCCTTTACTGGCTGAGCCAGTCATTGCTAAGTCTGGCCCAACCCACAAGAGACTATTGAAATCTCTCTCTAGTGCACAAATAATTCAATAGCCTGGGATCATCCTATTGCTCCCTGACATCTTCAGTTTTACAAACAATGGGAGTTCATGGATTTCTTTGCTACAATTATTGATTTTGCAGCAGAGTAGCGTAGCTAGTAATCCCGCTGTTTCCCTATGCCAGAGACCCAGGTTCAATCTTAACTTCCAATGTGTCTTTGTGGAGTTTGCTTGTTCTTCCTGTGATGAACTGGGTTTCCTCCCACATCCCAAAGACATAGGGGCCTGTCAGTTACTTGGCTGCTGAATATTGTCCTGATTATGTAGGTGAAAGGTAGAATCGGTAGGAGATCATGAGAACATGGGGAGAAGAAAAATGAGATCAATATTATGGTGATCAGCATAGATGTTATGTGCTGAAGGGCCTGTTGTATTGTGTAGGAATACACATTGTAGAGTAATAATTTACTGAACTGTGTACAAAAAAATAATTTCACTGTACCTCGGTACATGTGATAATAAACAACCATTGACCAATGACAATGTAAAACACAACTGGACATTGTTGCTCACATCACCAGCAAAGAGTTTAGCCTCAGTCAACAGTAACTTCCATTTATGTACCAGTTTTATTTAGACAGAAGGAACTAATGAACCTCACAGAGGCATCATGAAACAAAAGCAAGTGTCATCAAGACACTTCATTGGCAAGTATGTGCAGGGGACTGTGTACCAAAGAAGACAATTCTTATGTTTCCCAAATGGAAACCATGGAAGAACCATAAGGTTCACTCCCAGATGAAGTGCAAACCTGCAGCATTCAAGTAAAATGATCCATAGTGGTACAAGAAATCTATGATCTTTGCAGATCCATTAAGGATGCCAAGAAGAGGGAATTCCAGACCATGCTGGAGTCATGAGGCAATGGCACAGATACCCATAGATTGTGACAAGGCTTACATGGTACAGAGCTAATGCAGGCAGTACCGCTGGCAACAATGGAATCATCCCCAATGAACTCAATGCATCCTAAGTCCACTTTCAACACACGGTTGGTTGAGGAACATCAACTGTCCCACCAATCAGGTTTGCCTGTACCAATGGTTACTGTGGCAAACATAAGATTGGATGATAGTGAATCCGTGGAAAGCAACTGGTCCGGGTGGACTCCCTGGCCATGTCCTCAACACCTTTGCAGATCAGATGCCAGACGTGATCACAGATATCTTTAACTTCTCAATACTCCATTCTGAGGTCCCCACCTGCTTCAAGAGGACCACTATCATTCCAGTGACAAAAAAAAAGTTGGGTAGTCTGCTTTAATGTAGTTTAATCTGCTTTAATAAGTCCAGTAACTCTGACATCCACCATCATGAAATGCTTTGAGAGATAGGTTATGATTAGAGCCAGGATGTTTAGGCACTAAACAACTTGTGATAGGCAAGAAAAAAGGCACAATAAAATTACAAAAAAGGCACGAAAAGGCATTTATTTCCACCACCAAAATATGGTTAAAAATAATAATAGATTAAATGACCAAAGTTGCCTGGTTCCACATAATTACTAGCATGTTTTTCAAATTATCTGGTGTTAAACTAGGCCGTCTGTCAGAAAGAATATGCTTCAGTTGTGCAAAAATTCTTTCTACCCCAGCTGAGATCACTGGTGCATACCCGAAATAAGCTAGCGACTCTATATTCATGTTGCTACATTGTGCATTACAACTACAATTGACAATAGACAATAGGTGCAGGAGTAGGCCATTTAATGTGATCATGGCTGATCATCCACAATCAAAACCCCGTTCCTGCCTTCTCCCCATATCCCCTGACTCCGCTATTTTTAAGAGCCTTATCTAGCTCTCTCTTGAAAGCATCCAGAGAACCTGCCTCCACCGCCCTCTGAGGCAGAGAATTCCACAGACTCACAACTCTCTGTGAAAAAAAGTGTTTCCTCGCCTCCATTCTAAATGGCTTACTCCTTATTCTTAAACTGTGGCCCCTGGTTCTGGACTCCACCAACATCGGGAACATGTTTCCTGCCTCTAGCATGTCCAAACCCTTTACAATCTTATATGTTATAATAAGATACCCTCTCATCTTTCTAAACTCCAGAGTGTACAAGCCCAGCCGCTCCATTCTCTCAGCATATGACAGTCCCGCCATCCCGGGAATTAACCTTATAAACCTACGCTGCACTCCCTCAATAGCAAGAATATCCTTCCTCAAATTAGGGGATCAAAACTGCACACAATACTCCAGGTGTGGTCTCACTAGGGCTCTGAACATTTGCAGAAGGACCTCTTTGCTCCTATATTCGACTCCTCTTGTTATAAAGGCCAACATGAGTTGGATGATCAGCCATGATCATATTGAATGGCGGTGCAGGCTCGAAGGGCCGAATGGCCTACTCCTGCACCTATTTTCTATGTTTCTATGTTTCTAACATGCCATTCGCTTTCTTCACTGCCTGCTGTACCTGCATGCTTACTTTCATAGACTGATGAACAAGGACCCCCAGATCCCGTTGTACTTCCCCTTTTCCCAACTTGACGCCATTTAGATTGAGAACTTTAGCTATGTTTTGTATTTCTTCAAGATCTTTGTTAGCTAAAATCACTCTCACATTTTCCTAGTATGTCTTCACGTACATCTCCAAGAACTTTACGAATATCGTCAGTTACTTTGTTGAAATCCTGCAAGTTATTCACTAATGTTTCGCCATGTTTCTCAAGGAAAGTGATAGCTTGTGGGAAGTTTGCAAAATTTCGCGGTGTTGGGACTTTTTCTGCATGATTTCAGTGACGATCCTGACTGCAGCAGATTCTGCTTTTTCAAAACAGTTGACAATTTATTTTATCTTTTCATAATTTGCAGCATAGCAGAGTACAGCAGAGAGCCATATACCCCACCCAGTCAAAACGGGCTGAGGAGGTAGCGGAATCTCGGGTGCCATTTCCTTGAACAACTGCACACGTGACGTTACTTTGAGGAAGATTTTCTTGACATTGGAGATTAGGCGATCAACATTTGAAAGCAAGCTATGTCTGTGCTTGGCAATTCTATGAAGTCCTTGAGCTAAGCATGTCAAATGCAACATTTTGGGGAATAAAACTTTAAGTCACAAACAGAAGTACATTCTTGTGTTTTATACCTTCTGGCCAAAGAACAGCAAGTGAAGATGTAAACAACTGAGCAATAGTTGAGCTGTTTGACTTCCCCAATACTTCCGATGTCAACAAATACTCCTTTGATGGTTGACCTGCCTCCAGTGTACCGATGACGTCATTGGCAACATATCTCCTCACAGCATCGGTTGTATCGCCTATTGGGATCCATATTTTGTTGCATGCAACTTCATCTCTAATTTTATGCACAACAATGTTGAAGTTGCTGTCAACATAATTTTTCCATAATGATGACTCGCTTGGTATATGTTCCTCTGTGTATTTCTCTAAAAAACCTCTGAGAGATTTGTTTTACAATTTCCACAGTGAAATTCCAGCATCAATGAATGCCTTGCACAGATCACTCAAACTCAGATTTGCGACTGGAGCCAGCAGTAAATGTAGTGACGAGACAAGCTTGGATATTTCGCTTGGCTAGTCTACACCCCAGCATTATCAACATTTACTTCTCTAATTTTAGATAGCCCTTGTCCTCTCCCTCCTCCCCAGCTCTTCTTCTAGTCCTACTGTCTCTGCCTCTTCCTTTCTTTCACCCCCCACCCCCCACATAAGTCTGAAGAAGGATCTCGACCCGAAATGCCAGCAGCGTGTTAGTTTTTTCTACTTTTTTTGTTTTTTTAGTATGTCTTAATGTATGTTTTTAATGTCTCTCAGTGTGTCTTGTGTGGGGGGTGGTGTGGGGAGGTAAGGGGAAACCGTTTCGGTCGCCTCCTCCACGGAGAGGCGACTTTTTCCATGTCGCCTCCCCAGTGGCCTAACGCAGAGGATTGGTGTGGCCATTCCCGGAGACATGCCCGGGGCTTCAGCTGCGGGCACAGCGAGGACGCTTTCATCGTGGAATGGGCGAGCCCTCGCCGGGGGTCGCCGGAGGGAAGCGCTCCATTCACTGGCCCGCGGCAGCCTGAGGCCACGGTCTGCAGAGCTCCAGCTGGTGGCGTCCTGGGCCTGGGATTCCTCTTTTGGGATCCGGGAGGAGAAGAGCTCCGACCGCCGGCCCGCGGCCAACTTCTACCGCGGGCGCGGCGTGGACATACCAGCCTGAGCGGGGTCCATAGCCGGGGATCGCTGGAGGGAAGCTCTGACCGCCGGCCCTGCGGTCTGTGGAGCTTCTGGCTACGGCGCGGCGGGGACTTTAGATCTTCGACCGCCAGCCTGCGGCCTACACCAACTTGAAGCCGCTGTCTCCGGTAGGGAAGCACCGATTCAGGACTTATCTGGACTTACCTTATCTGAACATCTGGACGCCCGCAGCGGCGACTGCGGCGGGTGGAGGTCCCGACCACGGGGGGAAATGGAGGAGGACTGGACAATTTTTGTGCTTTCCACCACAGTGATGAATGCTGTGGTGGATGTTTGTGTACATTTTTATTGTGTATCGTGTGTTATTTTTCTATTGTACTGCTACTGGCAAATTCATTTCACTTGCACTTTATGTGCAAGTGACAAATAAAACTTGACTTGACTTGAAATGTTGCCTATTCCTTCTCTCCATAGATGCTGCCTCACTCGCTGAGTTTCTCCAGCATTTTTTGTCTACCTTCGATTCCTCCAGCATCTGCAGTTCTTTCTTAAATAGATCTTGGAGAAAACTGAACCAGCGGGCAGTGGAACGAATGAATGAACGACCAACTGTGGCGCTCCGGGTTTCGCCCCGGTAGTGAAAGCTTTTTGTAAGTTATACTATGTTAACACGTTAATAATAACATTAATATTAATGTGTTAACATAGAAAACGTCATTGTAATCACGGTACAACTAGAGAAAATAGCATGACATTTTAGCAAAACGGCAAAAAAAGGCCGATTTAGGCACTCGATTGTGAAAAGGGCATTATCCTGGTGAAATCATCAGAAAAGGCATGAAAAGGCACATTGCATTTATGGCAAAATCCTGGCTCTAGTTATGATGCATATTTATCTCAGCCTTGATCCACTGCAGTTTTCATACCGTCGCAACAAGTCCACAGCTGATCAATTCCCTTGCCCTAAACCTATCTCTGGAACATCAAGAAACTAGGACTCATATGTTAGACCCCTTTTTTATTGAATATAGCTCTGCCTTCAACATCATCTTCCCATCCAAACTCATCTCCACACTCCACACTCTGCCACTGGATCCCCAAATTTCTGACCTACAAACCACAATCAGTGAGGATAGGTGACAGTACCCCCTCTACTATAATCCTTAACACTGATGGGTGGCAAGGATACATTATCAGCCCCCTACTAGATTCCCTATACATTCACGACTGTGCGGCCAAATTTGGCTCTGACTTAAGATTATTTTATTGTCATATGTCCCAGATAGAACAATGAAATTCTTACTTGCAGCAAGTTTGCAGACGACACCACTGAGGTTGGCCAGATAACAAACAGTGATGAGACAGAGTACAGAAAAGAGATAGAGAACTTAGTAACGTGATGTCAGGAAAACAACCTCTCCATCAACGTCAGCAAGATGAAAGAGCTACAGTAGTTATCGACTTTAGGAAGCATAGTGGAGTACATACTCCAATCAGCATCAATGGTGCCAAAGTTCCTTCCAATTCTTCACTTTAGTGATTCCATCTCATTTGTTATTCACCTCTCTGATCTCACCTTGTCCACACTGCACAGAAACTTTGTAAAACTCAAATTTCATACGACCCTTTGCCTCATTTGTTCTGAAGTAGATACCCTAAAGCTAGCCAATCTCTCTTCATTAATGAGAAACCATGGCACCTTCATTTGTCCAAATATTGATCTCTACCATGCAAAAAACAAGAGACCTAGTTTTTCAATTAAACCACCATCTCAAGGTTATTAATTACCCTTTATTTTTCATACTGAGCCAATCTTAATCCATTTTGTCACTATATTTTACTAAACTGATCAATCTAAGATGAATTTAGATAAATACAACCTAAATCCACATAAACTGCATCAAAAGTGCTATCATTAGTCCTCCTGAAAACTTTCAATAGTCAGAAAGACATGACCCACCTAATAAATCCAATGACTGTCCTCAATTCACCTACAGCTTTTCAAATGTTGAATCATGTTGTTCCTCAGTATTTTTCCCAATAATCTGCCCACTGCTAATGTCAGCTACTCTATTTGTTCCCTTTAATGTGTATAAGGCTGAGGTAGGCAGTTATTTTACTGTGATAATCAGACCACATGCACAGAAATCACAGATTTTCAGTTAGTTTGGAACCTTTGCCCTATCTTCTTGCCTCAGACGAAATCAGTGAGGGATTTCCTGGAGAAAATGAAGACAATTTAGAGTCAAATTTTGCCTCTGTCCAGGAATCAGATTCCGATAAAGAATAGAGATTTAGGGACTAAAGCATATAATAGCAGAATAACAAAACTTTTCCTTTACAGAAGGAACATGCATGGTAACTAAAGTAGTCCATTCAGCCCTTCAAGTCCATCATTTTTCTCATTAGATCATGGCTGATGTGCATCCTAACTCCATTTATTCATCATGTGGCTGTATTCCTAATTTTGAAAACTCCAGCAATTTCAGTTTTGGGGCTTTGAACTTACCTCCAGTTTTTTGGGAGAGTGAATTCCAGGTTTGTATTACCCTTTGTGCAAAGGTGCCAATGCTAGATACCTGAGGCCTATGCCAATTGTGGATACCTGAGCCATAATGTTATTGTCCTTTGTCTTCCTAGACATCACAGGGAATTTCATGGGTTTATGACACAAATGCTGATGAGAGCAAGACTATAATAGAATAGTACTTCAAAGGGATTCTGTTTGGCTGGGCTCAGTGATACAAATGGCCTCCACTTGCTTTGAACAAGAGCTCACACTGAAGTCCCTACACTTGCAAGCAAGTGGAAGTATCTTAAACACTGGATTGATAAGACATCAGGTTTGAAAAATAATAACTTATTTGCCTTTGTTCAAAAAATTGCACCGCTTATAACTTAAAAAAATTGTAAAAATTCTACAGATATTAAATGCTTAAAACATCCTTTAGAATAGATCATATCATGCAGAAATATGGCCAATTGACATAAAGTGGCAATCAAAACCCCATCAATGAAAAACTGTGAAAAAATACAGTTCAACATTAATTTTGTACAGGTAGGAGTGCAAAAATCAATATTGTTTGATAGAGTGAGTCAATACCAGTATCATTAGAATGTCCAACATGCAATTTCCAGAGAAACAAAAATTGTACGAGGATGCATGTCTACAAATGATGCAAATATATTTTGCTATTTTATACCGAACACCTTTCTCTATATAACAAAATGCATTTGATAGTGTGAGCTGATAGGAATCAGTGAATTGTTTTTACATTCCTCAAATAATAAACCTCTTAACTCAGTAATGGAATTGAGAAAGAGAAATCTCTGATTTGTGGTGAAGGACGCAAAGGAAGACAACAAGAAACCATTTGCTCCACTTCTAGTTTCCAATCAAAGAGTGACTTAGCTACCTACCTCACCCCCATTAGCATCAATTTGATGCAGGGTTCATATTTAATTATGTGTCAAGGGCCTGTCCCACTTGGGAGTCATTTGCGCGTCATTTTCGCGACATCCTAAAAATTGGTTGGCGGGTCATGACGCGCGCATGGCACGTGGTGAGTGGTGGCGTATGCAGTGACGAGCGGTATCGCACGGCGCCCCACGATTTTGTGATGCTCACAAAAGAGGGGGAGAGGGGGAGAGGGGGAGAGGGGGAGAGGGGGAGAGTGTCTGTCTGTCCTTGATTGTTTTTTTTTCCATTTTTACTTATACTAGCTTCTATATCCCATTGTTATGTCTCACTATTATCACAATCTATCCTGCTCTCCTTAATCAATCATTGGTATTCCTTTTTAGTATATTCTAAAATGCTATCAATCACAGGCCTGTTGCTATTTCTGGCAACTGTTTAAGCCTCTTCTTTTCATTTAACACAATCCTTAATTGATTTTATCAGCCACAGATGATTTGCTTTTCTTAAATTAATAGATTTAAACTATTTTCAGAAAATAATATTAATTCAACTAAATTAAGAAAGAAAACCCATTTCCCTTCACTTACCCATTTTGATATCCCTATTCAGTTGAATGGAGCCATGCTAAATGTAAGATTTTACTTCGGAGTCACGTTAGTGACTACGTGAAGAAGCCCGTCAGTGCGCCTGCGCGTCATTACGTCAGACGCCTTGACGCAAACGGACGTGAGGAGCAGTGCTCCTCGAGTGGTTTGTAGTTTTTCAACTACAAGGTAAGTAAAAACTTTTTTACAGGTTTTCCAGGTCCGTTTACTGTGGGTCTATGGCGATTTTTTCCACAGACGCCATGGGAAAAAACGGACAGGGGGAAGAGGCGAGCGACATAGCCGACAGAAGTCGGGAAAGTCGGGAGTCCGCGGTTAGAGACCAACCGCCTCTAAACCCCGGTACAGTCGCCAGCGGTGAGCATAGCGACTGTGGACCTGGGGCTGGTGAAAACACAGTCAGTGCCTGTCGGGCAAAAGACAAAGTTTAAATCCCAACGGAGGGAGTCCCAGGCAATGAAGAAGCTCCAGGGCTAGATACTGCTTTAGAGCGTATTGCCCAAATAGAAAGCCTTTTACACAGCCTGTTGGAGCAACGTTCACTCAGTGAGGAGTGTTCTGAAAGCCAAGCTGCTGGAAACAGCTCAAACAGCTCCTGGTACAGGGCTAGATACTGCTTTCGAGCGTATTGCCCAAATAGAAACCTTTTTCATAGGTTGTTGGAGCAAAAGTTCACTCAGGAAGGAGTGTACTGTAATCCAAGCTGCAGGAGCAGCTTAACAGCACCTGGCTCAGGGCTGATGGAATGCACCCTCAGGAATGAGGAGCGTGCTACGGGTCATGAGATTTCAGACCCCGACTCTGACGGTGAGGCTGTACAAGGCGATGAAAGGCAGCTGCCAGATGTTCCAACCCTGGTAGTAGGATTCGCTGCCCCGTCAGGGTCAGGAGAGCCATTAGGAAGAACTGGCCTCCTTAATAAATTACTTGGTTTACCATTAGCTGGAACAGCATGAAATGGATGAGACTGCAAGAGTATCTGGAATCAGTTGCAGAGAATATTAAAGCTGCTGGGTTCTGGAATAACTGCTTTTACCAGAATAGCAGGTAACAACCAAAAGATGACGAAGTTGCATCAGCAAGCACTGGGGTTGCTATGCAGCACCCACTTCGAGAAGTGCTATACGGTCTACTATGAATCCGAAATTCGCAGCACTCTGCAAACCAAGTAATATACAAATTACCCAACTTACTCTTTGGAGAGATCTCGGGAGACGTATTAAAGAGTTGGAAGATGAAGCGAAAACAGGATTGATGAAGACATCAATGGTTGTGAAGTCTGTAAAGAGGAAGTATCCTTTCAGACGTCATACGGATCCTGGACCAAGTCGCTCATCAACGCAGGGACGTAGTTGGCGGCCTGCAGCGGGAGCAAGAACCAGTGGGCGTGCTTCCGGGAGAACCCAGGAATCTCAGGGTACTGAAATGACTCAAGAGGTAGGTGGACCTGGTTCTCATGGGAACATACTAACTGGATTAAGTCCAAAAGTTGGAGGCAGGTTACATTTCTTCTATAATAATTGGAAGAAAATTACTTCAGATGTGGTAATCCTGAATAATATACAAGGATTTCGAATTGAATTCAATCCAAATTATGATTTGCCTGTTCAGCATGTTCCTAGCCGAACTCTGCACTTTGTACAAAAAGAAGTGATGGAGGTTCAGGTTGCAATTGAAACCCTATATAAAAAAAGGGGTTATTGAAAAATCAGTCTACCAAAGTCACCAATTTGTGTCAAAACTATTCCCTCGATCAAAAAAGGATGGAGGATGTAGGATTCTTGTAGATTTGATAAATCTGAATCCTTTTGTGCAATTTAGACATTTTAAAATGGAAACATTTGTGACTGCCAAACAGCTTATTTCAGAAGCATGTTATATGGCAACTATAGACTTGAAAGATGCATATTATTCAGTGTCTGTTCATTCACAAGATAGGAAGTATCTTAAATTTAAATGGATGAACCAGTTGTGGCAGTTCAAAGCTCTGCCTAATGGGTTAATATCTGCACTCAGAATATTCACAAAAATTGTTAAAACCAATTCTGGGCTTGCTGAGTAGCCAGGGGCATGTACTAATGGCATATTGGGATGATGTCTTGATTATAGGAAAGACAAAACAGTCAACAGAAGTATCTGTTGCAGTTGTGAAATCAACTTTTGAAAAGTTGGGGTTTCTAATTCATCCACAGAAATCTAGGTTAACACCATGTACCTCTATTAATTATTTGGGGTTCACAATTGATTCCGTCCAAATGAATATCACTTTGCCCAGGGAAAAGGGTGGATTTGATTAAAGATTGCAGTAATCTCCTAAACGAGCAAAAACCTTCAATTAGACAGGTGGCTCGTGTACTGGGAAAATTAGTAGCAGCATTCCCAGCAGTCCAATTTGGACCATTACATTATCAACAGCTGCAGAGACTTAAAGAACAGGCACCGAGAATGCATGTTGGTCATTTTGATAGAACCATGCAACTAACAACAAATGCTGTTTCTGGTCTGCAGTATTGGATTCTACATGTCTCAAGCAGTTCCAGCAAAGTGCTGATTGAACAACCTTCCATGATATTACAAACTGATGCCAGTGCACCAGGATGGGGTGCAACTGACTTAACGTCTAGCTGAGGAGGCAGATGGAATCAGGAAGAGTCATTGTTACTGCAGACATGGGGAATTAACTATTTGGAGCTTCTAGGATGTTTCTATGGGCTCCAAGCTTATTGTTCTAACACAACTAATAAGCATGTTCAAGTTCAAATTGATAACACAACAGTAGTTGTTTATATTAATGATATGGAATTAAGTCGGTGTCTTGTGACAAAATGGTTAATCAACTTTGGGCTTGGTGTATTGAAAAGAACATTTGGATTTCAGCTATCTATCTACCAGGTAGAATGAACGATAGCAGACACCAAGTCACGAAAAGTTCCATGATAATAAAGAATGGATGTTGAATCAAGAGGTATTCAATGATATAGTCATCAGATTTGGAATGACCGACATCGACTTGAATCATCAGCTATCGAGATATGTCTCATGGAAACCAGATCCAGGAGCAGTGGCGATTGATGCTTTCTCGCTACATTGGGGTGGTATGTTTTCATATATATTTCCACCTTTCTGCCTCATAAGCCAATGTTTGCTTAAAATCAGGCAAGATGCTGCTTCAAGGGTATTGGTAGTACCAGATTGGCCTACACAGCCATGGTATCCGTTGATATTAGAATTAACAACACAAATGTTGATGAAAGTCCCAAAAAAGAGTAATTTATTGCTGCTCCCTGTACAGGGGAACAACATCCATTATATGATCGTTTGGATTTGTTGATTTGCAGGTTTTAAGAATGCCTTTTCTGGGACGAGGACTGTCTGAGCATACTGTGGACATGCTTACGGCAGCCTGGAGGAAGAGCACTCAAAAACAGTACCTTTCTTATATTAAGAAATGGGAAAAGTTCTGGGTACAAAAGAATGTGCAATAAAGTACTGCAGATATTTCAAATGTTTAGAATTTCTGTCAAAACTTTATTATGATGAAGGTCTGAGTTATAGTGTAATTAATTCAGCCAGAAGTGCATTGTCCTCATATTTGGTTCTGGATTCAGAAAGAAACTCAATTGGGTCACACCCAATTGTTTCCAGACTAATGAAAGGAATCTTTAATTCCAAACCACCGAAACCTAGGTACGTGACAATCTGGGATGTAAGTGTGGTACTGAAACTACTTCGTGATGGTTATCAAGTGTGTCTTTACCTTTGGTCAAGCTCAGTATGAAAGTATTCATGTTTATGGCATGAGTGACAGCACAACGAGTGCAAACACTTGGAAAATTACAAATAGATAGTATGGAAGTAACTGAAGACAAGGTTACATTCTATATCTATGACCTAATAAAGCAAATTAGGCCAGGTGTGACAGGATTTAAAATTATGCTGGCAGCATATCCAAATGATCCATGTCTTTGTATTAAGACATATTTATTACAATACATTGAGGTCACAAAGAATTTGAGAATACGGAAACTGGGTTTTTGATCACACACAAGAAACCACACAAGAGAGTTTCAATACAGACTATTTCCAGATGGATAAAAGAAGTCTTAACAGCTGCTGGTATTAACACTTATGTTTTTACGTCTCACTCGACTAGGGCAGCAGAAATGTCGGCGGCCAGGGCAAAAGACGGCCCCGTCGACCATATCCTCGCAGCCGCCGGGTGGTCCAATGAGTTGATGTTTCAACATTTTTACCATCGGCCTATTGTTAATGCGGGGTTGTTTGCAGAAACTATTTTAAGTTCTGTGTAAATTCCTCTGGTTTAAAGGGGATCTGATTCATTTCATTCTTGAAATGAATTACTGCATTTGTGGTACAAATGTTATTATGAATGCATGATTGATTATTCTCGTTCCGAGTCAATCTATGCAGTGAGAAGCCGGGATTGATCCACGGCATGAAATCACAAAGCTTTAAAATCTTCACGTAGTCACTCACGTGACTCCGAAGTAAAATAGTAAGATTAAACGAGAACTTACCTAAGTTTGAAGTTTGATCTTTATTTTATGAGGAGTTACGTAGGTGATTACGTGCCCGCCACGACCCTACCCTCTATCATAAAGGTCAGATGGAAGTTCTTGTATTACTCGTTTTAGTATGAGACTATATTACTTCGGTTCTTGTTTTTTGTGATTTCACACCGCTGCTTTGAAGATTGACGCGCAGGCGCACTGACGGGCTTCTTCACGTAATCACCTACGTAACTCCTCATAAAATAAAGATCAAACTTCAAACTTAGGTAAGTTCTCGTTTAATCTTACTACTAATCACCATGACTGTGTAGGTCTGAGGAGCTAGCTGCAGAGTGCATCTAGCACCTTAGTTACAGGACACCCCAGGATTCAGTGGCAAATCCAAACCAGAGGTCAGACTTCCTGCCTTTTGCAAAGCAGCATGCAAGCATGGAAGACATACTTGCACACTGCAGAGTAAACATAGAAACATAGAAAATAGGTGCAGGAGTAGGCCATGCGGCCCTTCGAGCCTAACCGCCATTCAATATGATCATGGCTGATCATCCAACTCAGTATCCTGTACCTGCCTTCTCTTCATACCCCCTGATCCCTTTAGCCACAAGGGCCACATCTAACTCCCTCTTAAATATAGCCAATGAACTGGCCTCAACTACTTTCTGTGGCAGGTGAGGTAGTCTGTAAGCTCTATGGCCAGCAGCCATAACTGCTACCTAACTATCATTGGACTCTGGCAAATTATATCCAAGCTCAGAAGTTCATGATAGTTACTACAATATTTGTACTTGACAGCTTCTTATTCCGTTTTTAATATGCAGCTTCCTCCCTAGCCTTGGCATTTACAGGCACACTTGGGTGTTCTCCTACGCATAGGTCTCAAGGTAATCTCTCTAAAGTCCTATAGAATCTGATACTATATATTTTTGAATGATATAGCACTAAATAAGCTATCTTACCTCTCTTGGTATATTGAGTCGCCCTGAAGGAAGGACCAGTGATATTTCACTAATAGCGGGCTGCAATTGGTCATCGTAACATGGTGCACCATCTCTGTATCATTCAGAATGCAGCCAAAATCCACTTCAGTGGTTTCAAAATGCAAGTTGGGAAAGTTCACCTCACCCCTCAAAACCACATAGTCCACTTGTGGGTGCTCCAAGTACTTAATTGCAAGAAACTCCTCTGCTACACGTGTGTACAAGTCATTCTTGTAAGATGGATCAAACTGAATTGACAGTTCCAGGTTCTCACCAACATTCAGTTTCTCGGTCTGTATGGAGAAAAGAAGCACAGGAAGACTTAGAAATAATGGAGGCATAGGCAACAATTTTAGCAGTACTAAATGAAAGCCATGTTTAAATGTTATCCCTAACTCTGTCGCCATGGATATTATCCATCTGCTTTGATTTTCAGTAGTGGTCTGGTTTTATCTCAGAGTCCCAGCATCTGCGACTTATTGCTTTCTAAAACTATTAACATCAGCATAAGAATCTCAGGACCTCACCGTAGTAATGCCGGATGGAATTAACACTGCAGTTGAATAGATCTTTCACTCACTTAATAGCCAAAGTGTGCAAGGGTGCAGAAACCTAAAGGCAGTCCCATTGCTCTCTGAGCAGGCCATTTCTTAGCAAAATGATCACAAAGACTTTCAAATTAACTGCAATGTAGGATGAGCATCAGAATAAGCTACAATGTCCGGTAGGGTAAAACAGCCTGCTGACAATCATTGTCTAGGCTTGTCTCGGTGGATACTGCTGCCTGCTGACTTAGCAAATGCAAGATTTGTGTTTAATGTGAAGCACAAACATTTATAGTGGGAGAGCGGATCACCGTACAAGAAGTTTAATAGAGAAAGTGCTCAATTGCATGTGAGTTGGAAAGTTGTTTCACGGCAAGAGAAACATTTTAAAAGGTAGAATTGGTAGGTCCTTATTCACTTTTTTTCATTCCCAGGATACAGGGTTTTATTTTATAATCCAATCCCTAATACTTCTTTTGAAATTTAGTGGTAAGTTGTCTTTTTAACCACTAATGCTGAAGGTATTCCCACAGCAGAGAGTTCAACGATTTTCATCAAGTGACAATGAAGAACAGGAAATCCTGTCTAGTACATTGGTCTCTTCTTCCTCTTCCTTATGTGGACAGATCCACTTGGAACAGGTGTAGTGAGGTAGATGACATCAAGTAGATTCCTGTTATCACAGTCTTGTCTAATATAAATATCCTTGAAGCTTTGGCCAGTTCAGTAAGGGATCACAGAGCCCATCTTCAAAATAGACGTTAAACTCTCTGACCCAAGTATATTGAGCCCCTGATCCTTTTGGTGCATCTTCCAGGTGTTGTTTAATATGAAAAATATGAATTCATTGGTGGAGTAATTTCCTCAGCAGAAGGATTTCTTGCCATGTTTGACTTGAAACCAAGATATAAAAAGTGTTTATATACAGCTCATTATGATAAGACAAGTTTGATGACTAATTTGTACGTTTAATAGTGACTGGGGCATGTGAAAAGTTTTATAGGTGAAAGAAGCATTTAATGTTGAATTGAATACTTAACAAGTTAAAGAGTTAATTAATAGTCATAGGGGTAGCTATTGGGCAAGAGCAGTAATTAAAGGAGTCAAGACATTTAATGCAGAGGAGGCATTAAACAAGTGGGAGAGGTGTTCTGCAAGTAGTAAGGTCATAGAATCAGAGTCATAAAGCTACACAGCATGGAGGCCTTCTATGACCTTCCTAATTCCATACATATTGACCAATTGCCTTCCTAAGCAAGTCCCATATGCCTTCAAACCTTTCCTATCCATGCATCTATCCAGTGTCCTTTAAGGTCATAATTGTACCCACCTCTACCACTACCACTTCTTAAGACGTACCACGCTCTTGTGAAAAAGTTGCCCCTCAGATTCCTATTAGATCTCTTCCCTTTCACGTTAAACCTATGCCCTCTAGTTTTAGACTCGCCCACCATGGGGAAAAATACTTGGCTGTTCACCTTACCTATGCCACTCTTGATTTTATAGACCTCTACGTATATACTCAATTCTAAGCCTCTTAAAGACCAGTCTCTCCTTATAACTCAAACACTCTACCCGTTGCACTTTTTTGCACCATTTTAAGTTTAATGATATCCTTTCTACAACAGGGTGCCCAGAACTGTACACATTACACCAAATATGTCCTTACCAAACTCTTGTACAGCTGTAACATGATGTCCCAACTCCTGTACTTAATATCTTAACTGAATTTGCCATCCTTACTACCGATTTGACTTGCAAATTAACTTTTTGGGAGTCCCACGCCAGCACTCCCAAGATCTCTTTGCACCTCCGATTTCTGGATTCTCTCTCCATTTAGAAAATAATCCATGCCTTTATTCTTAATATCAAAATGCATGACTCTGCACTTTGCTATACTGAATTTCATCAGCTACTTCTCTGCCCAGTCTCCTAACCTGTCCAAGGCCTTCTGCAGTGTTGTTGCTTCCTCTACACTGCTTGCCCCTCCACCTATCTTAGCATCGGCTGCAAAGCTGGCCACAAAGCCTTCAATCCCCTTATCCAATTTATTAATATACAACATGAAGAGAAGCGGCCCCAGCACTGACCCTTGCGGAACTCCACTAGTCACTGGCAGCTAACCTGAAAAGGCGCCTTTTATTGCAACTTTCTGCCTTCTGCCATCCAGCCAACCTGTTATCCATGCTAGTATCTTCCCTTTAATATCTTGGGCTCTCATCTTCCCAAGCAGCCTGACGTGCCGCACCTTATCAAAGGCCTTCTGAAAATCTAGGCAAACAACATCTATAACCTCCCCTCTGGCTGTCCTGCTATTATCTTCCTCAAAGAAATCCAGCAGATTCGTCACGCAAGATTTTCCCTTCACAAAACCATGCTGACTTCGGCCTATTATATCATGAACTTTTAAGAACTGCATAACCTCATCCTTTATAATTGACTAAAATCTTACCAACCACCGAAGCCAAGCTTACCGGCTTATAGTCTGTTTTGCTCCCTTCTTGTGCAGCGGAGTGATATTTGCAATTTTCCAATCTTTAGGAAACACTCCTAACTCTTGTGATTCTTGCAATATTACAACTAATACCTCCACAATCTCTGAGCCCACCTGCTTCAGAATCCTGGGGTGCAGTCCATCCAGTCCAGGTGACTTATTCACCCTCCGACCTTTCAGTTTTCCTAGCACCTTCTCCTTAGTAATCACCACTCCACTAACTTCCACCTCCTGACTCTCTAGGATTGCAGGCACACTGCTGGTGTTTTCCACTGTGAAGACTGATGCAAAAAAGTTGTTCAATCCCTACAATGTTACTTCAATGTTATATCCTTGAACTAAATATTGTACCCTTTATCCTTAACTGGGCATGGTGGACAGCTTGATTGTATTCCTGTATAGTCTTTTCCTTGACTGGACAACACACAAACAAAAGCTTTTCAATGTACCTCAGTACATGTGATAATAACAAACCAAACGTGTCTACGTTTCCCCCCATTGGATGCTGCAATATTAAACAGTAAACATAAAGCAACACTATAATGTAATTCTACCTTTGAAGTGACCAGTGACTCTTCATTCTGTTTCTCTACGATTGTGAAAGGTCCTTTCATGCTGAGAGTCATGGTCAGTGGCAATGGAGAGATGTTCTTTAAATCAAGAGGCTTGTATTGAGGAACCAGCATCTCATGCACGGGCTATAGTGAGCAAAACACAGTTAAACTATCAATATATGCGCAATAAAAAAACAGCTCACTTACATTAATTCTAATTTAACCAATACTTTGATAAAAAAATTATCATACTTCAAATCATTTTGTTGCCCTATCCCTCTCCATTAATGCAATCCATCCTTACACTCTAAAAGAAATGGCAAGCTGTATCATAGCATGTTGTCACGTACAGTCAATTCAGTAACATTATCACTTAATGAAAAGCTAAGGAAAAGCCTAATGAAAAGCTAAGGAACATTTATTGAAAAGCTGCAGAATGGAAAATTTTAACATCATATTGTGACAAGTATCAAAATGTTTCAGGATTCATTGTGATGATGAAATCCTCTTCTCACAATATACTTCACACTCAGGATAACAAACATAAACGACTGCACTGCTCTCATAATCAAGGTCACTCTGAGCCACCTTGCCGCAGGGTCTTTGCAGACTGTCTGGCTGAGATAAAACACACATGACATTTTTACGCTCATCGCTTCATTGCAGTGACCAAGAAAACTTTTGCCAGTAAAATAAAAACCTATTTTTGATGAAGGTGACCTTTGCATTTCAACCTGAGAGGGGGTTTGGCTCCTCTGCAAACCTCCCATTCACATTAACTCAAAATAACCAGATTTAGAATAGATATATTAGATGTGATGTTGAGGTGATGCGCTTTTAAACAAAAACAATGTAATTTATTATATCTCATCTTGATATTGATGCTCCATGAATTATGCAGCAAGCCTAGGGTATTGTTTTATTGTTTTCTTAGGGTATTTGCATGGCCCCTGTGCAGATGGAATAGTTTGTTAATACAGTTCAGGGATGCCACTGCAAAATCAAGTATGAAAAACAAACAGCAGAGTACTGCCATAAAACAACTAAAAATTACACATTCAAAGGTTTCAAAGGTCTTTTATTGTCACATGTACCAATTAAGATACAGCGATATGCGAATTACCATTACACCCATACGGAAAAAAAAGCAACCAGACATACATCTACATAAAAGTTAACATAAACATCCACCACAGCAGATTCCCCACATTCCTCACTGTGATGGAAGGCAAAAAAGTCCAATCTTCTTCCTCTTTATTCACACACATGTCATAGATTATTCTGTAAACTACAAGGAGTAAATATATTTAATTGCAATTACCTTCTCTACTCGGAAGTTCAACTGCTTTGTAGAAAGCTCCAGTATGGGTCCAATGAACTCACAAAGGATGTTCACAGTTTTCATCCTCTCCTTCCCAGATTTCTTACCAATGATGGCACTGCCCACAAGTTGCCCACGAACAACCTGCAGAGAATCAAATAGAGAATCAATTACTTAGATGCTGTGTAAATATCAGCAAAAGTAAAAAAATAGATTTTATGTATAAACAGCTTGGAGATAAGCATTTGGAATTCATAGGTTTTGGTCTCAGAATGCTCTGGAAATTCAAAGGGCATAAGCCACTTTTTCCCTGCACTGTAGTGGCAAGGGCTTACAGTATATACATATTTACTGGTGGACCACAAAGTAAGCAAATTAATTTTGCTATGAACGCAAGAATTTGCACTGTTCACTATTAGATCGTCCATTAACGAGGGATTAAAAAAGATTGAAAGGAGAAAATAGATTCAGGGAGTCATCGAGCATGTAAACAGGCCATTTGGCCCAATTAATCCATGCCAACCAGGTTTTATATCTGAGCTAGTCCTATTTGCCTGCATTTGGCCCATACTATTCTAAACCTTTTCTCCCTCAAATTGTATCACCTCCCCATATAGAAGAATTTCTCAACATTATTTCCACTGCATTAAAGCAGCACTTTTAGGAGCTCCAGCAATCCAAAAAAAACCAATATTGTTTTGTCCTATGCTTGGCAGATAAATAATAAGTAAAGAAGCTAATATCTATTCAGATGTAGGTTACAGCATTGGCATATATCCGGATAGCACTATTGATCTTTGTCCATAAGCTTTTTTTTTCATTAACTCTTTCAAGCCATTAATCTTGGGTGATCATAAGCAGAAAATGTCAGCAATTATATTTCTCCATTAACCAAGGCTGAGCCAGACCATCTGAACCTTGTCATGCTACTCTAAGCCAAGCTGAATCTCCTTTCTATCAATTATGGTCACTACCCCAGGTCACCTTTCTCCACCCCTGCTTCCGCTCAACTGCTGCATATGGTCAAGTATTAATGACCTCTCCACCCAATTATTCACCAAGCCACCTTGTATTCTCCATTAGCAAATGCCATTTAACCCACCTTTGCTCATAGATTTACATTAGTTTTTGAACCACCAACACCTAAACATTAAAATCCCATCTTCATGTGTCAATTCCTCCTCTTCACTGCCTTTCTCCACAGGTCACACAAACCAACCTTCGCCCCATCAATTCTATTTACACCATGCAGCTTCGGAAAATCAGCCAGAAAAATCAAGCCACTATAATCACTATAATGTTGATTTGTACAGGTGAATTAGGTTATGGGGAGAAGGCAGGACAATGGGGTTAGGAGGGAGAGATAGATCAGCCATGATGAATGGTGGAGTAGACTTGATGAGCCGAATGGCCTAATTCCATTCCTATTCCTTATGACCTTATGACCTTAAGGGCAATTTTCACCCTGATCATTCCCTTTTCTTCCCTCTCCGATTGGGCAGAAGATATAAAAGATTGATAGCACATACCGCCAAATTCAAGAACAGGTTCTCCCTGCTGTTATCAGCTGATTGAACATTTCTCTCACTAGCTAGGTGCAGTTTCAGTCTTCCAACCTACCTTAAAGCAGACATTGAACATTTTTATCTGATAGGCTGTGGGCCGAGCATCAAAAATGTGTTTAGAATTTAACTTTCGTGAGCCATGTCTCGGAACTACATGAAATTTTGCACAGATTTAGATAAAATATAATTGAGAAGGAAGTCATAACTCGTCAGTGCCAAAAGTTGCACATTAATTAATTAAACTAATTAGAAAATGAGATCGAAAATGTAAGCGCCATCTAGTGTCCAATGCCCATATTACACCATGGCGAGCCTAATTCCATGACTGTAATCATATATAAAATAATATAATGAATATAATTGTGAGTGTGTATTTTGAATGAGACTGCCGCAGAGGTCCGTCTCCTGAACCAGCCTAATTAATGGGTGAGGGCAGTTCCTGTGGGTTCACCCGTTTACTGAACGCCACTGACTGCCAGTGTGCAGAGTGGGGGTCACGGCCATAGTGGGATTGGGGCAGTGCCAGGCTGGGAGAAGCCCAAGGCATCTTCCACTGACAGGAAATTGCCTAACCCTAACCCTAACTCCCCCCCCCCCCCTCCAGAGCTGCCCACGAATGGAGCTGCAGCCGGTTTGGGACTGGCTGTTGGCTCCGTAAGTGTGGCCCAGCAGCACGTCCACCTCGGCCAGCATGCCCTTCTGGATCATTGTGGTGATGATGGTGGGGAGCAGCACTGCCCTGCACCAGGGCCGCCTTCAGCACCCCCATAGCGCTGGCTTCGTCAGTCCGCCCACTCGCTCGCTGCAACACCGGCCTACCGACAGCCCGACTGACCACTCGCCGCACCCACCGGCCATCCGACCACGCACAGCATCCACCAGTCGTCCAACCACTCACAGCACACACCAGAGGCTTGGTCCAACTCTCACCACCCACCGGAGGCCTGACCGACCACTCTCACCACCCACCGGAGGCCCAGCCCGACCAACCACTCTCACCACCCACCGGAGGCCCGGCCCAACTCACACCACCCACCGGAGGCCAGGCCTGACCGACCGCTCTCACCACCCACCAGCGGCCTGGCCCAACTCTCACCACCCACCGGAGGCCCGGCCTGGCCCGACCGACCGCTCTCACCACCCACCGGAGGCCCGGCCCGACCGACCGCTCTCGCCACCCACTGGAGGCCCGGCCCGACCGACCGCTCTCACCACCCACTGGAGGCCCGGCCCAACTTTCACCACCCATTGACAGCCCAACCGATCCTCCACAGCATCCATTGGCCTACCTACAGCCTGACCGACAGACTGGTCGATTGACCGACTGATTTGTTATTCATCATTTTTATTTAACAGTTCACATCATAACTTTATAAAGTTAAATCATTTGAAAAACAAATGATCAGCAAGGTTAGCATTCCTTGGAAACCTTGTTATTGTTTTGATATTATTAGGAGGCAGCCATGATCCCAGGGTCCTCGCTGCCTAGCGACCATAAAACAAAGCGCGGGATTGGTCAATTTGCGTCCGACCTCAATGTCACACATGCATTGATTGGGCAATTACTACTCGGAAAATTTGTGGTTTTTCTCATATTTCTTAAAAATGTGCAGATTTTGGTCTTGACGAGTTTCAGGTATGATTTATATAGTATTTTTACACAATATGTTAAAAATACAGGTAGTTCCATGAGTTGGGTCATCAACTTGAACGAAAAAGCTCCTCGGCCCACAGCCTATGAACTTTCTCTGCAGCTTCATCTCTATAACACTGAAACACTATATTCGGTATTCAGTTTTTCTTTTTGCATTACCTATGTATGGCTTGATTGTACTTGATCTGATGAAATACTATGCCAAGTTTTTTGTTGTATCTCAGTACACATGGCAAAAATAAAGCAATGTTCTTCAGTCCTACAATCTTCAGACATCTAAATTCCTCCGATTCTGACCACTTGCACATATTCAATTATAAATACAATTGTAGGCGGTCCCTTCAGCAATCTAAACCATAAGCTTCCAAAAATCACTCTACCCCAATCCCCTTTTATGCAAATCTATCCCAAGATCCCGTAATGTGATTTGGTGACAAAAAATATTTTGAAAAGGCTCCTGTGAAGTATGTTTAAGGTAGTTTTCTTAACAAAGGTTGGTCAAAGAGATGGATTTTGCAATGATAATTCAAGCTGCTCATGGAATGGAAAGGTACTATGAGTGAATTCTAGAGACAATGACTGGGAAAGCTGAAAGGTGGCCTGGAAGGAAATATGCACAGAAACCAAGGGTCTGAAAACAAATGCCGATGTAAAGATGGGAAAGATGATAGTTTAGTAAAAGTGAGCCATAACTTACAGGTGTGAATTTAAAATTCTATCAATTCATGTTCATAAGTTATAGAAGTAGAATTAGAGCATTTGGCCCATCGAGACTACTCCACCATTAAATCATGGCTGATCTCAGCCTCCAAATCCCATTTTCCTGTCGTCTCCCCATAACTGTTGACATCCGTTCGAATCAAGAATGTGTCTATCACTGCCTTAAGAATATCCACTGACTTGGCCTCCACAGCCCCCTCTGGCAATGAGTTCCACAGATAAACTACCCTCTGATTAAAGAAGTTCCTCCTCACCTTTCTAAAAGAGCGCCCTTTAATTCTGAGGGCGCTCTTTAAAGGGCGCTCTTTTAGAAAGGTGAGGAGGAACTTCTGGTCCTAGACTCTCCCACTAGTGGAAACATTGTTTCCACATCCACTCTATCGATGCCTTTCATTATACTGTAAGTTTCAATGAGGTACCCACCCAACCTTCTAAATTCCAGCCAGTAGAGGCCCCCCAGTGCTGTCAATCGCTTATCATATGCTAACACACTCATTCCTGGAATCATTCTTGTAAACCTCCTCTGTAACCTCTTCAGAGCCAGCACATCCTTCCTCAGATATGGGGCCCAAATTATCTCACAGTACTCCAAATGCGGCCTGACCAGCACCTTATAGAGCCTCAGCATTACTTCTCTTGTATTCCAGTCCTCTTGATATAAATACCAGCATTGAATTTGCCTTCCTTACTACCAATTCGACTTGCAAATTAACTTTTTGGGAGTACTGGTGCATGACTTTTGCACCTCCGATTTCTGGATTCTCTCTCCATTTAGAAAATAATCTACACCTTTATTCTTATTACCAAAATGCATGACTCCGCACTTTGCTATACTGAATTTCATCTACCACTTCTCTGCCACTCTCTGAACCTGTCCAAGGCCTTCTGCAGTGTCCTTGCTTGCTCCACACTGCCTGTCCCTCCACCTATCTTAGCATCATCTGCAAACTTGGCCACAAAGCCTTCAATCCCCTTATCCAAATCATTAATATACATGAGGAGAAGCGGCCCCAGCACCGACCCTTGCCGAACTCCATTAGTCACTGGCAGCTATCCTGAAAAAGCGCCTTTTATTGCAACTTTTTGCCTTCTGCCATCCAACTAACCCGCTATCCATGTTAGTATCTTCCCTTTGATACCATGGGCTCTCTTCTTCCCTAGCAGCCTGACGTGCGGCACCTTATCGAAGGCCTTCTGAAAATTCTGAAATTAACAGGTTTAAGGGACTGCTTGGATCAGCCATTGAGCTAGATGTATCAATCATCTCATGTTGCCAATCCAAATACTCACACACAAATTAGCAAACAAATAACTGTGGATATATCTCAATTTAAAGAGTTGTGATTATTAAAATAAAATTGAAGCGGTACATTAGAATTATTCCTGAAAAGACAGTGAGAGTCAGGTGAAGTTAAAGAAGTAAATATAATATATTTGACTTATTTTTTAAAAGACATGTTTCCTTACCTTAGGCTCGTCTGATTCTCCCTCTAATACCAGGATAGCACTTTGGCCTGGATTGAGGTCCATGCGCAGTGGTCTGACTTTGAAGCAGGGAACGTAATGCCCCATTAGAGGGGGGGAGATTTTATATTTCATATCAAGAGATATGGGGTGTTTCTGCGGAGTGGGCTTAAAAATGAGGGGAAATCCTTCAGTCTTCCAATAAATTTGATGGTGGCGCCGACCACAGTTCGTCAGCTTAACTGAATAGCGGCAAACTTGAGAACTGTTATAAATAAACATGACATAAATGCTTATCAAGATTTCCGATTAACGTGTTAGTAGTCATGTTAGTAGTTGTTAACATGTTAACCTGTTGGTAGTCACTATAATGAGCCAACAGGAGCACCCAGGGACCCAATCTCATGACAAGAGCATGTAAATGCAGGCTCAGCTATTAAGCTCTGAGAAGCAATATCATAGAAACATAGAAACATAGAAAATAGGTGCAGGAGGAGGCCATTTGGCCCTTCATTGTGATCATGGCTGATGGTCCCCAATCAATAACCCGTGCCTGCCTTCTCCCCATATCCCTTGATTCCACCAGCCCCTAGAACTCTATCTAACTCTCTCTTAAATCCATCCAGTGATTTGGCCTCCGCTGCCCTTTGTGGCAGGGAATTCCACAAATTCACAACGCTCTGGGTGAAAACGTTTTTTCTCACCTCAGTCTTAAATGGCCTCCCCTTTATTCTAAGACTGTGACCCCTGGTTCTGGACTCGCCCAACATTGGGAACATTTTTCCTGCATCAAGTTTGACTAGTCCTTTTATAATTTTATATGTTTCTATAAGATCCCCCTCATCCTTCTAAACTCCAGTGAATACAAGCCTAGTCTTTTCAATCTTTCCTCATATGACAGTCCCGCCATTCCAGGGATCAATCTCGTGAACCTACTCTGCACTGCCTCAATCACAAGGATGTCCCTTCCTCAAATTAGGAGACCAAATATCGCAAGAATTCAACCTCATTTAAGCTCTTATTGTCAATAAATGCATCTTCAAATGCCACACCACCAATTTCAAGCATTATGCAATTCACCATATCCTATAACTCCCCACCAACAATCCCTGAGAATAATGGCTTCAACTAAACTTTCACAAACTTTTCAACTAATGCTCCATTGTATAACCACCCACTCAACCTAACACCTACAACTCACATGATGTGCACACTACCATCCACTTAACGATGACAAACGTATCATCAAAGAAATTATCACTACATTTGTACCACAATCAGCCTGAAGAAAGGTTCCGACCCAAATCGTCACGTATCTATTTTCTCCAGAGATGCTGCCTGACTCGCTGAATTACTCTAGAATTTTGTGTCTTTCTTTGGTATAAACCAGCAGCTGCAATTCCTTTTCATTACATATGATTATCTTTCAAACTAACTGATTTCTACTTCCTTCATTATTTCACACCATGAGTTCCACATTAAAGAAAAAAAATCTCATGTCTCTTCTAGTTCCTTTGTAAATTACCTTTAATCTGTACCTTCTGATAAACAGTTTCCATTTGAAAAGGAGACTAGTTTTCTGATGGAAATTGTTTATCATTATTTTCACCATCAAAATCGTTCAACACTTCTATTAAATTTGACTTCAAAATTTTCTGCTCCAATGAGCACCACAAATTTACCTCAAAATTACACTCATGAATAGTGATGGGGTCATTAAAATTCAGTCTAAAATAATAAACACTTTGTGATAAAATAGATTTGTGCTTGATCTTTGAAGTTCCATATGGACATTTTTTTTTCTAATGCTTATTAAAATACCCACAATTGGTTTGTGCCCATAACAATCCAGGGCAATTGCAGAGCTGAACACATGAAGGGTCGTTTTACAGGCCCCTCTGTACTTTTCCCTTCTTCTGGCCACCACCTGTTATATAAAATGTATGCATAATACCTGCAGGTACAAACAGAACTTGAGGATTCATGCTGCCAGGTATTCTTCATGATTGTGGCAATATATCCATCAATAACAATGCTGAGAGTTCTAGTTTCACTTAAAGCTCTATTTAATGCCTCCCTGCACCTCTCAAGTCATGGCTGCTGTAGAGCTTGGCAGGCATTCTGCCAGTTGATCTGGTCTGAGAGGCTATTAAGAAATAGGCATCTTAGCAAAGCTGCAGTGAAGGCAGAGGTAGAGGAGGCAGAATGGAGAGATCCATCTGCAGAAAATCTATAGGTGCGGACACTGCTAAGAGTCAAAATCTAAGGACAGAGAGTGGGTTGACTGCATTGCCTTAACCACAGGGGAGATGATGCATGTCATCACTGAATCTGTAGACTTATGCAATTGAAGAGGACTGGTGGGATATTGTCATACCGGATCTCCTTCTTATATTCTTATTTCCCTTCATAGAGTATGGAACATATGACTGCAAACAGTACCGCACAAGAACAGGCCTTCGGCCTACGATGTTTCCACTGACCATGATGCCAATCTAACTAATCCTATCAGTCTGCACATGATCCGTGTTGCTTTATTTCCTTGTCTGTACAAATGCTTCTTGAACATTGCTATCATATCTGCTTCCACCCTGGCTGCACATTCCAGGCACCCACAACTCAATGCAAAAAAAACTCTCCCCTCTCACCTTAAATCTTTGCCTTATAGTCGTTTGACATTTCATTTCAGAATCAGAATCAGAATCACACTTTATTCGCCAAGTATGTTTTGCAACATACGAGGAATTTCATTGGCCAGGTCAGTCATACAATTAAAAGCAACAAATCACTCAAAAACACATTTTAACATGAACATCCACCACAGTGACTCCTACACATTCCTCACTGTGATGGAATGCGAAATAAATTTCAAGTCCTTCCTTATGTTCTTCCTCGGTCGGGGGCCTCGAGCCCTCCGGTGATGGGATGGTCTTAACTCCCGTAGCCGGTGGCATTCGGGCCCTCCGCATCGAGGCGTTCAGCTCCTGCATCAGGGGAATGTCAGCTCCCCCATGCCGGGCGATCGAACCTTGCGTCGGGGCTGGTCGAGCCTTCCGCGGCGTTGGAGCTCCCGACTAGCCTCTCCCGAGACTGCGAGCCCTTGATAGTAAGTCCATGGTGGTCGTGGTGTGAGCGATCCCAGGCAAGGGATCCGCTCCGGTGTTAAGTCTGCGCCCCGCGGTGGGGCTCACGACAGTCCGAGGCAGCTTCTAGCTCCAGCGATGGTAGGCCGCAGAGCCACGGAGAATGTGATCCGAAAATTGATCAGATCTCCAGAAAGGTAGGAACTTGAAAAAAAGTTTCCCCTGATCCCCTCCCCTCACATAAAACAAACCGAAGAACATTAAAACCAACTTTTAACAAACTAAAAAATAACAGAAAGAAAGAAAAAAAAAACGAAGACTGCCGGCAGGGCTGCCATCTCCCCGGCGCCGCTGGTGGTCTCAACCTAATTTACAATGTAACATCAGGTGGTTAAAACAAGCCACGCTTACTTTTCCTATTCTGTGATTTTAACCTCTAAAACAATTCCCCATTAAATGTTTCAGATGCCTCAACTGGAAGGTCCTGGATGGGGCTACTTGCCTGAATACTGATCCAAGATTCAGATGTGGTCCAAAGGGTTTGTTAGATATGATGGTACATCCAATGCCCTTGGCTTGTACACAGATGCTTTTTGAATGACCGTTCTCTATCAATAAGTGCAACTTGTCTTCACACCAGATGGTGTCATCAAGATGTGCTATAATAGTCACATCAACATGTCCATGAGGAGGGATCACAGTTTCACTGGGTTCCAAGTGCCATTTTGAGTTTTCTAGTGCCTAAGATATAGATCAGAGACAATCCATTAGTGTTACGAAGCAAGTCAAATTACCTAATCTGTACTAAAATTTCTGTGAATATAAACCAGATTGGAATTGGTTTATTATTGCAACATATGCTGAGATACAGTGAGGAGGTTAGTTTACATGCTGTGCAGTAGGGATTAACGGGTCCCTTTCAGAATGGCAGGCAGTGACTAGTGGGGTACCACAAGGCTCGGTGCTGGGACCGCAGCTATTTACAATATACATCAATGATTTGGTGAAGGGATTCAAAGAGTAACATTAGCAAATTTGCAGATGATACAAAGCTGGGTGGCAGTGTGAACAGTGAGGAGGATGCTATGAGAATGCAGGGTGACTTGGACAGGTTGGGGGAGTGGGCAGATGCATGGCAGATGAAGTTTAATGCGGATAAATGTGAGGTTATCCACTTTGGTAGCAAAAACAGGAAGACAGATTACTATCTAAATGGCGTCAAGTTGGGAAAAGGGGAAGTACAACGGGATCTGGGGGTCCTTGTTCATCAGTCTATGAAAGTAAGTATGCAGGTACAGCAGGCAGTGAAGAAAGCGAATGGCATGTTGGCCTTTATAACAAGAGGAATCGAATATAGGAGCAAAGAGGTCCTTCTGCTGTTGTACAGAGCCCTAGTGAGACCACACCTGGAGTATTGTGTGCAGTTTTGGTCCCCTAATTTGAGGAAGGACATTCTTGCTATTGAGGGAGTGCAGCGTAGGTTTACAAGATTAATTCCCGGGATGGCGGGACTGTCATATGCTGAGAGAATGGAGCAGCTGGGCTTGTACACTCTGGAGTTTAGAAGGATGAGGGGGATCTCATTGAAACATATGATTGTTAAAGGTTTGGACACGCTAGAGGCAGGAAACATGTTCCCGATGTTGGGGGAGTCCAGAACCAGGGGCCACAGTTTAAGAATAAGGAGTAAGCCATTTAGAACAGAGATGAGGAAACACTTTTTCTCACAGAGAGTGGCGAGTCTGTGGAATTCTCTGCCTCAGAGGGCAATGGAGGCAGGTTCTCTGGATGTTTTCAAGAGAGAGCTAGATGGGGCTCTTAAAAATAGCGGAGTCAGGGGATATGGGGTGAAGGCAGGAACGGGGTACGGATTGGGGATGATCAGCCATGATCACATTGAATGGCGGTGTTGCTCGAAGGGCCGAATGGCCTACTCCTGCACCTATTGTCTATTGTCTATTGTCAATTTTCTATAAATCATACTATACATGAGAACAACCAAGCCATACGCAAGTACAAGTGGAAAGAGAAAAATACCAGAGCATAGAACATTTTGTTACAACATTATAGTATTACAGTTAAAAAGAAAGTGCAAATTAAAAAAAGTGCAAGGACCATGATGTGGTAGGTTGGAAGATCGGGATTACAACCTTTGTTGATGAGAAGAACAATCAGTAGTTGGATATAACTGGGAAAGAAGCTGTTCCTGAATCTGGGGCTTCTGTATCTTCTTAAGCTTTTGTATCTTCTAATCGACAGGAGAGGGGAGGAAAAGAAATGACCTGTATGTAAATGTTCTTGATTATGTTGGCTACTTTCCTAAGGTGGCATGAAGTCTAGATGGAGTCGATGATGGGGAGGTTGGTCTGTGTAATGGACTGGGCTACATCCACAACTCTCTGCAATTTCTTACGTTCCTGGACAGAGCAGTAGCCAACCAAGCTACAATACATCCCGATAGGATGCTTTCTATAGTGCATCTGCTGAAGATGGTATGAGTTGTTGGAGACATGCCAAACATCCTTAGTCTTCTGAGGAAGTATTGGCATTGGTGCACTTTCTTGGTCATAGCTTCAATGCAGTTGATCCATGACCAATTGTGGTGTTTTTTTCACCGAGGAACTTGAATCTTTCGACTATTTCCATTTAAGCATCTTTGATGATAGGGCTATACACAATTCTGTTTCCTGAAGTCAATAATGAGCTCATCCTTACTGACGTTGAGGAAGAGTTTGTTGGCTTGGTATCACGTTACTAAGCTGTCTATCTTCTTCCTGTACTCCATCGAGTAATTGTTCAAGATCCAGCCCACAACGGTGTCATCTTGTAAATGGAAAATGAGCAGATTTTGGCCACATCAGGTCCTTAATATATAAGGAATATATTAAGGACCTGAAAGCACAACCTTGCACGACATTGGTGTTGTGAATTATAGGGAGGACACTTTATGCTTATACCTACTGTTTAATAATAATAATGGATTGGATTTATATAGCGCCTTTCTAATACCCAAGGCGCTTTACATCGCATTATTCATTCACTCCTCAGTCACACTCGGTGGTGGTGAGCTACTTCTGTAGCCACAGCTGCCCTGGGGCAGACTGACGGAAGCGTGGCTGCTAATCTGCGCCTACGGCCCCTCCGACCACCACCAATCACTCACACGCATTCACACACATTCACACGTTTGTGATCTATAGGTCAGGAAGTTGAAGATCCAGTTGAGGTGGGTGCTGACTCCTCAGTCCAGGAGATTAGAGATAAATTTGTATAAAGACTGAAAGAACCATTGTACCAAGAACCAGGATGTAAAAATGATGTCGCTGATACTAGTGAATGGAATTTATATATGTCAACAACTTCATGAAAACAGGAGCGGTGAATGTAAGGGAGAAACAAATGTTACCATTTTATTATCACATAGCATAACATCTAGACTGAATTTCTACCATAATACAAATAACATGACATTTTCAATTTTCAACTAATGATCCAAAGTGCATACATGAAGCACAAAATACAGTTCAAATTCTGCATTTTCTAACATTATATTGGAGTGCCAAAAACACTGCAGATGCTGGAAAACTGAAATAAAAACAGAAATTGTGGAAAGCACTCCTGTCAGGCAGCATCCAGAGAGAAATAAATAGTAAATGTTTCAGGTCTGGGATGCTTCATTAGACTAGCACCTGCATTTCCTCCTTTCTTAAATGTTCTACATAGTCAGATAGATACCAGAGTTTAACATTAATGGAACAGCTTGGCAAGAGGTGCAGTTAGTTCTGAAGCAAAGGTCTTCAGTACTGCAACTGAAATGATGTATATCCTTTAACCTTTGATGTATCCATGCTTTTCAACCATTTCACACTATCTTGTTGAGCAAATTGCATGGATGAGCAATGACTTCTGGGTTAGTGGGAATCTCAGGAGGAAGCTAACATGAATCATCTATTTGACACTTCTGGCTACAGGTGGTTGTGATTGCTTCAGTCATATGTAGCACCCACATGCTGGTCCCTGCTACCACTGAAGATGGGGTTATTCCACCTCCTTTAGTTGCTTAACTCCACCATCCCTGAAGGATATAGAGCTGCAGATATTTAATCTGATCTCTTGGTTGTGAAATAACTTTGCACTATCCACTGCATGCTGCTTAGCTGCTCAGTATACTTGTAGACCAGCTTCACTAGACTACTCATTTGAATGCTCAGTTAAGACTGGTGCTGCTGCTGATATCCTTTAGACTTTAGAGATACAGCGCGGAAACAGACCCTTCGGCCCTCCGAGTACATGCGCCAACTTGTGATCACCCCATACACGGACACTATCCTACATAATATGCACAATATTTTTTTTGTACCAAAGCCAATTAACCTACAAACCTGTACAACTTAGAAGTGTGGGAGGAAACCAGAGCACCCAGGGAAAACCCATGTGCTCACAAACTCCATACAAACAGCACACATTGTCAGGATTGAACCCAGTCCCTGGCACTGTAAGGCAGCAACTCTACTGTTGTGTCTTCTGCACTCCTCATGACATCAAGGTTGATACCTGGGCTTGACAGAAATGGTAGAGTGACCAATATGACAGCCCATTACACATGCCTGCTGCTGATGACATGTTACAACACCTCATGGATGCCCAGTTTTGAGTTGACCAAGTGCAGTATAAAACATCCGATAATCTTCTATCTATATCTATCTATCTATCTATATCTATCTATACATATTATATTAAAACTCTGTGGCTGCCTGACTTGTGGCTGCCTGACTTGTGGCTGCCTGACTTGTGTCTGCCATCCGCCTGACTTGTGTCACAAATCCCCTTTGATACCGCCCTAGGCCCACACAGCACGCGGAAACGCCAATATTTTTTTTAAAAGATAGTTTGTGGGGGCGGGTGCTTAGTGTCTGTCACTTTGCGAAGGCGGGCACGCGCTCTCCATTCAAAAAGACGCTCTCACCTGTGGGGGCGCTTGCTTAGTGAAGAGTGCATTTCATTTCAAAGATTTTTTTTTTTTTAAGTGCATTTCATTTAAAAGATTAATTTTTTAATATTAACATTTGATTGCATTTCATTGTTAATTTCTTTATTTTTATAACTGTAAATTATAAATCTTCAAGTGCATTTCATTTTTTAAATTAACATTTGATTGTATTTCATTGTTAAATTCTTTATTTGTTTTACATTGAATTGAATTATTTATCACAACATTACTAATTTTTAACACTAACTTTTAATTACAAATACCATTTAAAAAAATTAATTTGCTGTCTTTTCATTGACAGCTTAGATTCTAAATCATTCAGAAAAATTCAATTTTCAATAATAAAATCCAGTCTTTCATTGCCAACTGAGATTCTGTTTTCAAATCATGCCAAGAGGAAGGGAATAGACATACAGGACGGTCGTGTAATGAGAAAATGAGACATCGAGAAGTAATGAGGAGGAGAAAAGAACAACTGACTCAGCAAGAAAGAACACAACATCTCCGAGATAATCTGGAGATAAACCAGGAGAGAAGGGCACAACAGACACAGCCAGAAACATCTCAATGTCTCCAAGATAGTCGGGGTACACAGCGTGAGAGAAGTGAACATGAGACGAACCAGGAGAAAAGGGGACAAGAGACACAGCCTGAAACATCTCAGTGTCTACAAGATAGTCGGGGTAGACAGCAGAAGAGAAGTGCACATGAGATGCAGCAAAAAACAACTCAACGTCTCATAGTAAAACGAGAGAGAGAGAGCGCAAGAGAAAGGCTGAAGAGACGCATCAAGAAAGAAGTCAACGTCTCAAAAATCAACGAGAGAGGGAGGAAGAGATAAGGGATAAAGAGATGCTGCCAGAAAGAAGAAAACGTCTCATAAAAAAACGAGAGAGAGAGCTGGAGAGAATGATTCAAGAGACAGAGCCAAAAAGTAGTCAACATCTCAAAAATAAACGAGAGATGGAGCAGGAGACAAGGACTCAAGAGACAGAGCCAGAAAGAAGTCAACGTATCAGAACTCAACGAGAGAGAGAGCAGGAGAGAATGACTCGAGAAACGGAGCAAAAAAGAAGTCAACGTCTCAAAAAAAACCGAGAGATGGAGCAGGAGAGAAGGACTCAAGAGACAGAGCAAAAAAGAAGTCAATGCCTCAGAGAAAAACGAGAGAGCACAAGAGAAAGGCTGAAGAGACGCATCAAGAAAGAAGTCAATGTCTCAGAAATCAATGAGAGAGGGAGGAGGGAGGAGAAGGGATAAAGAGACGCTGCCAGAAAGAAGAGAACGTCTCAGAAAAAAACGAGAGAGAGAGCAGGAGAGAATGACTCGAGAAACGGAGCAAAAAATAACGTCTCAAAAAAAACCGAGAGAGGGAGAGAAGGACTCAAGAGACAGAGCCAAAAAGAAGGCAATGTCTCAGAGAAAAACGAGAGAGAGAGCGCAAGAGAAAGGCTGAAGAGACGCATGAAGAAAGAAGTCAATGTCTCAGAAATCAACGAGAGAGGGAGGAGGAGAGAAGGGATAAAGAGACACTGCCAGAAAGAAGAGAACATCTCAGAAAAAAACGAGAGAGAGAGCAGGAGAGAATGACTCGAGAAACGGAGCAAAAAATAAGTCAACGTCTCAAAAAAAAACGAGAGAGGGAGCAGGAGAGAAGGACTCAAGAGACAGAGCCAAAAATAAGTCAACGTCTCAGAAATAAACGAGAGACGGAGCAGGAGAGAAGGACTCGAGAAATGCATCAAGAAACAACTCAACACCTTGAGGAACATCAAGAAAGAATACAAATGAGAAGGGATGCAGAGATGGGAGATGAAAGAATTAGAAGGCTGGATGAACAACAAAATGCACGACTTACAAGGAGAAATATTAATGCTGATGTTGGTCAAATGACCTATGTTTGCGTTCATTGTCGAGCTAATCGCTACTCGGGAGAAACGACCTACTTTTGCTGCATGAAGGGTAAGGTCAACATTGCTCCTCTGAAAACACTCCTGAATGCACTCATTAATTTGTATACAGGTGACACGCCACAAGCACATGAGTTCCAAAAGAATATTAGACAATACAATTGCCTCTTTCAATTCACGTCATTTGGTGCAAAGGAAGTGGTGTCACATGGATGGAATCCTTCAGTGATCATTCAAGGCCAGATTCATCATTTCATTGGTTCTTTGATGCCTGACCAAGATCAACAAAGTAAATTCTTACAAATCTATTTCATGGACCCGTAAGATAGCATTGAGTTGCGAATGAGTATACTCCAAGATGCTGGTATTCAAAGGGACACTGTTGAAATGCTTGAAAACATGATAAGACTAAACAACCCTTACATTCATTCACTTGTGATGGCGATGGAGAGAATTAGAGATTTACCGGAGGCATCAATCATTATTGATCCCAATTATCGGCCACCTTTCCAACATGAACGGAGGTTTAACACGCAAACTGCAAATGAAGTTGCCGTCCTTATAGCAAACAGTAAAGAGCCTGTGGCAACATCACGCCACATTGTCTTGAGAAGAGGAAGAGGAGGAGCAGAAGGTGGTCTGCAAATCATTTCAGAGTCCCATAGGTCTTATGACAGTTTCAATACATCCTTTTCTTTCCACTTGGTGATGACGGGTGGGCATTCACAACTCCAAATGAGTACCGGCAGAAAATTAGACACTAATGCGATATTATGCATATAGGGTCATGAATCATAACAATGAATTCAACCAGTTTTGAGAGGAGACGACTCTTCCAACAATATCTTGTTGATATGGCGGCTAAAAATGGAAGGTGATAGACTTAATTATATTCGCATGAATCAGGTATCGTTGAGGTCAACGACATACAAAGGACTGACGGATGCATTACATGATGATGATGACTTGCAAAACATTGGAAGGCGCATAATCCTCTCTTCAACATTTGTCGGTGGTCCAGATATATGATGGGACGATTGCCAGGACGCAATGATGTTTGTTCGGAAGTATGGTACTGCTGCATTCTTCATTACAATGACCTGCAATCGAATTGGAGCGAGATCCGACAGTGCCTCTTTCCAAATCAGCAGCCGTCTGATAGAGTAAGCTGGTTAATAGCAAGAGTATTCAAGCTGAAAAGAAAAATATTCATGAAGACCGTAACTGGACCAGATGGCTTCTTTGGAAACTGTATTGCTTTCATCTTGACTATGGAATATCAGAAGAGAGGCTGCCTCATTTCCATTGTCTGCTTTGGCTTGATGAAGCGAGTAAGCCAAGACCTCAACATTATGAAAAGATTTGTGCAAGCTGAAATTCCCAGACCCACAAGCAGATACTGAGCTGCATAATTGGTACTCAAGCACATGATCCATGGACCGTTCTGCAAGGCCACATCTCGATGTTGGAAGGAAGGAAGATGCACCAAGAGATTCCCAAAGCCATTTGTCGAAAGCACAATGTATGGAGATGATTCGTATCCTCTGTACAGGAGAAGATCTCCAGCAATGGGAGGATTTCAGGGACATCAAGCAGGACGTCCGTTACCGACTATTACTTCTAATTGGGTTGTGCCCTATAATGCAGAACTATTGAAGGCTTTCAAATGTCACCTCAACGTCGAAATATGCTGCTCTGTACAGTCAATCAAATACGTCATCAAGTACACCTTGAAGGGATGTGATCAGGCAGCTTTTGGAATTAACGTAAATGACGAGATTAAACAGTACCTGAATGGAAGATACATTGGTCCTTCAGAGGCGGCGGCATCAGTCCTTGGATTCCTTACTCATGAGAGACACCCCCCTGTCATTCGACTTGATGTACATCTACCAGACCAACAACAAGTATTTTTGATGCTGCTCAGCAAGGGATGAATGATGGAATGGCGAGAACCACTTTGACTGAATTTGTTCGATTGAGTTCTGAAGATCCATTTGCAAGAACACTATTGTATGTGATGTACCTCGATTTTATACATGGAGCAGCAAGAGATGGCAAAGAAGGAAGGTTGGGAAGAGAGTGGATAACTTCCCAGGTATCTTTGAAGTCAACGTTATTGGACGAATATATGTCATTTCTCCAAAACACGGAGACCTCTTCTACATGAGACTGCTTCTGCATCACGTGAAAGGACCAATGTCTTTTGAGTCTTTGAAGACACATAATGGAGTAATTCTTCCTTCCTTCAAAGACGTCTGCAGAGAAAGAGGTTTGTTGGAAGCTGAGGACCATTGGCAACAAACAATGGAAGATGCTGAGATGACAAGGCTCCCCAGGGCAATCAGGGATTTGTTTGTTCTGCTGACAAATACTGACATCAACGATCCTCTACAATTATGGGATCGCTTCAAGAATTGCATGTCTGAGGATTACCTTGAAAGCGAGCGAAGAAGAAAAAGTGATCGGAATATCACAATTGATGACAGACATCATGATCAAGCTCTGTTTTATATTCAGGACAAGCTTGAGAATTGCAACACCACACTGGAAAATGTTTCCTTGCCTCGACCAAGAAATGAAAGGATGGACATTGATGGTGAAAATGTTGATTTACTTAATGAATTGAATTACAATAGATCAGAACAACAGCGATTTGTTGATGAGAATGAGCCTCTGCTGAATGCTGAGCAGAGAGAAGTTTATGACCATGTGTGCGACTGCTTGCAAAGGAATCTATCTTCAATGATTTTCATTGACTCACCAGGAGGAACAGGAAAGACATTTATCATAAATTTGATCCTTTCCACAGTTAGAGCTCAAGGTCAAATTGCCATTGCTGTAGCATCGTCTGGTATCGCAGCCACATTAATGCCTGGTGGAAGAACTGCACATTCTCGATTCAAGATACCTATCCATGTGACGGAGGATTCAACATGCAACATCAACAGCAACTCTAAAACGGGAGATTTCTTCAGGAGAGTGAAGCTCATTGTTTGGGATGAGTGTCCAATGATTAGGAGGGAGTGCTTTGAAGCAGTGGATAGAACTCTTCAAGATGTATGCCGCAAAAGGATCATTTTGGCGGAATTCTTACCATTTGTTGTGGTGATTTTAGACAACTCCTTCCTGTAGTGAAGATGGGAAGTTATATTGATGTTCAAAATGCCTGCATCAAGACATCGTACTTGTGGCGGACTTTCACAAAGTTTCAATTGAAGAGAAATATGCGATTGACCGAAGGAGAGGATGATTATTCTAAATTTTTGTTGGATGTAGGAGAGGACAACATTGCAAAGAATGAAGACAATGAAATTAACATTCCAGAAGACATGATTCTTTCAGCAAGAACACTGGATGACTGCATTGATTATATCTATCCAGCATTTGACCACCCTGCAACATTATTCTCTAACAATTGTATCTTGGTTCCTCACAATGATACGATGAGAAAAATCAATTCTATGTGTGTCAGACGCTTCCCTGGAACCATGAGGGTGTACTATTCTTTCAATTCTGTCACTGACGGAACGAATTCAACTCACTTCCCAACGGAATTCCTCGATTCAGTTGAGATCTGTGGATTACCACCACACAAATTGGAGTTGAAGAAAGGATCTCCAATTGTTTTTAATCAGAAACTTGCAACCTCCAAAGCTATGCAATGGAACAAGGTTAATTGTAGAACAGCTACACAATAATCTCATCGTTGCTAGAATGAACATGGGGGCCTACAAAGAAGAGATTGTTCTCATTCCTAGGATGAAGATCAATTTGTCAGAAGATGAAAAACATTCCCATTAGGCGGAGCCAATTCCCTATTCTGTCGAGTTTTGCGATGACAATTCATAAGGCACAAGGACAAACCATGGAAGAAGGTCTTGATATACCTTGAGAAACCAGTATTTCAACATGGCCAACTATATGTAGCTCTTAGCAGAGGAAAGGTGAAGGAACAAGTAAAGGTGTTCCTGAAGGATGGGGACATCAACCAGGAATGATGTAATTAAACAAATGCTTTTGTTGAGCAATGACTGCTGCATTAAGGGCTCAAATTTCCCTAGTCAATGAAAGAACGCAAAACTGAAGGCAATAAGTGATGCAAGAAGGAACCGAATGACCAGAGTTTCGACACTTTTCATGATTGCTCCACAGTTCAACAAGGGATGTTTAACACAGCAATCACATTTCTGCACACAAAAGTCTAAAATGCTGCCTCAGAAAAAAACTTCAAGGACACATTAAGTGACATGTAAAATCTTGCCAGTTGCATTTGATTTTTGGATAGAAAGTTGCTGGAGCTGTTCTCATGCTTCATGATAAAGCTTGCAGATGGATTATTTGCTGCAAGATATAAAACCACAGGCTTGCACATCTAGGGTATATGTATCAGGTACAGTACAATTGTTGAGTCAATTATTGAGTAAATGATGATTGCCGAGATATTGATGTTTGAGGATTTGGTGTTGGTAATGGCACTGAGTATCAAGGTTATGTGGTTAATTTCTGCCTTGTGGGAAATTATCGTTACTTTTCTGTTCTTTGACATGAGTGTTACTTTCCACTTTGTTCTATTGTCGAGTTATTTTTGTTTGTAAGCATTGACTGCATTTTCTCAGGAGTTGCAGTGGAATTGAAAATTCTGTAACCATCAGTGAATATCAACTTCGGATCTTAAGATGGATGAAAGGTCAGTATTTGAAATTATTTTGGTCCCGTGCATTGTTTTTTTTATCCTTGATACAAATTTACTTAGTTTTATCAGAATGCCCTAATACCATTCAAATGCTGCTTTTTTGTCTCGAGCTGTCACTGTCGCCTCATTTCTGGATCTGAGATATTTAGACTGAACGTCTTTGGGATCTGCGAGAAATAAATGAAGGACAGTAGGGAACAAGCAACACAACAAGAAATTGATAGAAAAACACCTAAATTGGTATATGATAGCAAAATCTCTTTTATATTTTGTATGTTGATGGATTGACAGATAGAAGGTTTATAAATATCTACATTGTAATAAATATCTCCTTTTTATTAATTCATGCCCAGAAGCAGGAGCAAACACGTTGCAGGATGGTCAATGGACACTGTAAAGAGATGTTGAGAAGCAGTATGGAGCAGAAGTGAACAAGAGACATAACAAGAAAGGACTGAACCTCTTGAGGATCTTCAAAAATTAATGGAAGTTTGCATGGAACAAGAGACACAACAATAAGCTTCCAAATTACATACAAAATAGTACATAATTGTGTAATGTTTTTTTTAAATTATAGGTAAATGCATTTATATATATAATTGTCTTTAGAAATTAATAAATGTCTACAATAGATGAAATTACCTTTACAAGTTTTATGAAATATCTACATCGTGATAAATATCTTTTCCTCTTTTTTTTACATCATGCAA
>CM075978.1:175815843-175906279 GCA_038087875.1 Malacoraja senta
TTACAAGTTTATGAATATCTACATCGTGATAAATATCTTTCTCTTTTTTTTTACATCATGCAAAGAGATGGGAGCAATCGAGTTGCTGGATGTTCAAGGAACAACACAAAGCAACGTTGAGAAGCAGTAATGAGCAGAACGGCACAAGAGACGAGAGGAAGTTGCCAAAATACAGCCAGATCGGTACACAACGGAACCTTCACTAACATTCTATGCCTGAGTGGTTTTTTTTACATTTTGAAATTTTACCGTGTTGGGGAGACAGACCCAACGGGTCTGCACTTGGTCTAGATGGACTGTCCCTACCCCTCCCCCTTCCACTCTCCCTCCCCACTATTTCCCCTCTCTCCCCCCACCGCTCTCCCCCTCCCTCCACACTCTTCCCCCTCACTCCCCTAACCCATCTCCCTCCTCCCCTCCCTCCACCATCCCTCCCCCATCCTTCCCCCCCTCCCCTACACCTCTCTCTCCATCCCCAGCCCTCTCTCCCCCTCCCCCATTCCTCTCCCTTCCCCTCTCCATCTCCCTCTCCTCACCATTTCCTCTCCTCCCCCTCCTCCTCCCACCCCCATCCCTCTCTCCCCCACCCCCCTTCCCTCCCCCACCCCTTCCCTCTCACCACTCTTCACCATCCATCCACACTCTTCCCCCTCTACCCCCTACCAAACTCCATCCTCGCCTCCCTCCACCCTCCCCCCCCCCCACCCCCCGCAAACGCTCGTTGGGAAAACAGCCCGCCAACAGTCTCTCTGTCTTTAAGACAGAACTGCAGATGCTGGAAAATCGAAGGTAAACAAAAAATGCTGTATAACCTCAGCGGGTGCAGCAGCATCTATGGATCGAAGGAAAGAGGCAACGTTTCAGAAGAAAACCAGTCTGAGGATGGGCTTCGGCAAAAAGCGTTGCCTATTTCCTTCGCTCCATAGATGCTGCTGCACCCGCTGTGTTTCTCCAGCTTTTTTTGTGTACAAGTCTATCTGTCTCTCACCTCTCTCTCTCTCTCTCTCTCTCTGCCCCTTCTTTCTTCACAGCCCGCAGCTCCACTCATGCACGCCCGCTCCAACCCCCCCTCCCTTAACCTCTCCCCCATCCTCTCATTCCTCTCTCCACCACTCTCCACTCTCCCCCTCCTCTCTCCCCCCATCCTCTCCACCCTCCTCCTCCCCCTCTTCAAATTTTTTTTTTCTAACATTAAAATTTCTCTCTCTGCCCCCCCTAGACGCACCTGACAGGTGAGGGCTATTCGTCAGTGGATAGGGTGGAGATGGGATAAAAGAAGCAAATTTAAAAAATAAGATAATATCAAGGGGTGTTGAGTGTGTGTGTTTGTGGGTGCCGGATTCCATGCTTTGGAGGAAAGGGGGTGGTTAGTGTGATGCCACAGCCCCCCCCCCCCCCCCGCAAACGGACGTTCGGTGTCCAGACCCAACGGGTCTGCACTTGGTCTAGTCTATCTATCTATATTATATTAAAACTCTGTGGCTACCTGACTTGTGGCTGCCTGACATGTGTCTGCCATCCGCCTGACGTGTCACAAATCCCCTATAATACCGCCGTAGGCCCACACAGCATGCGGAAACGCCGATATTTTTTACCATTTCTAAAGAGATTACATTTATCTTTACGAATAGACACTCCTGATTAAATTTGGTCGTGCTTGTGTACACTTCTTTAAATAAAATACTTCTCCCCCCCCACCCCAACATTTCAAAATGTTAAACAAACAGCTCTCAGCCATAGAATGTTAGTCATGTTTCCATTGTGTGATGTCACAATGCCCGATGCTCACACATGTCCAATCGGAATGGATCCATTTAAATATGCCTTTGCAGCAGCCCCAGCCCCAGCCCCTCTCACCAACCCCACAGCCTGTGTCGAAGGGCGTCGTCACGTGTGTGGGGGTGATAGGGAATGGGGAAATTTCAAAATGTAAAAAAAACAGCTCTCAGCAATAGAATGTTAATGAAGGATCCGTTTTGTGATGCCACAATGCCCAATGCTCACAGATGACAAATCGGAATGGAACCATTTACATATGCCTTTGCAGCAGCCACATCCCCAGCCCCTCCCCCCCACCCCCGCAGCCTGTTTCGAAGGACGTCGTCACGTGTGTGGGAATAGAGAAAGAGGATTGGGGGTGATAGGGAATGGGGAACAGATGGACTGTCCCTACCCCTCCTACTTCCACTCTCCCTTCCCTCTCTTCCCCCTCTCTCCTCTCCCCCTCCCTCCCCTCCCACACCCTCTCTTCCTCCTCCACCACCCCTCTTCACCCCCATCTCCCCCCCACCCCCTTCCCCTCTCTCTTGCACCACTCCCCGCTACCCCTCTGCCCCTCACTCCCCACTCTTCCCCTCTCCCTCCCCCACCTCTCTCCCTCCCCCTCCCTCTCTCCCTCTCTTCCCCCTACTCCTCTCCCCTTCCCCTCATCCCCTCTCTCCACCTCTAACATCCATTCCCCCCTCTCCCCCCTTCCTGCCCTCCCCGCTCTCCTCCCACTCCCCACTCTGCGCCCCCTTCCTCTCCCCCACCCTGCTCTATTCCCCCTCACCAATCTCTCCCCTTTTCTCCCCCACTCCCCTCCCTCCCCCTCTCCTCTTCTCTCCCCACCCCGTCTCCATCTCCCCTCTTCTCTCCCCACCCCGTCTACCTCTCCCCCCCTCTCCCCGAGTGTTTGGGGGGTGGTTAGTGGGTGTGATGCCGCAGCCCACCCCCCTCCCGCAAACGCGCGTTGGGAAAACAGCCCGTCAACAGTCTCTCTGTCTTTAAGAAGGAACTGCAGATGCTGGAAAATCGAAGGTACACAAAACAAAAATGTATAACTTCAGCGGGTGCAGCAGCATCTATGGATCGAAGGAAATAGGCAACATTTCAGAAAAAAACCCGTCTGAAGATGGGCTTCGGCACAAAGCATTGCCTATTTCCTTCGCTCCATAGATGCTGCTGCACCCGCTGTGTTTCTCCAGCTTTTTTTGTATACAAGTCTCTCTGTCTCTACCCTCTCTCTCTCTCTCTCTCTCTCTCTGCCCTTCTCTCTTCACAGCCCGCGGATCGACTCATGCACGCCCGCTCCAACACCCCCCTTCACATCTCTCCCCCATCCTCTCCTTCCTCTCTCCACCCCTCTCCTCTCGCCCCCTCTTCTCTCACCACCTTCCTCTCCCCTCTTCCTCTCCCCCTTCCTCTCCCCACTTCCTCTCCACCCTCCTCCTCGCCCTCTTCAAATTTTTTTTTCTAACATTAAATTTTCACTCTATGCACCCCCCCCCCTCTAGACGCACATGAGAGGTGAGGGCTATTCGTCAGTGGATAGGTGGAGATGGGATAAAAGAAGCAAATTTAAAAATAAAAATAATATCAAGGGGTGTGATGAGTGTGTGTGTTTGTGGGTGCCGGATTCCGTGCTTTGGAGGAAAGGGTGTGGTTAGTCTGACGCCACAGCACCACCCCCACCCCCCCCCCGCAAACGCACGGTCGGTGTCCAGACCCAACGGGTATGCACTTGGTCTAGTATACTATTAAAACTCTGTGGCTGCCTGACTTGTGTCTGCCATCAAATCCCCTTTGATACCGCCCTAGGCCCACACAGCACGCGGAAACGCCAATATTTTTTACCATTTCTAAAGAGATTACATTTATCATTACGAATAGACACTCCTGATTAAATTTTTTCCTGTTTATGTACACATTTTTTAATGAAATACATCACCCCCCCCCAACCCCACTCACTCATTTTGTCTCCTCCTGCTGGTCACCCACCATAACGGCTGCTGTCGACCACCTCTGCTCCGAAAACGACGCCATCCTTCCCCCACTCACTCATTTTTTCTCCTCCTGCTGGTCACCCGCCATAACGGCTGCTGTCGACCGCCTCTGCTCCGAAAATGACGCCATCTTTTTTTCACTAGCGATTTTCACCCCGGGGTCTGAAGCGCCTTCGGGATCTCACACCCTGGGGTCTTAAGCCCGTTCGGTGTCCAGACCCAACGGGTCTGCACTTGGTCTAGTATTATATTAAAACTCTGTGGCTGCCTGACTTGTGGCTGCCTGACTTGTGTCTGCCATCCGCCTGACTTGTCACAAATCCCCTTTGATACCGCCCTAGGCCCACACAGCACGCGGAAATGCCGATATTTTTTACCGTTTCTAAAGAGATTACATTTATCTTTACGAATAGACACTCCTGATTAAATTTGGTCGTATTTATGTACACTTTTTAAAATAAAATACTTCTCCCCCCCACCCCAACATTTCAAAATGTTTTAAAAAACAGCTCTTAGCCATAGAATGTCAGTGAAGTTTCCATTGTGTGATGTCACAATGCCCGATGCTCACAGATGTCCAATCGGAATGGATCCATTTACATATGCCTTTGCAGCAGACCCAGCCCCAGCCCCTCCCCCCCAACCTGTGTCGAAGGGCGTCGTCACGTGTGTGGGAATAAAGTAAGAGGATTGGGGGTGATAGGGAATGGGGAACAGATGGACTGTCCCTACCCCTCCTACTTCCACTCTCCCTCCCCACTCTTCCCCCTTCTCTCCTCTCCCCCTCCCTCCCCTCCCACACCCTCTCTTCCCCCTCCACCACCCCTCTTCACCCCCATCTCCACCCCACCCCCTTCCCCTCTCTCTTGCACCACTCCCCGCTACCCCTCTGCCCCTCACTCCCCACTCTTCCTCCCCCCACCTCTCTCCCTCCCCCTCCCTCTCTCACTCCCTCCCCCTCCCTCTCTCACTCCCTTCCCCTACTCCTCTCCCCTTCCCCTCATCCCCTCTCCACCTCTAACATCCCCTCACCCCCTCTCCCCCCTTCCTGCCCTCCCCGCTCTCCACCGACTCCCCACACTCCTCCCCTCCCTCTCCCCCACCCTGCTCTCTTCTCCCTCACCAATCTCTCCCCTTTCCTCCTCCCCCTCTCCCCTCCCTCCCCATCTCCTCTTCTCTCCCCACCCCGTCTCCCTATCCCCTCTTCTCTCCCCACCCCGTCTTCCTCTCCCCCCCTACCCCCGAGTGTGTTTGGGGGGTGGTTAGTGTGAGTTTGGGGGGTGGTTAGTGTGAGTGTGATGCCGCAGCCCCCCCCTCCTGCAAACGCGCGTTGGGAAAACAGCCCGCAAACAGTCTCTCTGTCTTTAAGACGGAACTGCAGATGCTGGAAAATCGAAGGTACCCCAAAAAAACCTGTATATCCTCAGCGGGTGCAGCAGCATCTATGGATCGAAGGAAATAGGCAACGTTTCGGCTTCGGCCCAAAGCGTTGCCTATTTCCTTCGCTCCATAGATGCTGCTGCACCCGCTGTGTTTCTCCAGCTTTTTTATGTACCAGTCACTCTGTCTCTCCCCTCTCTCTCTCTCTCTCTCTCTGTGCCCTTCTCTCTTCACAGCCTGCGGCTCGACTCATGCACGCCCGCTCCAACCCCCCTTCACCTCTCTAACCCATCCTCTCCTTCCTCTCTCCACCCCTCTCCTCTCTCCCCCTCCTCTCCACCCTCCTCCTCCCCCTCTTCACCTTTTTTTTTTCTTCTAACATTAAAGTTTCCCTCTGCCCCAACCCCTCTAGACGCATCTGAGAGGTGAGGGCTATTCGTCAGTGGATAGTGTGGAGATGAGATAAAAGAAGCAAATTAAAAAATTAAAATAATATCAAGGGGTGTGATGAGTGTGTGTGTTTGTGGGTGCCGGATTCCGTGCTTTGGAGGAAAGGGGGTGGTTAGTGTGATGCCACAGCACCACCCCCACCCCCTCAAATGCACGTTCGGTGTCCAGACCCAATGGGTCTGCACTTGGTCTAGTATTATATTAAAACTCTGTGGCTGCCATCCGTCCGGCGGTCCGGCGGTCCGGCGGTCCATCTGACTTGTGCCACCAAGCCCCTTTGATACCGCCCTAGGCCCACACCTCACACAGAAACGCCGATATTATTTTCCATTTCTAAACAGATTACATTTATCTTTACGAATAGCCACTCCTGATTAAATTTGGTCGTGTTTATGTACACTTTTTTAAATAAAATACTTCTCCCCCCCCCCAACATTTCAAAATGTTTTAAAAAACAGCTCTCGGCCATAGCATGTTAGTGAAGTTTCCATTGTGTGATGTCACCCCTCTTCACCCCCATCTCCCCCCCAGCCCTTCCCCTCTCTCTTGCACCACTCCCCGCTACCCCTCTGCCCCCTCGCTCCCCACTCTTCCCCTCTCCCTCCCCCACATCGTCTCTTCCCCCTCTGCTTTTCGCCGTCATCTGTCCGAGGACGCCGAAAAGCAGCGGTGGAACAATCCATCTTTGCCTTCAGCCAGCGTGACAGAGCCGGCGCGTCACCGGTCTCTCGGCCCGCAGCCCCGTTGAGGGCGTACGCAGCCTCTCGACGGCCATACGCAGCGTCTCGACGTCGTACGCAGCGACGTGATGCTGTACGCCGCCTACGCCGTCATCACGCTGTGTACGCCATCAAGACGCTGCGTACGATGTCGAGACGCTGCGTACGGCCGTCCAGATGCTGCCCACGCCATCAAGACGCTGAAGCACGTTCGGGAACCAGACCCCGGGGTCTGAAGCACGTTGGGGGACCAGACCCAACGGGTCTGCACTTGGTCTAGTATACTATTACAACTCTGTGTGTGTGGGTGTGTGTGTGTGTGTGTGTGTGTGTTTGTGGGTGTCAGATTTGGCCTTTGATTCCTTGCTCCGCCAAAACCACACGGGAAAACTCCGAGATTTTTACCATTTCGCTAGACATTACGCTTTTACATACCCTAACACACTCCTTATAGATTTAGACATTTTTATGTACACATTTTTAAATAAAATCCATCCCCCCCCCCCCCCCCAACACTAATTTTGTCGCCTCCTGCTGGACAGCCACGATTAAGGCTGCTGTCGCCAGGCTCTGCTCCAAAAACGCCGACATTTTTATTCTTTCGTTGGCGATTTTCGCAGCTGCCGCCCGGCTCTCCTCCACTACCCCCCCCCCCCCCACTCCCCCTCCCCCACCCCGGGCCGGCTCTCTCATGCTGGCTCAAGCGCCCGGCTCTCCTCCAAAAACGCCAACATTTTTATATTTTCCCTGGCGATTTTCGATGCTGCCGCCCGGCTCTCCTCCACTACCCCCCCCCCCCCCCCGGGCCGGCTCTCTCACGCTGGCTCAAGCCAAACATCGTCTCTTCCCCCTCTGCTTTTCGCCGTTTTCTGTCCGAGGACGGCGAAATGCAGCGGCGGAACAACCCATCTTTGCCTTCAGCCAGTGTGACAGAGTCAGCGCGTCAACGGCGCTGCGTACGCCATCAAGACGCTGCATACGATGTTGAGACGCTGCTTACGGCCATCCAGACGCTGCCTACGCCGTCAAGACGCTGAAGCACGTTCGGTAACCTTGGTCTAGTTTACTATTAAAAGCCAGAGATGAAGTCAACAATGCTTCTGGAGCAGAAAAGCATTTGTTTATACAATGAACTTTCACAAATGTCACGTGTCTTTGATGTTATATAATAGTTTTAGCTAATCTTCATCTCAGTTAGCCTGACATTGGGGGTGAGAAAGATGCTGGTGTCAATTATAAAAGATGAAATAGCGGCACATTTGGATAACAGTCACAGGATCGGTCCGAGTCAGCATGGATTTACGAAGGGGAAATCATGTTTGACTAATCTTCTGGAATTCTTTGAGGATATCCAGGAAAATGGCAAGGGAGAGCCAGTGGATATAGTGTACCTGGACTTTCAGAAAGGCTTTGATAATGACCCACATAGGAAATTAGTGGGCAAAATTAGACCACATGGTATTGGGGGTAGGGTACTGACATGGATTGAAAATTGGTTGGCGTAGGAAACAAATAGTAGGGATACCGCAAGGCTCGGTGCTGGGACCGCCGCTATTTATAATATACATTAATGATTTAGATGAAGGGATTAAAAGTAACATTAGCAAATTTGCAGATGACACAAAGCTGGGTGGCAGTGAGAACTATGAGGAGGATGCTGTGAGGATGCAGGGTGATTTGGACAGGTTGGGTGAGTGGACAGATACATGGTAGATGCAGTTTAATGCAGATAAATGTGAGGCTATCCACTTTGGTGGCAAAGACAGGAAGGCAGATTATTATCTGAATGGTGTCAAGTTGGGAAAAGGGGAAGTACAGCGAGATCTGGGTGTCCTTGTTCATCAGTCACTGAAAGTAAGCATGCGAGTACAGCAAGCAGTGAAGAAATTGAATGGCATGTTGGCCTTCATAACAAGAGGAGTTGAATATAGGAGCAAAGAGGTCCTTCTGCAGTTGTACAGGGCCCTTGTGAGATCACACCTGGAGTATTGTGTGCAGTTTTCGTCTCTAAATTTGAGGAAGGACATTCTTGCTATTGAGGAAGTGCAGCATAGGTTCACGAGGTTAATTCCCGGGATGGCGGGACTGTCGTATGTTGATAGAATGGAGTGGCTGGGCTTGTATACTCTGGAATTTAGAAGGATGGGAGGGAATCTTATTGAAACAATATAAGATTATTAAGGGTTTGGACATGCTAGAGGCAGGAAACATGTTCCGGGTGTTGGGAGAGTCCAGAACCAGGGGCTACAGTTTAAGAAGAAGGGGCAAGCCATTGTGAACGGAGATGTGGAAAAACTTTTTCGCACAGAGAGTTGTGAATTTGTGGAATTCTCTGCCTCAGAAGGTAGGTATGTTACAATACTTACCCTGAGCGGTGCTGTAATTCTGCCACTGGCTGTGTGCGCGATTTTGGCGCCTTTAAGGGGGGGGCGGGGTTAAAACGCGGGTTTCTCCTACCTTGTCGTGTATTATATTTCGTTGGAGTACAAGCGTTTGCTGAAAAATCATTCCTAGGGGCGTTTTGTGTATTTTTTATTTTTATTAAATCGACAATGTCAGCGCTGGAGTCATTTTAAAATCATCTGCTGAAGCCGTCAACGCCGACAACGGGGACGGATTTCACTTACGGGACAGGTAAACGAAAGTGGTTTATTTTAATGTATAAAAGTGCTTCTTAAGAAGCCTTTAATTCACATTTTTTCATGCGAAATGGTGATTTTATTCCCTGAATTAACAGTAGAATTTTGCATGCCGATACGGGGTTAAATTCACCACAAATGAACGCTCCAAAAGATCGCGTTCCAGAAAACCTCACTCGCAATATGATATAAATGCCCATTAATTTACAGGTATTATTCATTCAATTCCTTCCATTTGGCCTGTAAATCCATGACAATGAGATTTAAAAATTATGTTATATTGTGAATTCTTGTGTGAATGTTATTTGGACACTTAGGCTATTTAAAAATGTTAATCTATTCTTAAGAAATTGATAGATGTTTAGATCTAGTAATTGAATTTTGTAATTAGCTAGAATTAGGTAACTAACTAATTATATGCTTTAATTTCATGTCTTCTATGTAAGATTGTTTCATATTTGTTTCAGAATGCTTCAATCTATAATAACTGAAAATTTCTTTCAGTTCTCTTAATTTTTAAGAAAGTTATGGGCTTTTGACTGTCCTCGATCACAGCTTTTGTGTTAAGTCAATGGAAAAGCAACAAGATGCTAATTTCCGAGTATGAAAATGGCCATAACTTTTTTAATACTGAAGATATGAAAGTGAATTAGGTGTCAAATTAAACTTCTTTTTATGCTTTATCTGATGGGATAAAGTCACCAGGTTTTGTCCCCAATTCCAAATTCCAAGTTGTTTTTAGTGCAGCTAGCCATAAATTGCAGACTTTATTTTTAAAATCTCAAAATTTTGTAACATTGCTACATAAGGCAGTGGAAGCCAATTCTCTGGAGGCTTTCAAGAGAGAGTTAGATAGATCTCTTAAAAATAAAGGAGTGAAGGGATTTGGGGAGAAGGCAGGAACGGGGTACTGATTGTGGATGATCAGCCATGATCACAGTGAATGGCGGTGCTGGCTTGAAGTGCCGAATGGCCTACTCCTGCAACTATTGTCTATTGTCTATTAATAGTTACAAATCAATGGAAGATTTTAAGCTAAATAATTTTCAGTAATATTTCATTAGTTTCCTTCTTGATGCCTCTTGTGAGGCTACATTTCAATCATAGAGAAATGGAGTGCTATCACTGGATCCTTGAGAGGTCATCTAATGCCAAGTTGCATGAATTCAAAAACTGTGAGAGAGAGGGAAGTACTGCTACATCACTCTATTTCTATTAACTGACTTAAATTGGTATCATGATCAACATTTGAGTCTGAAAGGACTAAATGGATAGTACATGAATGGAACATCGTGCTGCTATCCGCCGGCAACAGATCTGACCGGGACCTGTTGCCGCCACGTATAAGGAAGCCGCCAAGCCCAGTCCCTGCTCACCCTTGAACTCCGGAGAACCGGAGTGGAGGATCGAGGTGGTCAGTAGCAGAGGTCGAGGACACAAGAGCAAAGTGCCAGTAAGAGGAACAGGAGTCTTACCTTATATGCGCCCTCAAGGTCGGCTGCAGGAAACACCCCTGCGACATCGCTGGGCCAGGCTAGGAGAGGGACGATGGTTCACTGGTCAATCCAGATCGAGATGAAAGTTGGAGTCCCTGCAGCAGCCTGGGGCTCAAATGGACCAGGCACTGCCCCAGGAGACTGAGCGTGCGGACCAGTCCCGGCCTGCCGCAGCATAGAGCAGTGGAGCAGCGGTGGAGGGTGCCTACAGCCTCTCTTGGCCAGGGTGACCATGCTACACCACCAGGACAACAGGTCTTTATGGCTAGCTGCACTAAAAACAACTTGGAATTTGGAATTGGGGACAAAACCTGGTGACTCTTGTAGGTCTCAGTGGACTATTTCTATACACATTGTACAATTGTGGATCATGCTTATGTATGGTAATACTTTACTGAACTGTATGTGAAAAAATAATTTCACTTTACTCCTGTACTTGTGATAATACAGAACGACTGAACTCTTAATGTTTTTTATTACGTACAAGGGAATGTGAGAGAAAAACCTGAATGTAGCTGTATTCTTATAGAATTAAATAATTTAATGGGAGGCCATCCAACATATAAGACCTGTCCAATGCAGTACATATTGTTATATTCTGATAGACTTGTAAAATACTAATTTCCAAATATATATCTAATTTATCTTTCATCTAATATATCTAATTTATCTTTTAAAGATACCATGGAATCTGTGTTCACCACCCTTTCAGATTGTGCACGCCAGATCTGCAACTCTGTAGCCTAAATATATTTGTATGCCAATTATATGAAATCTGTGTCTTTGTTACTGTAAAACTGCACCTGATCCTTATTAACTTCACCAAAACTTAGTTCTTCAGCTACAAAAGTAAAGCATGCAAACATGCAATTAAATAGCTTTGAGCATGTTAATGATGTTGGTAATTACCAGCTCAGTGCCTTACTTTTCAGACACTGTAATAAATAAAGACGAGGGGTTGAAGCTGATCCAAGGCTGATTAGGGTAACTATAAAATGAAGCTGCCATTCCAATTGCAAGTTGGCTTTCACACTGACACATCCCCTCTAATCCAACCAATTCATCAATAGTGCTGTTGGTCAAGGTATTGCTGACATATCACAATAATTCATCTCTAATCCATCAGCCTTTCCATCAAAGTAGTTCCGATCAATAGTGAAACAGTGCATTTAACTTAAATTATGTTATTCATCACTAACAACATAAATTATTTGGTAAAACAAATCTATGTCATGCAGTTAAACTGAGAAGTACTCTGAAATGCTAACACTTTATGTGTTATACAACAAATCCCCAACATAGATTTCCTATATTTCCTGGCACAAGCTAGGATTTTGCATCTAATTATCTTATGCAAACTAATATATTAAATCTGAGATTCTTCTTGTACGGCAGTTTTTTCAACTCTTAAAGCCTTTGGGGACTTCACACGGACATTATAGATGAGCTCACAGACAGCAAAGAGACAGCAAAGAATAAACAATAAGCAAGTTTTCTGATTTTAAAAAAGGGACATCAAGGAAATATCCTACAGTAATAAAAACTCAGGTCCATCATTGACATCTTAATACTGCAGAAATGTCTGAAGTGTTTAGCACTAAAGTGAAATGTAAAAAAAAGGCAAAAAGGCAAAAAAGTGCATGAAAAATATTTGCAGGTAAAGTTAGGGGATTTATAAATGCAAAAGTTGAATGGATGGATAAAGGGGCAAGAATATAATAAAAGGAAAAAATAGGGCTTTTAAAGATTAAGGGCGGCACAATGGCACAGCACTATAGATTAAGGCTGACTAAGGATGATGTCTGTACAGAGTTTATATGTTTTCCCTTTGACGTAGGTTTTCTCCGGGTGTTCCGGTTACCTCCCACACTCCAAGGACGTACAGGTTTGTAGGTTAATTGGCTTTTGTAAAAATTGTAAATTGTCCCCAATGTGTAGGACAGCGCTAGTGTACAGAGTGATCACTGATCAGTGCAGACATGATGGGCGAAAGGGCTGTTTCCATGCTGAAGAGCTAGATTTAGCTCTTAGGGCTAAGGGAATCATGGGATATGGTGAAAAAGCCAGAACAGGGTACTGATTTTGGATGATCAGCCATGATCATATTGAATGGCAGTGCTGGCTCGAAGGGCTTACTGGCCTACTCCTGCACCTATTTTCTGTTTCTATGAATCTTTAAAGTCTAAAGTAAAGGGTGGCCAAGGTGGTGCAGCGGTAGAGTTGCTGCCTTGCAGCGCCAGAGACCTGGGTTAGATCCAGACTACGGGTGCTGTCTGTAGGGAGTTTGTACATTCTCCCCTTGACCACGTGGGTTTTCTCTGAGATCTTCGGTTTCCTCCCACACTCCAAAGACGTACAGGTATGAAGGTTAATTGGCTTGGTATATGTGTAAAATTGTTCCTAGTGTGTGTAGGATAGTGCTAATGTGCTACTGTTAATGTACGGGGATCGTTGGTCGGTGCAGACTCAGTGGGCCGAAGGGCCAGTTTCCGCCCTGTATCTCTAAACTAAACTAAACTAAACTAACGTATGGTTTGATTTTAAATGAATACTTAACATGTCCTCACAAAAAAAGATGATGCACTGTAATTAAGGAGGAAGAACATAAGTATTAGGCATGATAAAATATAGAACAACAGGCAGATTGTCACAGGATTAGAGGGCAGATGTCTGGATGACAGCAAATTTAATAGTTACTAGACCAAGTGCAGACACATTGGGTCTGTTCCCCCAACATGTGGTTGCGGGGGGGGTTGGGGGGCGGCATGCGGCGTCACATACACTAACTACCCCCTCACCCCGCACACATGCTAACTACCCCCTTGATATATTAATATTATTAATTTGCTCCTTTTACCCCATAACCGCCCTATCCACTGACGCATAGCCCCCAACTCGCAGGCACGTCTAGAGAGGGGGGGGTAGAGAATGAGGGCAGAGAGAGAATGGGGAGAGACAGAGAGAAAGGGGCAGACAGAAGGGCAAGAGAAAGAGGGAGAGGGGGTGGAGGGGAGGAGGAGAGGGAGGGTGGGTGATGGTGGGAGGGTGGGGGAGGAGGGGTAAGAGAGATGGGAGGAGAGATAGAAGGGGAGGAGAGATAGGGGGAGAGAGAGAGAGAGAGAGAGAGGCGGGGAAGGGAAGGGGGGAGAGGGGGGAAGGGAGGGGGAGAGGTGGGGGGAAGGGAGGGGGAGGGGGAGGGAGGGTGGGGAGGGGATCGGGTGGAAGGGGGTAGGGATGGGTGGAGTGGAGGGGGAAGGGGTTTAGGAGAGGGAGGGTGGGGGAGGGCAGGGGGTGGGGAGAGGAAGGGGAGGTGAGAGAGGGAGGGAGAGAGAGAGGGGAAAGAGTGCGAGAGAGAGGGGGAGAGAGAAAGGGGGGAGAGAGGGAGATGGGGAGAGAGAGAGATGGGGAGAGAGAGAGAGGGGGAGAGATAGAGAGAGCCAAATGCAACCGTGCGTCACGCGTTCAGAATGTTCTGGAAATGAAGCGTCCGCGTCTCATGCAGGAAAGCTGTCGGCAGCTCTATGGAATTCAGGGGAGGACCCCCCCCCCACCCCACACACACACACACACACACACACACACACACACACAGCGGGTCCGATCTAAGCTGTCAATGAAGACAGCAATTTTTTTTTTTTAACTGTCTTTGAAATTAAAAGTTAATGTTAAGGATTAGTGACATTAAGTGAGAAATAATTCAATTCAATTCAATGAAAAACAATGGAATCAACAACCTGGCAGGATGGGGGGGCAGGGCCGGGCGGGGCCATGAGGCAGTTGGGCCAGGTGCAAAGGCATTGTGGGTTAGCGGGCGGGGCGTGCAGGCAGGCTGGGGGGGGCAGGGCCGGGCGGGGCCAGGAAGCAGTTGGGCCAGGTGCAAAGGCATTGTGAGGTCAGCAGCTGGGCAATCTTAATATTTTTTTTAAATGTCAGTTTGGTTATGAATTTTAGTAAATATCTCGGGAAATAATCTACCAAATTTATAGAGGATTGAATTTGTGAAACCATAAGGAAATTTTCTACCAGAAGATGTAAACATTTCTCTGTTATTGTAACGTCAGCAGCTGGGCAGTGCTGGGTGTGAGATGGCACTGTGACTCATCCAGCAGTTTGATTTTAGTGGGACCATGTGAAGGTTCCAATCTCCCACCCCTGTCCCATTGTAATGTCATATCATATGTAAATGAGATCCATTGTGATTGGACATCTGTGAGGTGGCAGTGACTCATGCAGCAGTTTGATTTTAATTTTTTTTGATGTTTTGTGAACTATTTTATTCAAAATGTGGGGAAATAATTGAGCAAATCTAGAGAGGAGTGGATTTCTAAAATCATAAGTTAAATCCCTACCGAAATATGTACAAATCTCTGCGTTTTTGCGTCTGGTTTTCGAGAAAATACGTTTCAAAGGCAAAATGACATACACACACACACAGAGTTTTGATAGATACTAGACCAAGTGCAGACCCGTTGGGTCTGTTCCCACAATGCGCGGTTGCAAGGGGGGGCGGCCTGACGTAATCGCTCAATGCCACGCGCTAGGCGTATGCCGTCGAGACGCTGCGTACACCGTCGAGACGCTGCATACGAGGTCGAGACGCTGCGTACGCCCGTCGAGACGCTGCGTACGCCCATCGAGACGCTGCGTACGCCCTCAATGCGCCTGCGGGCTGACAGGCCGTTGACGCGCGGGATTTTCGGAGAGTGCAAGCGTGCGGGCCGGCAGTGAGGACGGCGAAAAGCAGCGGGGGACCAGCCGATCTGTGCCTTCCGCCAGCGTGACAGAGCCGGGCCGGGGGGGGAGTGGAGGAGAGCCGGCGGCAGCAGCCGTTACGGTCGCGCGCGGCACACGATGAGAAGGTGGCCAGCAGGAGGCGACAAAATGAGTGAGTGGGAGGGGGGGGGGGAAGGATTTTATTAAAAATATGTACAAAAAAATGACGACATTTAATGAGGAGTGGATATGCAAATGTAAAAGTGAAATGGCTAGCGAAATGGTAAAAATCTCTGAGTTTTAGCGTGTGGTTTTGGCGGACCAACGAATCAAAGGCCATACACCTGACATACACCCACACATGCACACACACACACACAGTTTTAAGAGTATATAGATAGATAGATATGATGATATGAAAGTAATGAAATGGCAAATCAAACTAACATGGTGACTTATTGGAAAATGGTATAAATCATCTTTAGGATAGTCATAGCTTGATCAAGGATGGTCAGCATAGATTTGAGAAGAAGGAGTGCCACCGAAGACAGGGCATTTGATATAATTTACATGGATTTTAACAAACCTTCCACATGGTCAATTATAGAATCATAGAATCATAGAAAGTAGGTGCGAGAGCAGACCACCAGGTCCATCGAGCCCGCACCGCCATTCGCTCATGGCTGAACACCAAACAAACAAACACCCCCACCCACAAACAGTAGACACAAGACACAGAACACAAGACACTACCCTCCCCTTTATAGCGCTATCACCCCTCTCCACCCCAAGAACCGAGTGATCTCCTGGGGGAGGCAAAAAACCGGATAAAAACCCAGGTCCAATTCGGGAAAAAAATCCGGGAAATTCCTCTCCGACCCCAATCCAGGCGATCGACACTTGTCCAGGAGATAACACAGCCCAATGGATCCAAAGGAAAACAAAACCCTGGCTACAAATTATCTGAGAGGCAGAAAGCAAAGGGTAATGGTTGACAGATGATTTAATTGATGGACACTGTTTGCAGTGGGTTTTACAGAGGGGAGTGTTGGCTCTAAAGCGTGCAGTGGTGCATATTGATGACTTTAATATAGACAACAAGAAGTTTGAGGATGACATAAAAGACAGTTGCAAGTTGATTACAAGAAAGAAAGTCATTTAGGAAATGTAATCAAAGAGACGCAGAATCTTATCATCCCAAAGAAGAAAAAAAAATTCTAAGGGGACAATGAGGTAAACATAGCTGGCAAAGGGAATCAAAGACAGCATAAAAATAAAAGAGAAGGCATATAATATTGCAAAGATTAGCAGGAAACTAGAGGATTGTGAAACTTAAAAACCAACAGAACTCAACAAAAAAGGCAATAAGGGGAGAAAAGATGAAATATGAAGCTAGCCAATATTAAAGAAGATACTAAAAGTTTCTTCTGATTAATGATGAATAAAGGGAGACAAGAGTGGACATTGGATCACTGGAAAATAACACTGGAGAAGTCGTAATTGGGAATAAAGCAATGTCGCACAAATTAAGTACATTTGTTTTGTTAGTCTTCACAGTGGAAGACACCAGCAATATGCCTGAAATTCAAGAGAGTCATGGGGCAGAAGTTAGAAGAGTTGCTATTACTAAGAAGATGGTGCTTGGAAAGCTGAAGGTGGTTAAGTCACCTGGACCAAATGGACTGCACCACAAGGTTCTGAAAAAAGTAGATTTAGAGATTGTGGAATTAGTAGTGATCTTTCAAGAATCCTTAGTCAGGAGTGGTCCCAGAGGACTAGCAAATTACAAACGTTATTCCACTGTTCAAGAAGGGGAGCAAGGCAAAAGAGGTGAAACTATAGGCCGGTTAGCCTGACTTCAGTGGTTGGTAAGATCTTAGAGACCATTATTATTCTTAGAAGCACATGATAAAATGCCCTTCAGCATTGTTTTATGAAGGGGAATTTCTTGCCTGAGAAATCTGTTGGAATTCATTGAAAAAGTAAGTAACAGGATAGGAGAGTCAGTAGATGTTGTTTACTTGTATTTTTAGATGGCTTTTGATAAGGTGTCACACATAAAGCTGCAAAGCAAGGTGAGTGCCAATGGTATTAGAGGGAAGATACTAGCATGGATAGAAGATTGGCTGAATGGCAGAAGACAAAGGTTGGAAATAAAGGGAGCTTTTTCTAGTTGGCTACCGGTGACTAGTGGGGTTCCGCAGGGGTCGGTGCTGGATCCATGACTTTTAATGTTGTATATTAATGATTTGGAACAAGAGCGGAACTCGCTATCAAAACATGGAGGGGACGGGGGACACAATTTTTTGGCAGCCGCATGCGCACACTCACACACACGCACGTGAGGCTTTGAAGCTCAATCCAGCGCTAAATGCAGCTCAACTCTGCCTGTCTCGCCGGGTTATCTACAGCCCTGCCTGGACTGACGGGATACCAGCGCTGCTTCTCCGCGCTGGCCATATTTCCCTCAAGCCCAGGCAGATTAACCTGGCAATGGCAGGCAGAGTTGAGCTGGGTTTAGCACTGCTTCTCTGCGCTGGCTGTGGGCCTTGGGGTACAGCTCGCGTCTGAGTCCCAACCTCTCTGGCGACTCGGGACAGCGCCGGAGACCCGGCCGGGATCGATCCTGCCTGCGGATGAGGCGCAAGTCTGTGCCACGTCTCCCTCCTCCAATCGCCGCGCTCTATCCTCAGTCCCACCCCCCCCCCCCCACTCCTCCCTCCTCCAATCATCGCGCCCTCGATCAGCAGTCCCACCCCCACTGTCTCGGGGAAAGCGGAGATTTAAAAATACGGATCACAAAAACTTGGGGGGATGTTCCCCACCTCTCAAAACATGGGGGGGACGTGTCCCCTCTGCCCCCCCCCACCCTTCCCGGGTTTTCCTCCCCTGATTTTGAAGATAGAATTGATGGCTTTGTAGCCAAGTTTGCAGATGGTATGAAGATAGGTGGAGGGACAGATAGTGTAGAGGAAGCAGGGAGACTACAGAAGGATGGCCAGGTTGGGAGAGTGGGCAAAGAAGTGGCAGATGGAATGCAACATAATAAAGTGTACGGTCATGCACTTTGGTAATAGGAATAAAAGCATAGACTGTTATCCAAATGGGGAGAAGATTCAGAAATCAGAAGTGCAAAGGAACTTGGAGTGCTGATGCAGGATTCCTGAAACGTTAATTTTTTTGGAGGTTGAAATGGAGGCAAATGCAATGTTAGTATTAATTTCAAGAGGTCTAGAATATAAAAGCAGTATGTAATGCTGAGGCTTTATTGGACACTGGTCAGGCCACATTTGGAGTGCTGTGCAGTTTTGAGGATTACAAGAATGGTCCCAAAATGATTGGGTTAAGGTACGATAAGCATTTGACAGCTCTGGGCCTATACTTGCTGGAGATTAGAAGGATGAGGGGGAGAATCTCATTAAGAATTACTGAATGATGATAGGCCTGGATAGAGTGAATGTAGAGAGAATGTTTCCACTAATGGGAGAGTCTGGGACAAGACAGCACAGCCTCAGAATACAAGGAATAACCTTAGTAAGATGAGGAGGAATTTCTTCTGCCAGAGGGTGGTGAATCTGTGGAATTCATTGCGGCAGATGGTTGTAGAGGCCAAGTCTTTGGGTATTGATAAAGTGGAGATTGATAGGTTCTTAGTTAGTAAAGGTGTCAAAGGTGATGGGGAGAAGGTAGAAGAATGGGGTTGAGAGGGAAAAATTACTGAATGGCAGAGTGGACTGGATGGGCCTAATGGCTTAATTCCTATGTCTTCTGAATTTATGTAAATAAACAAGAGCAGAGAAGCAGAGGATTTTGAAGTCCATGTCCTTCAATTTTTGTAAGTGACAGGGGATGTAGATTAAATGATTAAGGCAAATATAAAATATTGTCCTTTATTTATTGTGACAGAGTCTCTGTCAGGAAGGCAGCCCTTGTGATCTCAGGTGTTTCTGCTCATGCCCTTGCTGATCAATCAGTCAGTCCAGGCTCTAACCAATCATGGCATGATATTGCAATCCAGGTCTCCTGGTTATCCTCCAAAGCTATCTTTAGCTTCTTTCACTGCAAGTTATTTGCTTTCAACCAGTTCAGTTGCAGCACAGGGGGCGCATTGAATAGGAGACAGGCAAAGATGTAAAAACAGGCACTAAGATGTACAAGAATCTTAATCTGTTAACATGTTCAAAAAATGCTGTAGCAATTAGCAACAAAGTGCTGCTAATATGATAAAATTGTAGTGGAATGAGAATTCGTTAATTAACTTCTCTATTGTATGCTTGTTGGAATTTGTGCAGTGTTCCATGATATCCCTTTGAATCCCAATGCAATCATAGTGCATCCGATTTTATTGTTATCACTTCTATCATCAATTGAGTGATTTATGTGCCTCTTTCTCCACTGCAGAATTTCCTAATAAACCCTTCTATAGGTTATGTGTAGGAAGGAACTACAGATGCTGGTTTCAACCGAAGATAGACACTCAGCGTCTCTGCAGAAAAGGAATGGGTGACGAAGAAGGGTCTCGACCTGAAACGTTATCCATTCCTTCTCTCCAGAGCTGCTGCCTGTCCTGCTGAGTTACTCCAGCTTTTTGTGTCTATCTTCTATAGTTTATAATGGTTACAAGTAAATGCATGTTCTCAGTTGGCAAAAATGTTACACTGCAGGCAGTTCTACAGTACTTACTAAGGTCTAACCAGTGTTTTGTGCAGCTCCTCTGCCAATGACATATCTCCCCCAGATGCTCAATGCATTTTGCACCCATTTTGAACAGGCAAACATAGTTCCACCATGGCATGTCACCCCATGCTCCGCTGGCTCTGTCCCATACATCTGGGTCCCAGAAGTCTGATTTACTTTCACATGGGTAAGCTCTGGGAGAGCAGCCAACCCAGATGGGGACCAAGAACGGATTCTGAAATTGTATACCAATCAACAGCATAGTCTTTGTCTACATCTTCAACCTTCCAATTTAATTATCTATTAGCCCCATTTGCACCCAGGTCAACAACATTGGTACTCCTTAATGGTGTGTGCTCAGTTCCCTGCTCTGTTCCCTGTACAACCAGGACTGTGTGACCAATTACGGCACCAACCCAATCTTTAGGTTTGCCTTTAGTTTTTATTTGCACTACCGGATTGAACTCCAATCTTTGATCCATACTGCTGCTTTGCTTTCATCATGGCATTTATTGTTATATCTGCCATTATCATGTATCCTGTGAGCTTTATTTAATAACAAATTTTATCGTACCCTGGTATATATGACAATAAACGTATCGGATCTGATCTAAAGATGCAACATAATACCTAGAGAGTTGTGAATTCACCCAGAGAGTTGTGAATTTGTGGAATTCTCTGCCATAGAAGGCAGTGGAGGCCAATTCATGTATGGATTTAAAAGTGAGTTAGATGGAGCTCTAGGGGCTAGTGGAATCAAGAGGTATGGGGAGAAGGCAAGGGCCTGTCCCACTTGGGCGTCATTTGCGTGTCACGCAGGTGGCGCGTGAGGATTTTGAGAATCCCAAAGTCTTGGGGAACCGCGCGCTACCGCGCGTCACTGCCTACGCCACCACTCCTCAGCATGCACCATGCGCGCGCAATGCACGCGTCACGACACGTAAGTGATGTCGCGTAAATGACGCACAAATGATGCCCAAATGGGACAGGCCCTGCAGGCTTTCTGATTGTGGATGATCAGCCATGATCACAATGAATGGCGGTGCTGGTTCAAAGGGCCGAATGGCCTCCTCCTGCACCTATTTTCTATTTTCTATAATGTCGCAACTTTTATATGCAACATCTGTGTTATTACTTTTCAGGATCTATAATTTGAACCCTTCACACACTACCTTCATACACTACCATTTACTGCATATGTCCTACACCTACTTGATTTCCTTTTGTTAGTCTGTTGCAAATTCTGAGTTGCATGGTACTTGCAGTAATATATATTGACCCTTTATCAGAACTCATTCTGTTTTTATATGCACTTAAATTTAATAAGACTCCAGGTTATTTACTTATTTACGGAGTTTGGTGGAGTTTTTTCCCCTTAAAATCAAACATTTCTATCATCTTTTATGGTATCAGCTTAAATGACCTTACCTAACTTGAAAATTGTCTTTAGTTTAAAACAATTTTCCACTGCCCTGAACACTAAATCAGTATTCCTGTGCAACAAAAAAAATACCATCTCATGACAGGCTTTATATTTTTTTTTTTAGTAAACAGCAGATCAAGAAGGTGAATACGCTGCAGTCATTAAAATTTGGTCGTTGCTTTCATAAAACATAATAGACAACTGAGACTGTATGAATTAGTATGTATCGGTATCGGTTTAATAATTAGTAGCTAAAATTGCGATATATATATATGTTATAATGAAATATATAGGGTAAAATTGTATTATATATCTGAATGTGAGGCCCCGTTTTAATATTTTAATATGTTATGATTAACCAAGAGAGCGGAGCTATTTGTTTAACATCACAATGGAAGTCGAAACAAGGTTTTTTCCCACCTACAGGTGGGACACTCGCTACAGTGCCGACTATATTAGACACTGTATTTTCACTTAAAAAAAAAAAAAATTATTACCACATAAACTCACATGTTTGTGTTTTGTGTTTAGTGATAAGCGTAAAATGGATATACCAACAAAACTTTAAAATTCAAAAGTTCCCCCAATACCCAAAGACCTGGGATATGGATGCACCACAAGATTTAAAGGTACTATAATTATTCAAAATGCAAGACACTAAACAAAAGAACCTAGGAGGAATCTCATTTTGTAGTTGGAATATAAGAGGTATTAACGAACCTGTTAAAAGGGGTAAGATACTAGCTCAGCTGAAACTGTACAACTCTGACATTATCTTCTTACAAGAAACACACTCGGGATCAAGTTAGGTTGAGGGCGAAATGGATAGGTCAAACATACCATTCTTCATTCACTTCGAAATCTAGAGGCACGTCAATCATTATAAGAAAAGGTATACCATTTAAAGCAAAGAATATCATAACAGATATAGAAGGGAGATACTTAATAGTTAATGGAGAAATTCATGATACTCCACTTACCTTGGTAAATATATATATGCCCCTAACTTTGACAACCCCCACTTTTTCAATAAAATTTTCAACATACTTGCAGAGTTTAACTATCAAAATGTTATAATAGGAGGAGACTTTAACTGTGTTTTAGATCCGTACTTAGATAAATCAAGCCAAAAACAGAGAGGGAATATGAAATCGAAAACCGGGGAACTTCTCAATACTTATATAAACAATACTAATATAGCAGATGTTTGGAGAATTGTTAATCCAACTGGCAGGGAATATTCATTTTATTCAATGGTACATAAGACATACTCACGTATAGATTACTTCCTGCTGGATACAAAATTAATCCCTCAAACATTTAACCCAACATACCACACAAATTCGATTTCAGACCATTCTCCACTAACTTTCTTTTTAAAACTGGAAGGAATGTTTAAGAATAAATCGTTTTGGAGATTTAATTCTCAAATTCTAAAAGATCCACAAGCGAGTATATATTTAAAAGAACAAATGGATGCCTTTTTTCAAATAAATGATACTCCAGATATATCGTTTACTGTATTATGGGAATCTTTTAAAGCATACATTAGGGGTATTATAATTTCATATCAAGCTTTTCAAAATAAAAAGAATAAGAATGAACAAAGACAGTTAGAAGAACTTATTAGACAAATGGATATAGATAATGCTAAAGATCCATCAATAGATAAACATAATAAAATAATAATTTTGACATTTAAATTAAATAAATTATTATCTGCCAAACTTATAAGACTTTTTCAAATTACAAAACAAGAGCACTTTGAATTTGGGGATAAACCGCATAAACTTTTGGCTCGCCAGCTAAAAAACCGAGAAAAGGAACATACTATCCCAAAGATTAAATCAGATAAAGGGGAATTATTAACAACACCGAAGGATATTAATAAAAGATTTGCGCAATTTTATGAGAATTTGTATACATCTAAAACGACAATTGATTCCAATAATATCACAACATTTTTGGATAATTGTAATCTTCCAAAGTTAGAGCTGAAGGAACAAGAGGAATTGGGTGCACAAATTTCAATTAAGGAATTAGAAGATACAATAAACTCATTAAAGAATGGAAAAACACCAGGTCCTGATGGATTTACTAATGAATTTTATAAAAGCTTTTATGATAAAATAATACCAAGATTACAAAAAATGTACCAATATGCTTTTAAAAAACAAATACTACCTGATACATTAGCGGAATCAACGATTACACTAATACTTAAGAAAGACAAAGATTTAGAAGAACCGGGTTCATACAGAGCTATAGCATTGTTAAACACAGATCAAAAAATATTAGCGAAAACATTAGCTAGAAGATTAAGTAAATACATTAGTAAATTAATAAACCCAGCTCAGACGGGGTTTATCCCTAAGAGATACTCATCTAACAATATGAGACGTTTACTCAACATAATGCACTCACACAAATCTGAAGATCAAGAATTATCAATTATTTCGCTGGATGCTGAAAAAGCATTTGACCAAGTAGAATGGAATTATATGGATAAAGTATTACAAAAATTCCAACTGGGAGAATTTTATTCTATGGATCAAATTACTATATAATAAACCTACAGCTAGAATACTAACTAATAACATATTATCCTCGAAATTCCAACTATCAAGGGGAAATAGACAAGGATGCTCATTATCACCACAGCTGTTTGCTCTCATTATTGAACCGCTAGCAGAAAAAATTAGAATACACCCTGATATCCATGGATATAATACTAAAGATTCATATAATAAAATATCTTTATACGCGGATGATATATTACTGTACATTACAAAACCTCAAATCACTATACCAAATATATTAAATTTAATTGAAAACTTTGGATCTTTTTCTGGATATAGAATAAATTGGAATAAAAGTGAAATTATGTCAATAAAACCGAAAGATTCAACACATCTTTTAAAATTCCCTTTTAAAATAGCTACAGAAAAATTTAAATACTTGGGAATCGAAATTACTAGAACATATCAAGGTATGTTTAAGGCAAATTTTGATCCCCTACTTAATAAATTAAACACACTAATTAAATTCTGGAAAACGCTCCCGATGTCTTTAATAGGCCGAATAAATGCAATAAAAATGATCTTTCTACCACAAATTTTATACCTATTTCAATCGATTCCTATATACTTACCAAAGAAGTTTAAAAAAAAACTCGACTCAGATATCACTAATTTTATATGGGACTATAAATCACATAGAATACAAAAAACTCATTTGAATAAACCTAAAGTATTAGGGGGTTTAGCACTACCTAATTTTATGTATTATTATTGGTCAGTAAATATTAAAAATATGATTCAACTGATGGATAACTCTGCCCAGCAAGTGGACTGGATTGTAATGGAGAAAGAGGATTGCTCCTCTGGAAACATTGGAGCGATCCTCCTCTCTCCAATGAAACTAAATAATATAAATTATAATAAGAACCCAATTATTCATAGCACAATCCGAATTTGGAAACAAATAAAACAAAATTTAAAATTAAGAAATTTATCACTTTTATTACCCATAGTTAATAACCCTTCGTTTAATCCCTCTATTATAGATAAAGCTTTTACACATTGGGATAGACTAGGAATTAAAACGTTCGGTGACTTGTATGAAACTGGAAAATTACTTTCATTTCAACAATTACAAATAAAATATAAACTCGGAAATAATCAATATTTTAAATATTTTCAAATATGCGACTATTTGAAAAAATATACAAAAGATCATTATAATAACCCAGCAGATGTATTGGATGAGGCAATGCAGATAAAAGCTGAATCAGCAAACTTAATATCATATTTGTATAATATTATCTTAAATGTAGAAATACCATCTACGGAGGGTATCAGAAGAGACTGGGAACAAGAGTTAGCTATTAAAATTTCAAAGGAAAGTTGGAATGAACACTTATTAAACGTGCATAAATGTTCGATTAATGTAAGACACACTTTAATACAATTTAAAATTTTACATAGATTATATTATTCCAAAACTAAAATCCATAAAATGTTCCCAAATGTATCATCTATTTGTGATAAATGTCAATCCCAAGAAGCTACTATAGCGCACTCATTTGTTTTCTGTACAAAAATTCAAAAATTTTGGAATGAAATTTTCGAAATCTTTACAAAATTATTTAAAATAAAACTGATATCCAAAGCAGAATGGATTATCTTCGGAATAACGGAAGATGGTCCAGAACTAAATGTGTTTCAAAAGAAACTAATAGACTATGGGTTAATAACTGGAAAAAAGCTAATCCTAAAATTTTGGAAGAAGGCTCCAATACCAACTATAAACATGTGGATTTCAAATATGTTCGAAACATTACACCTAGAAGAGATAAGACTCCTCCTAGCAGGTAAACCAGATCATTTTCACCTGACGTGGTCTGCATTTATAGAATTATTACAAATATAGGGTGCAAAGGTACCTTAAAAAAACTGAGGTCAGGTAATGGGGGATGATAGTTGAAGAGTTGGTATGTCCCATTTGCGTAATGCTCATAAAAAATATTTGTTTCTCTCTTTTTCCTCTTTCTCTTTCTCCTTCTTTTCTAGGGTCTATTTCTTAACTCTTTTTCTTTTGTTTTTAATTTTGTTCTTATAGGGTCTTCGTCCTTTTTTGTTGTCACATTTTCTACACTCTCACTTTTTCCTTCACTTTCTTCTTCCTTTCAATCTTATCCTTTCCTTTTACTAGTGTAAAAAACAAATGGAGTACATTAATTGTAAGAAGACATAAGTGACGAGTACTAATGTATGTGGTTGTAATGTAATGTACTTCTAATAAATAAAAAAAATTAAAAAAATTTAAAAAAAGAATTAGTATGCGTTGAATCCTGCAATTATTTTTGAAAGCCACAACGTCTACCTAAACATATTTTCTAAAAGGAGGAAAGAAGCTGCGAGAATGACAGATGCACATGAAATCCCACATGTGAAGCAATTAGTGTCTTAATCGAGCAATTTCCCTTTTTAATTACTGCAAATGACTTACCATTTTGGCCGTGACGTTGGCTGGGATAAGTGACTCGTTGGAGAGGCAGATGGTCTTGGGGACATCGGTCAGTACACGGATCTTTCCCCAGTCGATCTGTGTAGTAGTAACATAAACTACCGGCCCCTCACCTATGCAAGATAAGTAGATTCGCTAGTTTGAAAAAAACGAAAGAAAATATTGTGTCAGGTTAATGGATGGTTGGCACTGGCCTATTTTAAGTATAGACAGTGAGAATTACATTTACTTACAATTACCCAGCATGAAAGTTATAGAAACTGGTCAATTAGCCCTTGAAGCACACAATAATCGGCAGGACCCAAAGGACTATTGATGTATCACAGGGATCTAGGCATGCAAGCTCATAGCTCCCTAAAAAGTGCCAACACTAGGGTATAAGATGATAAAGATCTGTCAGTGCATTGAGTATAATAGTTGGCAAGTCATGTTGCAGCTGTATCAAACTTTTGTTAGACCAGATTTGGAGCATTGCATGCAGTTCTGGTTGCCACATTGCAGGAAGGATGTTGATGCTCTGGGGAGCATGTGAAAGAGATTCACCAGGGTATTGCCTGGATTGGAGTGTATTGGCTAGAAGGAGAGATTAGTCAAAGGGTTGATATTGTCTTTTTTCCAAGGTGGTATGTCGAATAATAGTGGACATAGGTTTAAGGTGAAACAGGAAGAGTTGAACGGAGATTTGCAAGGCAGGTATATTTTTGCCCAGAGAGTGGTAGATGCCTGGAACACACGAACAGAGGAGGTAGTTTGAGGAAGGACATCCTTGTGATTGAGGCAGTGCAGCGTACGTTCACGAGATTGATCCCTGGGATGGCGGGACTGTCATATGAGGAAAGATTGAAAAGACTAGTCTTGTATTCACTGGAGTTTAGAAGGATTAGGGGGGGTTCTTATAGAAACATATAAAATTATAAAAGGACTGGATAAGCTAGATGCAGGAAAAATGTTCCCAATGTTGGGCGACTCCAGAACCAGGGGCCACAGTCTTAGAATAAAGGGGAGGCCATTTAAGAATGAGTTGTGAATTTGTGGAATTCCCTGCCACAGAGGGAAGTGGAGGCCAACTCACTGGATGGATTTAAGAGAGAGTTAGATAGAGCTCTAGGGGCTAGTGGTATCAAAGGATATGGGGAGAAGGCAGGCACGGGTTATTGATTGGGGACGATCAGCCATGATCGCAAGGAATGGCGGTGCTGGCTCGAAGGGCCGAATGGCCTTCTCCTGCGCCTATTTTCTATGTTTCTATGTAGTAGTGGAAGCAGATCCAATAGAAGCATTTAAGAGGCATTTAGACTGGCATTTGAACAGGCAGGGAATGGAGAGATATACAAGATCTCCAGGGAGTTGGGATTAGTTGGGTTTCAAACACATGGTAGGCCTAAGGGTCTGTCCCTCTGCTGTACTGTTCTATATTCTACATTGTAATGTGTCCACATAACACATGTCAGGGTAAAAAAGAGAGGGAAAGGGACTAACTGGATTTCTCAGATAAAAATCCAATCAGGAGAATGGGCTTATGACTTTCTGTGGTATAATAGTACTATAATTCTCTGAGTCTCCCCTCATTTTCCTTCATCTTATTTAATAGCATGGTTTTCTATTCCTTTCACCCACAAACTCATATCTAGCTATCCTTCACCTCAACAGGTCTTTGTCGTGGTGAGTTTATCTTAAATTGTTCCTGGATTTAGAAACATAGAAAATAGGTGCAGGAGTAGGCAATTCGGCCCTTCAAGCCATCACCGCCATTCAATATGATCATGGCCTATCATCCAAAATCAGAACACGGTTCCTGCTGAAATGTTGTAAAAACTTGTGGCCAAATTTGGAGAATGATACGAAGATAGGTGGAGGGCCAGGAAGTGTAGAGGAAGCAGGGAGTTTGCAGAAGAACTTGGGCGGGTTTGGAAAGTGGGCAAAGAAGTGGCAGATGGAATACAGCATTGCAAAGTGTGCGATCTTGTACTTTAGTAGAAGAAATAGAGGTGTAGACTATTTTCTAAATGGGGAGAGGATTCAGTAATCGAAGGTGCAAAGGGACTTGGGAGTCCAGTACAGGTTTTCCTAAAGTTTAATTTACAGGTTGAATCAGTAGTAAAGAAGGCAAATGCAATGTTAACATTCATTTTAAGAGGACTAGAATATATAAGGGCAAAGATGTAATCCTGAGGCTTTATAGGACACTGGCCAAGATGGCATTTGGAGTATTGACAGCAGTTTTGGGCCCCATATCTGAGGAGGAATGGGCTGGCTTTGGAAAGTTTACAAGAATGATCCAGGGGATGATTGGGTTAACGTATGATAAACGTTTGTTGGCTCTGGGCTTGTATTCACTGGACTTTAGAAAGATGAAGGGGGATCTCAATTAAATTTACTGAACAATGAAATGCCTAAATAGAATGGATGTGGAGAGGATGTTTCCACTAGTCGGAGAAGAGGGCACAGCCTCAGAATAAAAGGACATAGATACATAGATACATAGAAAATAGGTGCAGGAGTAGGCCATTCGGCCCTTCGAGCCTGCACCGCCATTCAATATGATCATGGCTGATCATCCAACTCAGTATCCCGTACATGCCTTCTCTCCATACCCCCTGATCCCCTTAGCCACAAGGGCCACATCTAACTCCCTCTTAAATATAGCCAATGAACTGGCCTCAACTACCCTCTGTGGCAGAGAGTTCCAGAGATTCACCACTCTCTGTGTGAAAAAGTTTTTCCTCATCTCGGTCTTAAAGGATTTCCCCCTTATCCTTAAGCTGTGACCCCTTGTCCTGGACTTCCCCAACATCGGGAACAATCTTCCTGCATCTAGCCTGTCCAACCCCATAAGAATTTTGTACGTTTCTATAAGATCCCCTCTCAATCTCCTAAATTCTAGCGAGTATAAGCCAAGTCTATCCAGTCTTTCTTCATATGAAAGTCCTGATATCCCAGGAATCAGTCTGGTGAACCTTCTCTGCACTCCCTCTATGGCTATAATGTCCTTCCTCAGATTTGGAGACCAAAACTGTACGCAATACTCCAGGTGTGGTCTCACCAAGACCTTGTACAACTGCAGTAGAACCTCCCTGCTCCTATACTCAAATCCTTTTGCTATGAAAGCTAACATACCATTCGCTTTCTTCACTGCCTGCTGCACCTGCATGCCTACTTTCAATGACTGGTGTACCATGACACCCAGGTCTCGCTGCATCTCCCCATTTCCTAATCGGCCACCATTTAGATAATAGTCTGCTTTCCTGTTTTTGCCACCAAAGTGGATAACCTCACATTTATCCACATTATACTGCATCTGCCAAACATTTGCCCACTCACCCAGCCTATCCAAGTCACCTTGCAGTCTCCTAGCATCCTCCTCACAGCTAACACTGCCCCCCAGCTTAGTGTAATCCGCAAACTTGGAGATGTTGCCTTCAATTCCCTCATCCAGCTCATTAATATAAATTGTAAATAGCTGGGGTCCCAGCACTGAGCCTTGCGGTACCCCACTAGTCACAGCCAGCCATTGTGAAAAGGACCCGTATACTCCTACTCTTTGCTTCCTGTTTGCCAGCCAGTTCTCTATCCACATCAATACTGAACCCCCAATACCGTGTGCTTTAAGTTTGTATACTAATCTCTTATGTGGTACCTTGTCGAAAGCCTTCTGAAAGTCCAGATACAACACATCCACTGGTTCTCCCCTATCCACTCTACTAGTTACATCCTCAAAAAATTCTATAAGATTCGTCAGACATGATTTACCTTTCGTAAATCCATGCTGACTTTGTCCAATGATTTCACCACTTTCCAAATGTGCTGCTATCCCATCTTTAATAAGTGACTAGCAGTTTCCCCACTACCGATGTTAGACTAACTGGTCTGTAATTCCCCGTTTTCACTCTCCCTCCCTTCTTAAAAAGTGGGGTTACGTTTGCTACCCTCCAATCCTCAGGAACTACTCCAGAATCTAAAGAGTTTTGAAAAATTATCACTAATGCATCCACTATTTCTGGAGCTACTTCCTTAAGTACTCTGGTATGCAGCCTATCTGGCCCTGGTGATTTATCGGCCTTTAATCCATTCAATTTACCCAACACCACTTCCCGACTAACCTGGATTTCACTCAGTTCCTCCATCTCCTTTGACCCGCGGCCCCCTGCTATTTCCGGCAGATTATTTATGTCTTCCTTAGTGAAGACGGAACCAAAGTAGTTATTCAATTGGTCCGCCATATCCTTGTTCCCCATGATCAATTCACCTGTTTCTGACTGCAAAGGACCTACATTTGTTTTAACTAATCTATTTCTCTTCACATATCTATAAAAACTTTTGCAGTCAGTTTTTATGTTCCCTGCCAGTTTCCTTTCATAATCTATTTTCCCTTTCCTAATTAAGCCCTTTGTCCTCCTCTGTTGGTCTCTGAATTTCTCCCAGTCCTCTGGTATGCTGCTTTTTCTGGCTAATTTGTACGCATCATCTTTTGCTTTGATACTATCCCTGATTTCCCTTGTTATCAACGGATGCACTACCTTCCCTGATTTATTCTTTTGCCAAACTGGGATGAACAATGTTTGTAGTTCATCCATGCAGTCTTTAAATGCCATCCATTGCATATCCACCGTCAACCCTTTTAGAACATACCTCTAGAAAGGAGATGAGGAGGAATTTCTTTTGGTGAAACTCTGGAATTCATTGCCACATACAGCTGTGGGGGCCAAGAAGGTAGGGTAGTTTTTAAATGGAGATTGATAGGTTCTTGATTAGTAAGGGTGAACTTTGAAATCACCACCCCCCTCAGCTAGAACTCAATTTTTGGACCCACAGACCATAATCGGTGAGGATAGGTGCTCTCAACACTGATGCCCTGCAAGGATGTGTTCTCAGTCCCCTACCCTACACCCTCTATTCCCAAACACCAACTACAAGTTTGCAGATGAAACCACCGTGGTGAGCTAGACCAAGATGATGAAGCTAGTTATCGACTTCAGGAAGCAGGGTGGAGTACATGCCCTAATCAGCAGCAATGGTGCCAAAGTGGAAATGATTGACAGCTTCAAGTTCCTTGACGTTAATATTACCAATGATCTGCTGTGGACCAAATGCATTGAAGCGAAGGAGGCACACCAACATCTCTACTTCCTTAGGAGACTAAGAACATTTGGCATGTCTCCAAGATTCTTACAAACTTCTACAGATGCACCATAAAAATCATATTGTTGGGTTGCATTACCGCTTGGTTTGGGAACCTAAGACCACAATAAATTGCAGAGAGCCCAGTCCATCACACAGAACAAATTCCCCATTATTGACTCCATCTACATATCATGCTGTCTCGATAAAGCAGACAAGATAATCAAGGACCTGTCCCATCCAGGTCATTCCTTCTTCTCCTCGCTCCCATCGGGCAGAAGATAGAGAATCTTGAAAATGCATGCCAACAGACGCAGGAATAGCTCTTCCCCTCTGTTATCAGGCTTCTGAATGGTCCTTCCAGAAAATCGCTACAAATACCAATAATAAATCTAAGCCCAAACCTAAATAAAAAAGATGCTGCTTTATATCAATGATAGATTAAAAAATGCTGGAGTAACTCAGCGGGTCAGACAGCAACTCTGGAGAAAATGGATAGGTGATCTTTCAGGTTGGTACCATTCTTCACACTATATGTATTTGGATGGACAAGGTCTAATTTGGGATTATCAGCATTGTTTTGTACGCAAATACGATTGAGTTTTTTGAAGAAGTAACCAAAAAATTTGACAAGCGCAAAAGCCATAGACGTTGTCTATGTGGACTTCAGCAAAGCCGGTCAAAACGTTTCACACAATAGGCTGAGCTGTAAGGTGGGATCCAGCTGATTGGATACAGAATTGGATTCATGGAAGGAAGCAGAGGGTGGGGGTGGAGGCCTATGTTCAGTGGTGTGGCTCAGGGATTGAATCTGGGGCCATTGCTGTTTGTGATTCATATCAATGATTTAGAATGTGCAAGACAAGATAAGTTTGCAGATGACAACAAAGTAGGTTGTATCATACACACTGAAGATGGTTATAACAAATTACAGCAAGATTTTAATCAGCTGTGCAAGTGGGCTGAGGAACGGCTAATGGAGTGTAATGCAGAAAGTGCACTTGTTGCATTTTGGGAAGTCAAACCAAAGGCAGAACCATCACAGTGACTGGTAGGGGCCTGGGGAGTGCTATGGAGCAGAGGGATCATGGAGTACAAGTATATAGTTCCCTGAAAGTGGCCTCACAAATAGATAGGGTGGTCAAGAAGTCTTTTGGTACATTGGCCTTCATCAGTCAGAGTATTGACTATTGAAGTTAGAATGTTATGTTACAGTTATGCAAGACATTGGTGACGCCACATTTGGAGTATTGTGGTCAGTTTTGGTCCCTGTTATAGGAAAGATGTTGTTGAGCTAGAAAGTTTTCAGAGAGGATTTACGAAGATGTTGCCAGGATTCAAGTGCCTGAGCTAGAGGGAGAGGTTGAGCAGGTTAAGATTGGAGACCGAAGTTTGAAGGTAATCTTATAGTGATGTATAAGATCATGAGGGTAATAGAAAGAATAAATGCACAAAGACTTTTACCCAGAACAGGGAAATCAAGATCCAGAGGACATCGATTTAAGATAAGAGGGGAAAGATTTAATTGTAACCTGAGGGGCAACCTTCTCGCAAAAGGGTGGTGGGTATATGGAACAAGTTGCCAGAGAAGGTAACTGAGGCAGCTACTATTAAAACAGTTAAAATCCATTTGGACAGGTACAAGGATAGAAAAGATTTAGTAGGATCCAGGCCAATTGCAAACAGGTGGGATTTTACTTTAGCAAGGCCTATTTAATGTTTCATGCGATAGACTGCTGTGGAAGGTTAGATCACTTGGGATCCAGTAAGAGCTAGCTAATTGGATGCAGAATTGGCTTTATGGTAGTAAACAGGGAGAGGTGGTGGATCGCTAATTTTCAAACTAGAGTTTGTAACTGGTAATGGGCCTCAAATATGGGTGCATTGATGTTTGTCATCAATATGAACAATTTGTCTGAGAATGTACAAGGCTTGATTAGTAAGTTTGCAGATGAGACAGAAATAGGTGGTAATCTAATTTATGAAGATGGTTGTCAAGAATTACAGTGGGATATTGATCAGCTGGTCAAGCAGGCCGAGAAATGGCTAATGGATTTTATTTCTGATAATTTTCAAGTGTTGTCTTTACCAAATACAATTCTTGGAAATACTTTAGCAATACCATGTGCATCACCATATGGTCTATGGCATTACATTGGCAAGTGATCCTATTGATACATCTGCCTACAGATGTTGGACAAAGACCAGGCACTGAACCACAGACCACATCTCCATTTGAAATCTTTCCACTTAAGATTATATTGTTAGCAGAAAAAACTCACAAGAGGGAATTGACTTTTGCCGAATATTGCAATAGACAGTTCTATGTTCTTTTCTGCAAGGCTCTGTGCCTCCACTAATAACGGAACCTCAACAATCGAGCAAGGGTCAATAATTCCACAAGGCTTGAGACTGGAGTAAAGCACACCCTGCTCGTCATCCAACTCCTGTGGAAAGAGAACACAAAAACAAGTCAAATATCCAAATCGAGTTTCCACATACTGGATCACTGAAGTAGAATGTAAAAACAATCATTAAAAATACTTACATGATAAAACAAAGTAATACTCTCAGACTAAACTCAATCACTTTTTGTGAACAGCTGCTCAGCAGAGGAATATAGCCATTTGAATATGGACACAGGCAGGGACACTCCTGATGTGCAGGCCCGGCTTGGAAGACAGAGAAGGACTCGCCCCATAGGTGCCGTGGCCTGCGGAGATGCTGGCGCAAAGCGAGTGATCGAGGCGAGGTGGTCAGGTCAGACCCGAGATTGAGTCGGGCTCCTGAATCCCCGCGGATGAGGTAATGGGTCGCAGCCTCATAGTCGGTTTGGGCCAAGGGCGAGGTTGGGTTGGAGCCTCAAGGTCAGGCCGAGGACAGGGTTGGACCGAGGATGGGGTCGGGCCCAGATCAGAATCTCTAGGTCAGGCCAAGGTGGATGGGCCAAACTGCCGAGAACTAATGGGGACCCGGCGTGGGGGGATGAAGAAGGGATGAGAACCTGTGGTAACTTTGTCGATGCCTTTGTGGTGATTCTTTTGTGTATTTTGTATGCATAAATAAAGAATTTCACTGCACCTAACATTAAAGTATCATAAAGTATCATCATCATCATGAAGGCTGGGGAATGGATCACTTTCATATATTTGACATTCATATGTTGCCACACAACAGGCTTTGTCTTGTACATTCTCATAGAGTTGTGCAGCACAAAAACGGACCGCCAGGTCTACTTTAGCCACTGTACATCCATACGTCCCATTTACCGGCAATTATTATCCAGATTATAACCAATCTCTGGAAGAAAAAAATCACCTCAAGATCTCCTCCTAACAATCACCTTATATAAAAACAAAAGAAAAGGCAGATGCTGGAATCTTGAGCAAAACACAAAGTGGCGGAGGAACTCATCGAGTCAGGTAACATCTGAGGAGGGAATGAACAAACGATATTTTGAGTTGGGACCCTCCTTCAAACAACCAGGAAATATGGCAGGCCCTGGTGGTCAGAGCACGTGTTTAGCAAAATGGTTGCATAATCTGGTGTAGAGGTTACATCGGAGCACCAAATATAATAGACGAGGTTTGAAGAGGTGCATGTGAATCTCTGTCTCACCTGATAGAGCTGCTGGGCTTCCTGAATGGAAGTGAGAGAGGAGGTGTACAGACAAGTGTTACATTTTCTGCGATCGCAGGGCGATTTGCACAATTTGCGCATATTGGAGGAACAGCACCTCATATTTCGTTTGAGCTGCTTACAACTCAGCGGTATGAAAATGGATTTCTCTAACTTCAAGTAACCCTTGCATCCCCCCCTCTCTCCATCCCTCCCCCACCCAAGTCGTACTAGCTTCATAGTCGTCTTGTTGAGTCTCTTTGTCTGTGACTCATTTTCATCTAGCCCATACCTAACAATGGCCTGTTTCTTTTATCATCTTTACTTTTTTGCATCTTTCATTCATTGGTTCTATATCTCTCTATATTACAGTCTATATCTCTCATTTCCCTTTCCCCTGACTCTCAGTCTGATGAAGGGTCTCGACTCGAAACTTCACCTATTCCTTTTCTCCAGAGATGCTGTCTGACCCGTTGAGTTACTCCAGCTTTTTGTGTCAATCTTCAGTTTACACCTGCATCTGCAGTTACTTCCTACACATGACAAAGGGTGGCATCACTACTGTACATATTTTGTACCACCATCGTCAAAAAACAAGCAGATGAGGTAAACGACAGCAGACTCATGAAATACAGAACATAGAACAGTAAAGCAAAGACCCACCATGTCTGTCCTGGAAATGATGCCAATCTAACTAATTCATTTTCCTACACACAGTCTATGTACCTCCCCTGGCAGCCCGTTCCAGGCACCTCTGTGTAAAAACAACTAGCCTCACAAAACCTTTCCCCTCTCACTTTGAACCTATGCCCTTTGGTATTTGACATTTCAACCCTGAATGAAAGACTCTAACTATATACCTTATCCATGCCCTTGACAACTTATTCTACCTATATACCTAATGTTTTTGGTGATGGTATCCGCCAGTACAACGTATTGGCATGTCTAAAAAGTTAAACATCATTAATTTATTTTCCAGCCACCTGACACGTATGTTTATTAAAGGTGTGTGCCAGCATCTTTTTGTCTGCATAAAAAACACTGTCTATTCGTCACATAATTTTATATACTTCTTTCATGTCTTCCCTCAGCCTCAGATGCTTCAGAGAAACAATCTGTTAAGACATCTCTGTTCACCTATATGTAGCCAGTATATATCATATTTTCAATTATAACAATGCCTGGTGAAGCATTGCATAGTGGCGGCTCACACCAATCAGCAAAGTAAACATGCACCAAGCAATGTGTTTCAGTAGGTCTCCACATTAAGTCTTTATCATTCCTGTAATGTGGACAGAATGCTCTTGTCCTCCAAATGTATTGCACATGCACTTTTCATTACATTATCTATAATGGGCTGGTTTGGGTTTTTGCCGCCTGCTTTGCATAGATCGATCATTGCAATGTATTGTATAGATCCATCATTGTAATAGCAACTCATACAGGAGCATAGCTTAACCAGCACAGTTTCAAGGTCCATACTGCCTTTTATTTGTTATTCATTCCCAGGATGTGGTGTTATTCACAAATCTCTAACTGCCCCTTAATTGAGGAGGCATTTAAGAGTCAGCTCAACAGTGCTTCTGGAGTCACACAAGGGCCAGAACTGACAATAATTGCAGACTTTCTTCTCTGAAGAGAATTATTAACTCAGATGGGTTTTTACAATAATCTAGTGTTTCACAGTTACAGTAAATGAAACAATTTTTTTTTAAATTCAAGACTTTTATCTAATTACTTGAAATTACTTGAATTGCCAAATTGCCACCGTGGGTTGAAGCTTGTAGTCTGGATCAATGATCCTGAGATAACAGATAACAGATACCTATGGATGGTCGAGAGCTGGACAAATAGCAAGGCTACCCTGCTATTTGTCCAATGGTGTCTGTTATGGCACTGCTTCAAGTGAAACAATAACAGTTTCATCTTTGCAAACAGGAAGGCAGATTACTATCTAAATGGTGTCAAGTTGGGAAAAGGGGAAGTACATCAGTCTATGAAAATAAGCATGCAGGTACAGCAGGCAGTGAAGAAAATGAATGTTGGCCTTTATAACAAGAGGAATCGAATATATGAGCAAAGAGGTCCTTCTGCAGTTGTACAGAGCCCTAGTGAGACCACACCTGGAGTATTGTGTGCAGTTGTGGTCCCCTAATTTGAGGAAGGACATTCTTGCTATTGAGGGAGTGCAGTGTAGGTTCACAAGGTTAATTCCCGGGATGGCGGGACTGTCATATGCTGAGAGAATGGAGCAGCTGGGCTTGTACACTCTGGAGTTTAGAAGGATGAGAGGGAATCTTATTGAAACATATAAGATTGTTAAGGGCTTGGACACACTAGAGGCAGGAAACATGTTCCCGATGTTGGGGGAGTCCAGAACCAGGGGCCACAGTTTAAGAATAAGGAGTAAGCCATTTAGAATGGAGACGAGGAAACACAGAGAGTGGTGAGTCTGTGGAATTCTCTGCCTCAGAGGGCGGTGGAGGCAGGTTCTCTGGATGCTTTCAAGAGAGAGCTAGATAGGGCTCTTAAAAATAGCGGAGTCAGGGGATATGGGGAGAAGGCAGGAACGGGGTACTGTTTGGGGATGATCAGCCATGATCACATTGAAGAGGCAAATGGCCTACTCCTGCACCTATTGCCTATTGTCTATTGTTTAAATACAAATTTACCAATTTCTTTACTTGCATGGATTTCTGGGTGTTTACTCATCAATCAAAATATTTTAAAGGTTCCATTAGGTTAGCATCAATGAGAATCATCTTTAATACAGTTGTTAATGATGAGGCATTATCTGTTGTTCCTTTGGGTCTATTACCCATCCAAACTGACTTCCATCTTAAGGCAATGAACCTTTTAAAATGTGAATCTACAGACTCCATTTTTTTATTACTATCATTTAGGAGTGAGGAATAATCTGCTACATACCCATCGATGAGGTTAATTTTGTGCCATCCTGACACATATTTCACTACAGACAAAATGGTTGAGATTGTCATCAGCATTCAGAAGTGAGACCCACTGCTACTTCTGCACAGTGGAACAGGAACAATTGCCTCCTGTGATAGGACAGTGGTCAATGAATGGTGGAAGATGCTGGAGCGGGTTTTCCACTTACTTGTACACTCCATGAATGTGCATGCACGTGTATGAGTCTCTGTGTCTGTGTATTTATGTGTGTGTGTGTGTGTGTGTGTGTGTGTTTGTGTGTGTGTAGGTTTTGTGTTTGCAGGTTTGTATGTGTGTGCAGGTTTGTATGTGTGCAGGATTGTATGTGTATTCAGGTTCAGTATTCAGTATTCAGTATTTACTTTAATGTCATTTTAACTGAGTACTTACATACACAGATGAAACGAAAAATTGTTTCTCAATCAATTCCCGTCAGTGCAATTAATAAAAACAGAATAAATACATATAGCTTTAAAAATTAAAATTACCATATTTTAAATAGGCCTAATAATTGAAATAAAAACAGACATTCAGACCGAACAGTGGCTTTGCTTTGACAGGTGCCTAGCTGTCAAAGTATGGGCGAGGTTAGATGTGTTGGTATATGATATATGGGGAGGGGACACAGTCCGTTAACCAGTCTTATTGCCTGTGGGAAGAAGCTGTGTAGCATCCTGCTGGTTTTGCAGCTGATGCTCCTGTACCTCTTCCCAGATGGCAGAATGGAGAAGATGTGGTGTGATGGATGATAGGGGTCCTTAACAATGGAGCTGGCTCTGCTGATGCTCCGCTTCTGTTAGATCTCCAACAGGAAAGGGAGTGGGGCACCAATGATCCTACTGGCTGTCTTCACTATCTTGTTAAGTTGGTTTTGCTCATAAGCCTTGCAGCTCCCAAACCAGGAAGTGATGCCGTAGGTCAATATACTCTCGATTGTGCCCCTGTAGAAGGTCCTTAGATGAACAGTAGGGAGACCTGCTTTTCTTAGTCTCCGGAGAGGGTGGAGCCGCTGATGAGCTCTTTTGATGACTGCTGTGGTGTTGGTCGTTGAGGTCAAGTCGTCCGCCAGGTGAAGTCCCAAGAACTTCACACTGCTGACACTCTCCACAGCAGCACCTTCAATATGCAGCGGTGTATGATGGTGTTTGCCAGCCCTCCTGAAATCGATCACCATTTCCTTTGTCTTTTCCACGTTAAGGGTGAGATTATAAGATCTGCACCACTCTGTAAGCATCTCCACCTCCATCCTGTATGCCGACTCATTGTTGTCGCTGATGAGACCCAGCACTGTTGTGTCATCAGCGAACTTGTTGATATAATTATTGCTGAGTTTGGCAGTACAGTCATGAGTAAGCAGACAGAACAGCAGAGGGCTTAGGACACAGCCTTGGGGTGAGCCAGTGCTCACAGTGATGGTTCTTGATGCCCGACTGCCCACCCTGACTGTCTGCTGCCGCTGCGTCAGAAAATTAAGGACCCAGTTGCAAGTGCCAGTGTCCACCTGCAACAGCTTCAGCTTCTCCACCAGCTGCTGTGGGACGATTGTATTAAAAGCTGAGCTGAAGTCTATAAAGAGGATCCTGGCATAGGTGTTCTTCCGGTCGAGATGTGATAGTGCGAGGTTGAGTGTTGTAGAGACTGCGTCCTCTGTGGACCGGTTGGCTCTGTAAGCGAACTGCAGTGGGTCCAGGTTGGCAGGGAGACCGTTTTTGATGTGCTGCATGACCAGCCGCTCAAAACACTTCATTAATAGTGTGTGCAGGTATGTGTGTGTGTGCGCAGGTATGTGTGTAGGTTTTTGTGGGTGTGCAGGTTTGTATGTATGCATATGCGTTGTGTGTGCAAGTGTTGCCCTGTGCAAATGTTGCTGTGTGTGCATGTGTTGCTGTGTGTGCATGTTTGTGTGTGAATCAATCAGTTTTATTCGTCACTTGCACATAAAGTGCAAGTGAAATGAATTTGCCAGCAGTGGTACAATGAAAAAGAACACACAAAAACACAATAAAAATTTAACACAAACTGTCTGTGTGCGTTTGTTTGTGCACGTGCAAGGATCCCCTGAACGCTGACATTTTCCAGTCTCTCACCATTTATATGGCACTCTTCTGCTTTATCTGCCAAAGTGGATGAGCACAGTTTGCATCTAATACGTCCTCTCCCATTAACCTGCCCTGCGAACATCCAGGTATCCTCACAACTCATAATGGCACCTGATTTTGTAAAGTCTAGTACAGTCTTTGGAATGCACCTTCCCCGAACCGTCATCCACTCTTTTACTCCATTTACTCACAGGATTATTAAACCAACCCAGGTGATAAGAGAGATAAATGTATGGTTTAGAGTGATAGAAGTGAGGGTACCATTGCAGTGGTGGGAATAATATTCCGCTGGCACTCCCTCCACTGAAACTGACAGGGATAAACATCCGGACAAATAAGTGCTTAATATAATAAAGGCATGGCAGTGTTCAAGTGAAAGGAAGAGTTAATGATTCAAAGTGAAAGGCCAAGACAACAGAGCAAAGTAGTTGTTTGGGGTGATAAGCAGAGTGAGACAGAAAGCGAAATAGGATTCAGCAGTCATAGTGCATCAGGAAACAAAGTCAATTGAAAGAAAATTGTTAATACTAAAGACACTGTATCAGATTTATTGAAGTATTCATTGCAAAATAGACAAACTAATGACATATAGAAATGTAATGCATTTAACTGATAGCAATTACTGAACCCTGATTGCATGGTGACCGAGGTTAGAATGAAATATTTCAGTGCACCAGGTGCTTGAAAATAAAAAAAAAGACAGAGGGGGGTGTGAAGCAGAATAATAATGAACTACGTAAGGTGAGGAGTGATTTTGGCCTGGTAGAAAAGAGAGCAGAATGCATACATAGAGATAAAAGACAACAAAGGAATCACAAAGTGCTGGAGTAACTCAGCAGGGCAGGTAGTATCTCTGGAAAACATGGATAGGTTACAGTTCGGGCCGGGACCCTTCTTCAGACAGACTCAGGCCAGAGATAAAAGCAGAAGATATGAAGCAGGATTACATAGAAACATAGAAAATAGGTGCAGAAGGAGGCCATTTGGCTCTTCGAGCCAGCACGGCCATTCATTGTGATCATGGCTGATCGTCCCGAATCAATAACCCGTGCCTGCCTTCTCCCCATATCCCTTGATTCCACTAGCCCCTGGAGCTCTATCCAATTCTCTCTTAAATCCATCCAGTGATTTGGCCTCCACTGCCCTCTGTGACAGAGAATTCCACAAATTCACAACTCTCTGGGTGAAAAAGTTTTTTCTCACCTTAGTCTTAAATGGCTTCCCCGTTATTCTAAGACTGTGGCCCCTGGTTCTGGACTCGCCCAACACTGGGAACATTTTTCCTGCATCTAGCTTGTCCAGTCCTTTTATAATTTTATATGGTTCTATAAGATCCCCCCTCATCCTTCTAAACTCCAGTGAATACAAGACTAGTCTTTTCAATCTTTCCTCATATGACAGTCCCGCCATCCCAGGCATCAATCTTGTGAACCTATGCTGCACTGCCTCAATCACAAGGAGGTCCTTCCTCAAATTAGGAGACCAAAACTGTATGCAATACTCCAGATGCAATATCATCAAAGACACCACCCACCTAGCACACAAACTGTTCACCCTCCTACCATCCAGCAAGCGCTACCGCAGCATGCGGAGCAAAACCACCAGAATCAAAAACAGCTTTTTCCCACAGGCCATCAGACTACTCAACACACTCAAGAAAATTCCATGAACATTACACAAACAAAGACCAACTGACTGTCAAATTAACTTTAACTCAATGTCTGCAGTATGCTATTTGCACTTTTCTATATTGCATCTTTTATTATTGCACCTTAATAACATACCTCAAAATTTTACTACACTCTGGCACACTGTGAATATTTTATATAATGTATATGTCCATTGTCTATCTTTATTGGTATATTGTCTGTCTGTTATAAATATTACTTGCACATTGGAGTATGGGGAAACGCAATTTCAATCCTCTGTGTAACTACTTGTTGCATTATTTGAATTGACAATAAAGTTTACTTTTACTAGAGCCCTACACAACTGCAGAAGAACCTCTCTACTCCTATACTGAAATCCTCTTGTTATGAAGGCCAACATTCCATTAGCTTTCTTCACTGCCTGCTGTACCTGCACACCAACTTTCAGTGACCGGTCTACAAGGACACCCAGGTCTCGCTGTACCTCCTCCTTACCTAACCTAATCCCATTGAGATAATAATCTTCCCCCTTGTTTTTGCCACCAAAGTGGATAACTCACATTTATCTATATTATACTGCATCTATCCACGCATCTGCCCACTCACTCAACCTGTCCAGGTCACCCTGCAACCTCCTAACATCCTCTTCACAGTTCACACAGCCACCCAGCATTGTGTCATCCGCAAACTTGCTAGTGTTGCTCCTAATTCCCTCTACCAAATCATTAATATATATGGTAAACAGTTGCGGCCCCAACACCGAGCCTTGCGGCACTCCACTCGCCACTGCCTGCCATTCTGAAAAGGACCCGTTCAATCCTGCTCTTTGCTTCCTGTCTGCCAACCAATTTTCTATCCACGTCAACACCGTACCCCCAATACCATGTGCTCTAATTTTAGTCACCAGTCTCCCGTACGGGAACTTATCAAAGGCTTTCTGAAAGTCTAGATACACTACATCCACTGGCTCCCCTTCATCCATTTTACTTGTGACATCCTCAAGAAATTCCAGAAGATTAGTCAAGCATGATTTTCCTTTCATAAATCCATGCTGACGGACTAATCCTTTTACTGCTATCCAAGTGCCCCATTATTACCTCTTTAATAATTGACTTTCCCACCACCAAAGTCAGGCTAACTGGTCTGTAATTCCCCGTTTTCTCTCTCGCTCCTTTCTTGAAAAGTGGGATAACATTAGCTATCCTCCAATCCACAGGAACTGATCCTGAATCTATTGAACATTGGAAAATGATCACCAATGCGTCCACTATTTCTAGAGCCACCTCCCTGAGGACCCTGGGATGCAGTCCATCAGGCCCAGGGGATTTATCATCCTTCAGTCCCATTAGCCTACCCAATACTATTTCTCGCCTAATGAAAATTTCTTTCAGTTTCTCGACCCCCTTAGATCCATTGTCCTCCAGTACTTCTGAGAGATTGTTTGTGTCTTCCTTAGTGAAGACAGATCCGAAGTACCTGTTCAACTCTTCTGCCATTTCCTTGTTCCCCATAATAATTTCACCCGTGTCTGCCTTCAAGGGACCCACATTTGACTTTGCTATTCTTTTTCCCTTAACATATCTAAAGATGCTTTTACTGTCCTTCTTTACATTCCTGGCCAGCTTCCCCTCGTACTTCATCTTTTCAGCCCGTATTGCCCGTTTTGTTTCCTTCTGTTGTCCTATGAAAGTTTCCCAATCCTCTGGCTTCCGGCTTCTCTTTGCTGTGTTATATATCTTTTCTTTTAGTTTTATTCTATCCCTAACTTCTCTTGTCAGCCACGGTTGCCTCCTACTCCCCTTAGAATCTTTCTTCCTTTTTGGAATAAAATAGTTCCTGCGTCTTCCGGATTATGCCCAGAAATTGCTGCGATTGCTGTTCCACCGTCATTCCTGCTAGTATCCCTTTCCAGTGTACCTTGGCCAGCTCCTCTCTCATGTGAGTAGATAAACGGCGCGGGGCTTTGCTTTCCAGACGCCCAGGTACCGTTGCAGAAGGAGGAGCAGCGTCCGGGTGGTGAGTAGATAAACGGCGCGGGGCTTTGCTTTCCAGACGCCCAGGGACCGTTGCAGAAGGAGGAGCAGCGTCCGGGTGGTGAGTAGATAAACGGCGCGGGGCTTTGCTTTCCAGACGCCCAGGGACCGTTGCAGAAGGAGGAGCAGCGTCCGGGTGGTGAGTAGATAAACGGCGCAGGGCTTTGCTTTCCAGACGCCCAGGGACCGTTGCAGGAGGAGGAACCAAAACTGCAACGTTCCATTCAAGTTTCCTATAAGTGAGGAAGCCGCTGTTGGTGGAAGAGGACAAAGAGAAAGCAGCTGATTGGGAGTCAGATCCCTGCTGATTTCCTCCACCAGTTTGTATTGTATCCAGGATAAGGGGGAGAATGAGGGCCAGGGCAGTTTACTGTTCTGGATGTCAGATGTGGGAGGTCATGGAGTCTGATACCCCTCCAGACGTTCACATCTGTGTCAGGTGCGTAGAGATGGGGTTCCTAAGGGACCATGTTAGGAACCTGGAGCAGCAGCTCGATGACCTCTGTCTGATCAGGGAGAGTGAGGAGGTCATAGAAAAGAGTTATAGGGAGGTGGCCACTCCAAGACCACGGGAGGCAGACAAGTGGGTCACGGTTAGGAAGGGCAAGGGGCAGAGGCAGGAACTAGTGAGTACCCCAGTGGCTGTACACCTTGAAAATAAGTACTCCTGTTTGAGTACTGTTGAGGGGGACAGCCTTCCTGCGGGTAGCAACAGCGGCCGGGCCTCCGGCACAGAGACCAGCCCTATTGCTCAGAAGGGTAGGGAAAAGAAGAGGAGGGCAATAGTAATAGGGGACTCTATGGTTAGGGGGTCGGATAGGCGATTCTGTGGACGCAGTCAGGTGACCCGGATGGTAGTTTGCCTCCCTGGTGCCAGGGTCAGGGATGTGTCTGAATGCGTCCAAGATATCCTGAAATCGGAGGGAGAGGAGCCTGAGGTTGTGGTACATATAGGTACCAATGACATAGGTAGAAAAATAGGTCTTGAAAGGAGAATTTAGGGAGTTGGGAGGAGAGTTAAGGAGAAGGACTACAAAGGTAACAATCTCAGGATTACTACCTGTGCCACGCGACGGTGAGAGTAGGAATGGAGTGAGGTGGAGGATAAATGCGTGGCTGAGGAACTGGTGCAGCGGGCAGGGATTCAAATTTCTGGATCATTGGGACCTCTTTTGGGGAAGGTGTGACCTGTACAGAAAGGACGGGTTGCACTTGAACCCGTGGGGGACCAATATCCTGGCGGGGAGATTTGCAAAGGCTACTGGGGAGACTTTAAACTAGAACGGTTGGGGGGAGGGACTCAAATAGAGAAAGCTAGTGGAAAATGTGGGAGGCAGGAGGCAGAGAAGGGAAGCACTCGGACCCAAAATGTAGGGGAGAAAGAAGAAAAAGATAATAAACAGAGAATAAGTGGTGGTGGGTTTCTTAAATGTGTATATTTTAATGCTAGGAGCATTGTAAGAAAGATGGATGAGCTTAGAGCCTGGATTGACACCTGGAAGTATGATGTTGTGGCGATCAGTGAAACATGGTTGCAGGAGGGCTGTGATTGGCAAATAAATATTCCAGGATTTCGTTGCTTCAGGGGTGATAGAATTGGAGGGGCAAGAGGTGGGGGTGTTGCATTGCTTGTCAAGGAAGATATTACAGCAGTGCTTTGGCAGGATAGATTAGAGGGCTCGTCTAGGGAGGCTATTTGGGTGGAACTGAGAAATGGGAAAGGTGTAGCAACACTTATAGGGGTGTATTATAGACCGCCAAATGGGGAGCGAGAATTGGAAGAGCAAATATGTAAGGAGATAGCAGATATTAGTAGTAAGCACAAGGTAGTGATTGTGGGAGATTTCAATTTTCCACACATAGACTGGGAAACACATTCTGTAAAAGGGCTGGATGGTTTGGAGTTTGTAAAATGTGTGCAAGATAGTTTTTTGCAGCAATACATAGAGGTTACTACTAGAGAAGGGGCAGTGCTGGACCTCCTGTTAGGAAATGAGACAGGGCAGGTGGCGGAGGTATGCGTCGGGGAGCACTTCGGGTCCAGTGATCACAATACCATTAGTTTCAATATAATTCTGGAGAGGGTCAGAACTGGACCTAGGGTTGAGATTTTTGTTTGGAGAAAGGCTAACTTTGAGGAGATGCGAAAGGATTTAAAAGGAGTGAATTGGGACATGTTGTTTTATGGGAAGGATGTAGAAGAAAAATGGAGGACATTTAAGGGTGAAATTTTAAGAGTACAGAATCTTTATGTCCCTGTTCGGTTGAAAGGAAATAGTAAAAAATGGAAAGAGCCATGGTTTTCAAGGGAAATTGGACACTTGGTTCGGAAAAAGAGAGAGATCTACAATAATTATAGGCAGCATGGAGTAAATGAGGTGCTTGAGGAGTATAAAGAATGTAAAAAGAATATTAAGAAAGAAATTAGAAAAGCTAAAAGAAGATATGAGGTTGCTTTGGCAAGTAAGGTGAAAGTAAATCCAAAGGGTTTCTACAGCTATATTAATAGCAAAAGGATAACAAGGAATAAAATTGGTCCATTAGAGAGTCAGAGTGGACAGCTATCTGCAGAGCCAAAAGAGATGGGGGAGATATTGAACAATTTCTTTTCTTCGGTATTCACGAAGGAGAAGGATATGGAATTATGTGAGGTAAGGGAAACAAGCAGAGTAGCAATGGAAACTGTGAGATTCAAAGAAGAGGAGGTGCGGACACTTTTGAAAAATATGAAAACGGATAAGTCTCCAGGTCCTGACAGGATATTCCCTAGGACATTGAGGGAAGTTAGTGTAGAAATAGCAGGGGCTATGACAGAAATATTTCAAATGTCATTAGAAACGGGAATAGTGCCGGAGGATTGGCGTACTGCGCATGTTGTTCCGTTGTTTAAAAAGGGTTCGAAGGGTAAACCTAGCAATTATAGACCTGTTAGTTTGACGTCAGTGGTGGGCAAATTAATGGAAAGGATACTTAAAGATAATGTATATAAGCATCTGGATAAGCAGGGTCTGATTAGGAACAGTCAACATGGATTTGTGCCTGGAAGGTCATGCTTGACTAATCTTCTTGAATTTTTCGAAGAGGTTACTAGGGAAATTGATGAGGGTAAAGCAGTGGATGTTGTCTATATGGACTTCAGTAAGGCCTTTGACAAGGTTCCTCATGGAAGGTTGGTTAAGAAGATTCAATTGTTGGGTATTAATGGTGGAGTAGCAAGATGGATTCAACAGTGGCTGAATGGGAGATGCCAGAGAGTAATGGTGGATGGCTGTTTGTCAGGTTGGAGGCCGGTGACTAGTGGGGTGCCTCAGGGGTCTGTGTTGGGTCCACTGTTGTTTGTCATGTACATCAATGATCTGGATGATGGTGTGGAAAATTGGATTAGTAAGTATGCAGATGATACTAAGATAGGTGGTGTTGTGGATAATGAAGTAGATTTTCAAAGTCTACAGAGAGATTTAGGCCATTTGGAAGAGTGGGCTTAGAGATGGCAGATGGAGTTTAATGCTGACAAATGTGAGGTGCTACATCTCGGCAGGACAAATCAAAATAGGACGTACACGGTAAATGGTAGCGAATTGAGGAACGCAGTTGAACAGAGGGATCTAGGAATAACTGTGCATAGTTCCCTGAAGGTGGAATCTCATGTAGATAGGGTGGTAAAGAAAGCTTTTGGTGTGCTGGCTTTTATAAATCAGAGCATTGAATATAGAAGTTGGGATGTAATGTTAAAATTGTACAAGGCATTGGTGAGGCCAATTCTGGAGTATGGAGTACAATTTTGGTCTCCTAATTATAGGAAGGATGTCAACAAAATAGAGAGAGTACAGAGGAGATTTACTAGAATGTTGCCTGGGTTTCAGCAACTAAGTTACAGAGAAAGGTTGAATAAGTTAGGTCTTTATTCTTTGGAGCGCAGAAGGTTAAGAGGGGACTTGATAGAGGTCTTTAAAATTATGAGCGGGTTAGACAGAGTGGACGTGGATAAGCTTTTCCCATTGAGAGTAGGGAAGATTCAAACAAGGGGACATGACTTGAGAATTAAGGGACAGAAGTTTAGGGGGAACATTAGGGGGAACTTCTTTACTCAGAGAGTGGTAGCTGTGTGGAATGAGCTTCCAGTGGAAGTGGTGGAGGCAGGTTCGATGTTATCCTTTAAAAATAGATTGGATGGGTATATGGACGGGAAAGGAATGGAGGGTTACGGTCTGAGTGCAGGTAGATGGGACTAGGGGGAAGTATTTATTTTTAATTTTTAAAAAAATTTAAAAAAATGTTCGGCACGGACTTGAAGGGCCGAGATGGCCTGTTTCCGTGCTGTTATGGTTATATGGTTATATGGTTATATGTCTTCATAGTCCCCTTTGTTCAACTGCATCACTGAACCTTCTCCTTCTCAAATTGCAGATTAAAACTAATCATATTATGATCACTACCTCCAAGCGGTTCCTTTACCTTGAGTTCTCTTATCAAATTTGGTTCATTGGACAACACTAAATCCAGAATTGCCTTTTCTCTGGTCGGCTCCATTACAAGCTGCTCTAAGAATCCATCTCGGAGGCACTCTACAAACTCTCTTTCTTGGGGTCCTGAACCAACCTAATTTTCCCAGTCTACCTGCATATTGAAATCCCCCATCACCACAGTGGCATTACCTTTGTTACATGCCAGTTTTAACTCCTGCTGCAACTTACACCCTACATCCGAGCTACTATTTGGGGGTCTGTAGATAACACCATTTAGTGTCTTCTTACCTTTGCAATTCCTCAACTCAATCCACAGTGACTCCACCACGTCGGTCCCTATGTCTTCCCTCGCAAGGGACTGAATTCCATTCCTCACCAGAAGAGCTACCCCCCCCTCCTCTGCCCACCTGCTTGTCCTTTCTATAGGATGTATAACCCTGAATATTAAGTTCCCAGACCCGATCCTCCTGCAGCCACGTCTCGATAATCCCCACAATGTCATATATACCAACCTCTATCTGAGACTCAAGCTCATCTACTTTACTTCTTATACTTCGCGCTTTCAAATACAGTACTTTTAATTCCTTACGCATCTCACCATTCACATCGATCCCTATTATACTTGGCCATACTCTCCTATCCCTTTGTGAGCTTTCTTTCCCGTTAATTCTGGGGTCATTAACTATCCCTTTACTCCCTTTCCCTTTTACTCCGTCCTCGACTATCCCATTTGTCACCCCACCCCACCCCCCCTTATTTAGTTTTAAACCACCTGTGTCGCAGTGGCAAACCTGCCTGCCAGATGCCAACAGGAAGGTGGGGGGGGGGGGGGAGAAGCATGGGAGTTACCTAAAATTGGTGAATTCAATGTTCATAACGTTGGGTTGTGAACTACCCAAGGTATAAGGTGCTTTTCCTCCAGTTTACGTGGGACCTCACTCTGGCAATGGAAGAGGTCCAAGACAGAAAAATCAGTATGGAAATGGGAAGGAGAGTTAAAATGGTTCAGAACCAGGAGATCCAATGGTCTTTGGCAAATCGAGCGCAATTTTTCAGTGAAACGGTTGCCGAGTCTATATTTTGTCTCAACAATGTACAGGAGACCACATTGGGAACACCAGATGCAATACATGAGGATAGAGCTGGTGCACGTGAACCTCAGTCTTACCTGTCGCTCCAGCAGTAGCTTACAACGTAGCAGTATGAATAGTGAATTCTACAATTTTAGGTAACCTCTAACTATCCCCCCCCTCCCCCCACTGATCAGTGAATGAGCTAGTGAGTCTGTCCAGCACTCCCGGCTCTGCTCAGCTTAACCCAGCTCCCAATTGTTGTGGCTAGGTGGGGGTTGAGGGGATAGAAAGCATATTGAGAAGCCTTATCCCACTCAGCAAAAGATGCCCTATAGCAGCCAGTGAATTTATCCCTACCATCTGTCCTGCAGATCTCCCTTTCATGTGTACTGAGTTTCCATAAATTGGGGATTTGAAACCCAGGGAGGACCTGCATTCGATTTATGCAATAACCACTCTGATATAAGCCCAGCTGCAATCTATTTGAGTTAAAACTCACCTGTGGAGTTATGCCATAACAAGCTGGAAGGTCATTGGTATTTTGAAGCTTTATCAGGCATTGATAGGGATAGTTGATAAAGCAGCGTCCAACTTCAATATGTGAGTTAATTACCTCCACAATAGGAACGACACACCTGTGAAACAAAGGTAGGAAAAAATCGGTAAGATATCAGCCATTTATTCTGCTAGTTTGAAACAATGGTGAACAAAAAGGATTACCTTTGTGGCATAGAGGCCTGAAAATTCCTTCCCACAATTCTTTACAAAAAATGTTCCTGAGCCGAGCAATACTGTTAGTCAGTTTTGGATGATTTAAAATCCATCAGTTATTTATTTGTTTGGCTTTGAGAAAATACACTAATACTATAAATGCAACAAAACATTTGGCACACAGTCCACAATAATGTTTCAGAAATCAGTTGCATTCTTCCATCCTTATTAAGCACGTGGTAAGCATCAGCTTCAAATCATGCAGTATTTTTCCAAAAACGTCTACTAAATTATATGCAAAAGAGATGAACTAAAAAATGATAGAGTGACTTCAATCTATATTCGTGCTATCGCTCCAAAAATCCTTCCTCAAAGACTCACTTTTCCCCAAAATCGCCACCACCCCTACCCTCTTCCAAAATCACCACCACTTCCCAACTCTTTATCAAAATCCCCACCCATCCCTAAAATCCCCACCAACGCAACCCTCTCCCAAAATCATAATCCTCTCCCAACCCCCCACCATGCTTCACCCTCTCCCAAAATGACCACCACCATACGCTCTCCCAAAATCGCTATCATCCCCCCTCCTCCTCTAAAATCCACACCAATCTCCTTCCTCCAAATCTCCACCATCGCCTTATCCTCCTCCAAAATCCACACCAACTCCCACCCAACACCCAAATAATCCACCACGTCCCCACCCTTCCATGAATACCCTACCCCTCCTTTTAAAAAAAAGATATCATCACCACCTCCAAAATTTCCACCTGCATACATTCCGCAAAATTATCACACTGCCTTCCCTCTCCCCCAAAATTCCCCACCTCCCAACCCTTGCCTAAAATTCAATCCTCTACCACCCAATCTTCCCCTCCCTTCACTATTCAAAGACTTGGTCTAAAGACATCTGGTGAGATAATTATATTTTGGACTCAATCCACTGTGAAAGGTGCAAAGAACATGCCTTTCTTGCAATTTTTCATGGGTACATTGAGAGAGATTTCTAGGCAGCTGTCTGAGTGGAGATGTGACATTGTGGACCATCCAGTTTTTATTTCAAATAATGCTGATGATTCTGCAATTTCCCAGTTCATTTACAAACTTGAATACCACTACAATATTTGAAATGCAGTGTTCTGCAAAAAAAACAATGGCTGGGTATCTGCAAACCAAGTCATTACACTACTCAGCAACGTGGATTCACATCTTCTGACCCTAACACCCATATTCGCAGGATCAATGAAAAGGGAAGTTACCGTGCCAAGATGGGGATTGCTGATACCTCCTCACCAACATTTTCCACGTCCACAACCAAGGCCGACTCATATTTCTTTACAGTGTTGGAGCACAATGTCACCTGGAAGAATAAATGCAAGTATCAGGATAAGAAATCCCTATCTACCCACAGAGTTTGGCACCATGTCACAGTCCTGGTTCGTCCAAGGAAAAACTTTGCTGTAAATTACATTGTGTGTGTGTGTGTGTGTATGCTTGTGCACCTGCGTAACAAAAAACATACAGGTGGCAGGTTTGTTGCAGTGCTTTTATCTTCTGGTTCACAGTATGAATTTCTTGAAAGAGAAGATTTATATCTAATATCTGAATGAAAGCTGTTGGAATAAAAATTGCATGCATCGATTAAGTATCTCAGCAGTGAACTCAAAGCCCAAGTTCTCCAGGGTGACGAAATAGCTCTTGTATGTTTGAGTTGAATATAAGGTGTCCTTTGCTATTTACAGTTTGAGCTTAAGTGGTTTGGATCATGGTAGAGACAGGATCAGAGGGAGTGTAAGAGAGCAGACCAGGCTTGGTTAGTGAGGCCTGATCAAGCTGGCAATCATAGGTTGGGGTGGGTGGTTAGTCAGATCATAGATCAGAGGTTAGTATTCAGTCAAATAAATGAGTGGTGATTGTTGTGTGGTTAGACATCGGTACAGCAGTATACTGACGATCTTCTCTCTCCACTTTCAGTCCCGACATAGAGTGTTGACCCAAAATGTCAACAACTAACCCCCACCTTCCCCCCCCCCCCCCCCCCCCCCCCCCCCCATCACCTGCCCTCCCTAAAAAAAGGCTTTAGGGTGATAGAGATGGATCCAGATGGGAAGGGGATGATGGGGAAATTGAACGAGGTGGGGAAGGGGAAATGAGGGGATAGAAACATAGACATAGAAAATAGGTGCAGGAGTAGGCCATTTGGCCCTTCGAGCCTGCACCGCCATTCAATATGATCATGGCTGATTATCCAACTCAGTATCCTGTACCTGCTTTCTCTCCATATCCCCTGATCCCTTTAGCCACAAGGGCCACATCCAACTCCCTCTTGGATGGGATGGGAAAGGTGAACAAAGAAGAAAATAAGGTAAATAAGTGTGTGTATGTGGGAGAATAATGGGAGACAGTGTGAATTAACTTCAACGTTAATTCCCCATTCTCCCCTCCCCGGTACTTTTATACATTGGCAATTTTCCTTTTCCCTCTCAGACCTGATGTAGAGCCCAAACTCAAAAATGAACTCGCAACATTTGCTTCTACAGATGCTGCTTGATGGTGAGTTCTTTAAGCATTTATATTTTGTTTATAGTGTGTGCAGGACATTTCACTACAGAATACATTTTCTCAATTGAATTGCTAAACATGACATTATCTTCAACATAAATTCAATAGCCAATATCAAGTGAAATTTCACATTAGTTTATAGGAGGGCTCTAAGATGAAGTCATGCAGTTAGAAAGTGGTGAATAATCACATCCAATCATCGTATATTCCATTCCCAACAAAGACTGAATATATATATATGATTCCTAGTGAATAAAGACCTAAAAAAATGAAAGAAAAGGCCACCTCTAATGGAAGTAAAGGTTGAAACACTCCAGTCCAGCAACTAACATATTTGAATCTGTAGTATAGATGTGTACAAATTAATTAATTCTAACTAAGATCTAACAAAGAACTAAAATGAACGAAAATCTGCACCAATCTGTATCTAATTAATCTACCAGTGCAACTTTTGCAATCTCACCTGACAGCATTCCGGCTAATGGAAAGTTCGGATTAGGTGCAGTTCTCTGAACCCTTACTCGACCGAGATAGTGTATTTACTTAAAAATATGATCAGGGATAATTTCTGTGGTCCAGCATCAGTCAGGTGCCAAGGATTTCGACAAGACAGTTTCAACCAGAAAACAAATGACAAAAGTTAAGGTAATATGTTGTTACCTGAATCTCCATTTCCTCTTGTGCCATGATAGAACCGCTGCTAGGATTTATATTGAATTCTTTGGGTTTTGCTCCATACCCAAGGTTTGCCCAAGAAAGGATTCTTCTCTCTTCTGAGGCCTGATGGACATTTGCTCTAACGACATCAGCAGTTCCATCACCAGGGACCCACAAATTAAATACCATTGGTACAATGGAAGTGTTGGTAAGGCGACATAATATAGTGCTGGGAAAACCTGAAATTTGGGGGAAAAGAAAGATCTATAAAAAAGTATGCAGATGCAATTATACCATGCACCAAGTTGAGCTATAATTTACTCCAAACATTCATTCATTGAGAAGTTTCTTAATAACTGGTAGGCTTCTCAAATCTCTGCAGGATTTGTTGCAAGACAGAAACTGCAATACTGACCATGTTATTTAACAGAATCAAAACCAAACTGTCAAAAGCAGTGCAGCACTTTATTTTGTGCAACGTTTAATATTTGAAGTTTATTTATCTTCATTTTCAGCTGTTAGCTTAGCAAATGTAAACTGTTCAAATCTAATACTGGGATGCCAGAATACCTGATAATCTAACAAGGCTCTGGAAACAAAGTTCCGGTTGAATTAAAGGGCAGGATCTCAATATCAATTTCAATTTTCATTATCATTTTGGTCCCTCTCAACAGCTAGATGACTGCAAGACCTGATGCTGGGCTTCAACCCAAAATTTCAAATGTCTCTTTACCTCCACAGATAATGTCTGATCCACTGAGTTTGTTTTGGTTTTCTCCAGACTCCATGTCTGCAGTTTCTTGTATAATATCTACCAGAAAGACTGGTCAGGCACAGTTTCAGAAAACTTCCAGCTGGAAAAATTCAACCTGTGATTCTGAAAACAGTCTAAGCCATTCAAGAGAGGGAAGGCTGATGTTCAAGCCTTGGGTATGGTTTTTAGGGTTTTAGGGGGAAACCATACTGCGGTGAGGATGAGGGTTGTTGGTGGTAAGATATTACCACAGAGACAATTAGCGCTTGGGTTGGGATTGGGTTTCAGGTGAGGCAGTCGTGATTTGGAATGCAGGAAAACAAAGGAAATATTTTAAGGGAACCCTGGGGACAAGTTTTTAACAAAGAGGCAGTGCGTATTTGGAATGAGCTGCCACAAAAGGTGGTTGAGGCAGGTACAATTACAACTTTTTGATGAAGTACTTGAATAGAAAAGGTTTAGAAGGACTTGACAAACACAGATTCGCTTAGATATGCATCTTGGCCATTGTTTTCTCATTTTGTATGAATCTTAAACAAATTTACTGGTCCTTCATGACATTGTTTCTTGTGAGTTGTGCTATGTACAGATTGGCCGTCTAAACTCAACACTGACCATAATTCAGAAAGATTTTGTCGATCAAAAAGTTCTCTGAGGCATAGTTTATGAAAGGTATGATGCCAAAACATGTGTGGTGGTTTTCTACATATTTTAATCTGTGGCCACTGCATTTCAGTTTTCAAGACCCTTTCATTTTTGATAGTTTGCTTTCTCTTTCAGTGTTTTAGAAGAAACTATGTCACTGCAAAGATTGGTCTTACAAAGAATTCCATAGAACATTAATTATAATAGGCACCAGAATAACACAGAGTTAAATTCCCAGAATCATAATTCGGATACATAGACTAGCAAAGTTCAAATCCGAGGTTGAATTTAATTTCAGTTAATAACTTGATGATTGCAAAATCTTCTATTCCATTTGCAACTCGTTCGCAAATGAAGCAATGCATGCCAACATGTAACCTTATCTGAATCCCCCCACCCCCTACTTTCGGTCTGAAGAAGAGTCCTGACCCTAAACATCACCCATCTTTTTTTTCCAGAGATGTAGCCTGATCTGCTGAGTTAAGTCCAGCACTTTGTGCCTATCTCTGGTATAAATCATAATTGAAGTTTCTTGTTTATACAAGGGGAAAAAGGTGTCAAGAGAGAGTTCAAGTGAATTTGAAGGCCGTGGTGGAAATTAATGGTCAAGTTGAAGAAATCAATGAGTTATGCATAGGTTCAGGAGGCGGCAGTGATGCAGTCATCGATGTCATGAAGAAAGACTTGGGGGATGCATTCAGAAGGACTATCTGATGCAACCAACAAAGTGACAAGCATAACTGGTGCCATTAGGCATGATGCTGCCTGACCTGCTGAGTTACTCCAGCACTTTGTGTTTTACCCATGATTCCAGCATCTGCAGTTCCTTGTGTCTCTATTATTTCTTTGGCATGTCTTTCAAAACTCTGGGATGAAGGTCATCAAGCTCTAGTGATTAATTACCCTTCAGGTATCCTACTTCTCATTGCAAAAAATCATATTTGCTTTGGTTCAACTTTACATAATACTTCCTACAAGATCAGCAAAGACTCTACTCCTTACAGTTATAAAGCTAAACAGCTGGCAAACAGGCCATTCAGCCAACTTTGTCCCTACTGACCTATGTGGCACACTGGGCTTGTCCCATTTGCCTGAATCTAACAGCCCATCAAGTCCACTCCGCTATTCAATCATGGCTGATCTATCTTTCCCCCTCAACCCCATACCCCCATACCCCTGCCTTGTCCCCGTAGGCTAAAGGGAAGGAGAGTGCAGGAGAGGTTAATGATATCTCCAGAAGAAGTAATAAGACAGAAAGTTTAAAGAGGGATGTGAGTCTAAGGTCAGGCAAAATGGGAACCAATTTGAAACGAGGGGTGGTGAATACTGAACTAAAGGTGTTATATTTGAATGCAAGCCGTATGCGGAACAAAGTGTAGTGTAGTTAGAAATTGGTAGGTATGGCATTGTGGGCATCATGGAGACGCGGCTGAAAGAGGATAAGAGCTGGGATCCGAAAATCCAAGGATACACATGCTATTGGAAAGACAGGCAGGTGGGCAAAGGAATGTAATTCAATGACATAGGATCAGAAGAAGTTGAATGCTTGTGGGTAGAAAGACCCGGAGGAGAGTTGTATACAGGTCTCCAAACAATAGCCAGGATGCAGGGTACAAATTCCATCAGGAAATACAATTGACATGTAAGAAAGGCAATGTTACAGTGATCAAGAGGGATTTCAAATGCAGTTGGACTGGGAAAACCAGGTTGGTGCTGGATCCCAAGAGCAGGAATTTGGAGAATGCCTACAAGATGGCTTCTTAAAGCAGCTTGTGGTCGAGCCTACTAGGGAAAAGGCAATTCTGGATTTGATGTTGCGTAACAAACTGGATTAGATTAGGGAGCTTAAGATAGAGAAACCCCTAGGAGATAATGACCATAATACGAGAAAAGCTCAACCTGCAGTTTGAGAAGGAGAAGATGAAATCAGATGTGTCGGTATTATTATTGAGTAAAGGTAACTACAGAGGCATGAGAGAGGAGCTGGCTAACGTTGATTGGAAAGGGACCCTAGCAGAAATGATGACGGAGCAGCAATGGCAGGAGTTCCTAGGAGTAATTAAGAAGATGTAGGTTCTTTTCATCCTAAAGAGGAAGAAATATTCTAAGGGAAAATTGAGGCGACCGTGGCTGACAAAGGAAGTCAAAAACAGCATAAGACTAGAAGAGAAGGCATATCATATTGTACAAAAAGTAGTTTCTCAATTACTGGCTGCAAAACTGATTTAGCATTAGATCTAGGGAGAGAGCTCCTAATCTCTGTACCTCTTGATTAGTAAACCAGAAAGCATCCACCCCTTGGTTTCAGAGTCTTGCTAACCACACCCACAAGATTTTCTGTGGTGGTTGCTTATTTTGTTTCATTATACCTTGTCACGCTTTCTGGGCATAATCACACACAACTCCAGATTGCTATGGCTATTGTCCTGACATTCCTTTAGTTTAGCAAATATGAATAGTTGGATATTTGCTTCTTCCTTGTGTCCAGTGTTAAAAACAATGTATATCACTATGCTGGGACTCCAGAAGGAGCAACAGTGCATCTCCTCTGCCCAAAAAGTGTTTCTTGGTGCACAGCCAACAACCAACCCATGCCTATTCACTCCACGGTCTACATAAATTGGGGCAAATATAAAGCTGCTGAAGGAACTTGACATATTATAGTATAGAGAATAGTATAGAAACAGCCCATATGGCTGACAATATCTGTGCCAAATGATGGCAAGATAAACTGATCCGATCATCCTGCACTGGGTCAATACCACTCCATTCTCTGCATATCTACGTGCATATCTAATTTCCTCTTAAATGCCACTATTATACCTGCCTCCACAACCACACCTGTCAGCGCTTTCCAGGCCCCATCACCCTCTAGATAAAGAACTTACCCGCACATCTCCCTTAAACTTTGTTTTTCTCAGCATGAAGATATGTCCACTAGTCTTTGACATTTCTACCCAGAGAGAGGTTCTGACTGTCTACCCTATCCATGCCTCTTAAATCTTTATATACTTCCATCAGGTCTCCCCTCAACCTTCAGCACTCCAGAGAAAAATCAATCCAAGTCTGTCCAATCTCTCCTTGTAGCTAATACGCCCTAATCCAGGCAGAATTCTGGTAAACTTCTTCTGCACCCTCTACTTAGCCTCCGCATCCTTCCTGCAAAGGGACGACCTGAACTGCACTCAGTACTCCAATTGTGGCCTAACCAAAGTCCTATAGAGCTGCATCATGGCTTCTTGACCCTTAAGGGCCTGTCCCACTTAGGCGACTTTTCAGCGCTGCCGGCGACTGTCAAGTTCGCAGCACTCGCCTGAAAAAATGGGAACTGGAAAGGCGACTTTCCTCAAAGAGTCAATGAAAATGGCCGGTCAGCAAAGGCAATTAACTAATACTACCTACGACTACCTCGACTACCCATAATTACATGGCGACCCCACTACAATGCACCTACGACTACAGGATTATCGATTTTCTCCATGGCGACCAATTTTTGGTCGCAGAAAATTTTTCAACATGTTGAAAAATTTGCGGCAACCAGACTGAGGCCGCGACTAGTTCCCAGAATGCGGGAACTCCTCGCGACCATGAAGGAGACTCACCAGAGACCACCAGCAAATATGTGGCGACCATGTGGCGATCATGTGGCGAATGCAGAGTCCCCTGCACTTGCCTAAAAAGTCGCCTAAGTGGGACAGACCTTTAACACTCAATGCCCCGATTAACGAAGGCAAGCATACCACATGCCTGCTTTACCACTATATCTCCTTGTGTTGCCACTTTCAGGTATGGAGTCGGATCTCCAGATCCATCTGTAAATCAATGCTGTTAAGGGTCTTGCCTATAACTATATACTTATAACTATATACTTTTCCCCTTACATTCGACCTTGCAAAGTGCAACACCACAACCGAATAGCATCTGTGGAGGCAAGGAGATGTTTTGGACAAGACCCTGCATCAGACTCAGAAGTGTTTACTATCCCTTTGCCATCACAGATGCTGCCTGATCCTCTAAGTTCCTCCAGCAGTTTGTTTCTTTGCTCCAGGCTGTAGCGTCTCCGTACTCTGTCCTTCCACCATTCATTACCTCTCAGTAAGCTAGTCATTTGGTAGTTAAAATAGTTTCCTGTTTGGGTAAGCAATATCACAGGCATTTGGTTAGTTCTACAATTGTATGACCCAATTGTTGCACGAATTCTATGCTCTGCTTGCTCCATACTGCCTGCAACAATTGTCTTATGAATCAGATGTCATTACGAACTAGCTTTAAAGAAGACTGGGAAGATACCAACAAAAGCTGATTAGGAGGTGTTGCAAAAACATATATTGGGTTCTGACAACTAAGAAAAGCAGAACAAAGAGTGGTAAATTAAATTATGGTTTGATAAACTTTTTCATTCTACTACAGTTAAAGGCACGATATAAAAAAGGGAGATGCATCAAATGGAAATTGTATAAATAGAAGAACAAAATAGGCAGAAGCTTGGCACACAATCCAAGGGAGGTCAAAGCTTTTTGGCAGAAGTGGAAGCTTTCCACTTATTTCAATGTGGAAATAAGCTGATTGTGCAGTTCGGGTGTTCTTCCTGGATTTCCCCTGATTTCCTCATACTTCCATAGATGTCCTTGTTACCACATTGATTGGCTCCAGTAAGTTACCCCAGTGTAGCTGTCTGGCAGGAGAATCAGGGTGTAGAAAGCAAAGTTATAGAGAAATAGGTGGATTGGTGAGTTTACTATGAAAGTCAGCATATATTTAATGGGCCAGGCAAATTCTTTCCATGTTGTAAGAGGGTACGAAAATAAACCTCAACTAAATATCTGGAAATTTAAGTTGCAACTCCATCTGTTCAAGTGTGCTCTGTTTTATACTCAGATGCAATGTCCTCTCCTAAGTAGGCACAAGGAACTGCAGATGCGGGTTTATAAAAAAAGACACAAAGTGCAGGAGTAACTCAGCGGGTCAGGTAACAACACTGGAAAACATGGATAGGTGACATTTTGGGTCGGGACCCTTCTTCAGACTGATTGTGGTGGAGGGGGAGAGAGCTGTGAGAGAGGAGGGGCAAAACAAAGCCTGGCAAGTGATACGTGGAAACAAGTGAGGGAGGTTTTAGATAGGCAAGTGGTTGGAAAAAGGCAGAGGTGTAAAAACAAAGGTGTGAGATAAGAACAAAATATGTGCGAATTGTGTTCATATCATTGGGTTGCAAGTTACCCAAGCGGAATATAAAGTACAGTTCCTCCAGTTTGCGTGTAGCCTCACTCTGGCAATGGAGGAGGCCTGGGACAGAAAGGTCAGTATGGGAGTAGGAAGGGAGATAAAATGGTGAGCTACCGGGAAATCCAGCATGCCTTCGTGTTGCTACCGGGAAATCCAGCATGCAAGTGTTCGGCAAAACGGTCGACAAATCTTTGCTTGGTCTCACCGATGTAAAAGACGAAGATCGTCTCCTGGCAAGCTGCGCGGCCTCCCAGCGAGCCACAGCTCGCTGCCAAGGCAACGAAAATGTGCCCGGGAAGATTTTACCAAGTGCACAGATCATGAGAGCAACGTCGCATGGTTGTTGAAGAAAGCGTTTGAGAGTTGAGTATGGAATTTGAAACTTTATCAGACAGTCGGTGACACCACACTTGAAGTATTATGTTCAGTTTTTGTTACCTTGCTATAGGAAAGATGCCATTAAGCTGGAAAGAGCACAGAAAAGACTAACAAAGAAATTGCCAGTACTCAAGGTCCTGAGCTATAGAGAGACGATAAGTTAGCCTGGACATGAATAATGTTCATAAATTCATAAATCATAGGCGTAGAAATAGGAAATTATGCACATCAATTCGACTCCACCATTCAATCATGGCTGATCTATGTTTCTCTCTCAACGTCATTTTCCTGCCCTCTCCCCTTAACCTTTGACACCCTACTAATCAAGAACCTGTCAGTTTCCACTTTAAAAATACCGAATGACTTGACCTCCACAACTGTCTACAGCAATGAATTCTACAGATTCCCTACCCTCTGGCTAAAGCAATTCCTCTTCACCTCCTTTCTAAAGGTATGTCCTTTTATTCTAAGATTACAAACAATATATTTTGCCTCGCTGGACATATATGGATATCACTGGGATGATCATTTGCCTAATTAAAGAGTTATTTGTTGCATTGAGAGAAAAAACATTCTTCTTTGTGTGCACAAACTGAATGATTGAGAAAACAAATGTTTGTTTTGTTTAAATGGACCTGAATAACTTAGGTTTCCTAACAATAGTATCTTGCTCATCCACAACTAATCTACATTGATTTTCTAATACCTCTTCCAATGCATCAATTTGTCCAACTTAAAAAGAAATGACAGAATTGTCTCTAATGCAGAACAGCAATTTAAAGCTCATATAGATAACATATCAGTAACAATAGACTAAATAATCAATCATTTTGGCATAAATAGATATTATTAATGGCCGGTGCCCACTGAATGACCATAATATTGAAAATAAATGAATGCTGTCTAATAATATGTCACAAGATATTTCACTGAAAACATTATATCTGACTATTTTACCAGGTATCAGACTAAGATGTTTAAAATCAGCTTGCCCATGTGAGTGGGGACACAAGAATTTGCAGATGCTGGAATCTTGAGAAAAACACAAAGGGTGAGAGGATCTCAGTGGGTCAGGCAGCATCGGTGGAGGGAATGGACAGGTAACGTATCGAATTGCAAACTGATTGTAGTAGGGCAGAGAAAGCTGGAAAAGAGAGGTAGGTGTGGGACAAAACCTGGCAATTAATATGTGGATAGAGGTGAGAGAGATTAGACTGGCAGGTGGGTGGAGTAAGTAACGAAGGCTGGAGGTGAAAGGGAGGCAAAAGAATGTCTGGTAAGGAGAGGTATAGTAAAGTGTAAAGCCAGAGAGAAGAATTTAGGTGGAAGGGGACAGGGGAGGATTTGAAAAGGGAGGAATAAAAGAGAAATAAGGGACTCGGGAATGGGAGATGAATGTGTGAAGGAAAGGAAAGGAGCAGGTTAACTGCAGAGGGGGAGGGGGCACTGGGATATAGTGGGAGAAATAGGTACACGCCGGGGAGGGGGAGCACAGGAAAGAGGGAAGGGATAGGGGTTATTACTTGAAATTTGAGAATTTGATGTTCATACCATTGGGTTGTAAGCTACACAAGCAGTATATGAGGTGTTGTTCCTCCAGTTTGCAGGAGGCCACACTGGCAATGGAGGAGGCCAAAGACAGAAAGGTCCATTTGGGAATGGGAAGGGTAGTTAAAATGGTTAGTAACTAGAGATACAGCAGGCCTCGTCGGACAAGAGCGTAAGTGTTCAGCGAAACGGTTGCCTTCTCTCCACTTAGTCTTTGGCAAAATGCTTGCCTAGTCTACACTTGATTGACTATATCCCTCCCCCTGGCTTTATATTTCTATCCTCTTCACTCCTTATGAGACTCCTTTGTGTCTCCTTTTCACCTCTAGCTTTTGCCACATACTCCACCCATTTCCCAATCAAACCCCCTGCACCTGCATTGACCTATCACTTGCCAGGCTTCATCCTGCTTCCACCTTTCTTCTCCAACTTTCTACTCAACCCGATCTACAATCAGTCTACAGAAGTGGCCCGACTCAAAATGTCACCTGCCCATTCTCTCCACAGATGCTGCCTGACCCGCTGAGTTCCACGAGCACTTTGTGTTATGCCCAAGTTAGTAACAGGCTCTGAGCTTTACATCTTACATCTTGGAAGATATAAATCCATTTTAGGAATAACGGTGCCCATTTCAAAATGCTTCATTCACATATTCTCTCTTAAATGCAGGTAGCACTTAATAACACATACAACCAGCTCCTCAGATATGTAAGGGAAATATTTTGGTTAAGATTTAGAGTACCAAACCGCATAAACTTTTGGCTCGCCAGCTAAAAAAACGAGAAAAGGAACATACTATACCAAAGATCAAATCAGATAAAGGGGAATTATTAACAACACCGAAGGATATTAATAAAAGATTTGCGCAATTTTACGAGAATTTGTATACATCTAAAACGATAATTGATTCCAATAATATCACAAAGTTCTTGGATACCTGTAATCTTCCAAAGTTAGAGCTGAAGGAACAAGAGGAACTGGGTGCACAAATCTCAATTAAGGAATTAGAAGATACAATAAACTCACTAAAAAATGGAAAAACACCAGGCCCTGATGGATTTACTAATGAATTTTATAAAAACTTTTATGATAAAATAATACCAAGATTACAAAAAATGTACCAATACGCTTTTAAAAAACGAATACTACCTGATACATTAGCGGAATCAACGATTACATTAATACCTAAGAAAAATAAGGATTTAGAAGAACCTGGCTCATATAGAGCTATAGCATTGTTAAACACAGATCAAAAAATATTAGCGAAAACATTAGCCAGAAGATTAAGTAAATACATTAGTAAATTAATAAACCCAGATCAGACAGGGTTTATCCCTAAGAGATACTCTTCTAATAATATGAGACGTCTACTCAACATAATGCACTCACACAAATCTGAAGATCAAGAATTATCAATTATTTCGCTGGATGCTGAAAAAGCATTTGATCAAGTAGAATGGAATTATATGGATAAAGTATTACAAAAATTTCAACTGGGAGAGAATTTTATTTTATGGATTAAGTTACTATATAACAAACCTACAGCTAGAATACTTACTAATAACATATTATCCTCGAAATTTCAACTATCAAGGGGAAATAGACAAGGATGCTCATTATCACCACAGCTGTTTGCTCTCATTATTGAACCGCTAGCAGAAAAAATTAGAATACACCCTGATATTCATGGATATAATACTAAAGACTCATATAATAAAATATCTTTATACGCGGATGATATATTATTGTATATTACAAAACCTCAAATCACTATACCAAATATATTAAATTTAATTGAAGACTTCGGATCTTTTTCTGGATATAGAATAAATTGGAATAAAAGTGAAATTATGTCAATAAAACCGAAAGATTCAACACATCTTTTAAAATTCCCTTTTAAAATAGCTACAGAAAAATTTAAATATTTGGGAATCGAAATTACCAGAGCATATCAAGGTATGCTCAGGGCAAATTTTGACCCCCTACTTAATAAACTGAATACATTAATTAAATTCTGGAAAACGCTTCCGATGTCTTTAATAGGCCGAATAAACGCAATAAAAATGATCTTTTTACCACAAATTTTATACCTATTTCAATCAATTCCTATATACTTACCTAAGAAGTTTTTTAAAAAACTCGACTCAGATATCACTAATTTTATATGGGACTATAAATCACATAGAATACAAAAAACCCATCTGAATAAATCTAAAGTATTGGGGGGTCTAGCACTACCCAATTTTATGTATTATTATTGGTCAGTAAATATTAAAAACATGATTCAACTGATGGATAACTCCGCCCAGCAAGTAGACTGGATTGTAATGGAGAAAGAGGATTGCTCCTCTAGAAACATTGGAGCGATCCTCCTCTCTCCAATGAAATTGAATAACATAAACTATAATAAGAACCCAATTATTCATAGTACAATCCGTATTTGGAAACAAATAAAACAAAATTTAAAATTAAGAAACTTATCACTTTTATTACCTATAGTCAATAACCCTTTGTTTAGTCCTTCTATTATAGATAAAGCTTATACACAATGGGATAGACTAGGAATTAAAACGCTTGGTGACTTGTATGAAACTGGAAAATTACTTTCATTTCAACAATTACAAATAAAATATAAACTCGGAAATAATCAATATTTTAAATACTTTCAAATATGCGACTATTTGAAAAAATATATAAAAGATCATCATAATAACCCAGCAGATGTACTGGACGAGGCAATGCAGATAAAAGCGGAATCAGCAAACTTAATATCATATTTGTACAATATTATCTTAAATGTACAAATACCATCTACGGAGGGTATCAGAAGAGACTGGGAACAAGAGTTAGCTATTAAAATTTCAAAGGAAAGTTGGAATGAATACTTATTAAAAGTACATAAATGCTCGATTAATGTAAGACACACTTTAATACAATTTAAAATTTTACATAGATTATATTATTCGAAAACTAAAATTCATAAAATTTTCCCAAACGTATCATCTATTTGTGATAAATGTCAATCCCAAGAAGCAACTATAGCGCACTCATTTGTCTTCTGTACAAAAATTCAAAAATTTTGGAATGAAATTTTTGAAATCTTTACAAAGTTATTTAAAACAAGACTGATACCCAAAGCAGAATGGATTATCTTCGGAATAACGGAAGATGATCCAGAACTAAATGTGTTTCAAAAGAAATTAATGGATTATGGGTTAATAACTGGAAAAAAGCTAATTCTAAAATTTTGGAAGAAGGCTCCAATACCAACTATAAATATGTGGATTTCAAATATGTTTGAAACACTACACCTTGAAGAGATAAGACTCCTCCTAGTAGGTAAACCAGATCACTTCCACCTGACGTGGTCTGCATTTATAGAATTATTACAAACATAGGGTGCAAAAGTACTTTAAAAAAATAAAAAATTGAGGTCGGGTAAGGGGGGATGATAGTTGAAGAGTTGGTATGTCCTATTTACGTGATGCTCAAAAAAAAAACATTTGTTTTTCTTTTTTTCTCTCTCTCTTTTCTTTTCTTAGGGCCTATTTCTTAACTCTTTTTCTTTTTGTTTTTAATTTCGCTCTCATAGGGTCTTCGTCCTTTTTTGTTGTTACATTTTCTACACTTTTCTACACTTGCACTTTTTCCTTCACTTTCTTCTCTCTTTCAATCTTTTCTTTCTTTAGTGTAAAAAAATAAATAAAGGGAGTACATTAATTGTAAGAAGATATAAATGACGAGTATTAATGTATGTGGCTGTGATGTAATGTACTTCTAATAAATAAAAATTAAAAAAAAAAAAAAAAGATTTAGAGTACCAATCATTTAATTAAGTACAAATTTAAATACTCAACAAATTTACTTTCCATTATTAAACAATGCAAAAAAATTCCTCTCCATCTCTCTTACAACCTCTTATTACTCACCATACGAAACCTCCCCAAAGTTCAGTAAAGGCAAATCGAAATGAAATGTTGGTCCAATGATAACTCCCCTGTAGAGAACATGTAGCTATCAGCATGTTTTCAACAGCAGTGGGGTTAACAATTAACAATGCATCTGCTAGGAGGTCACTTAACGATTAATTCTGAGCGGTCACAATACCTGCTCTCAGCAAGTTTCAATGATAATGAATAAATGCAAGGTGAATGCGTCAATAGTGCAGTGAAACAATCTGGGCAATTTCCTTCAATTTATAACAGAGCAGCAGAAAATTTCCCTCTGCAATTGGAATCGACATTGTACAATAAATTTCATGCGAGATTACTCTCAGAAACTAATTTAAAGGGTGTATTGATAGCATGTAAAATAATGTGAAATGACAAACCAACTGGTGCTGCACAATTCCCAAAATTACCCTCAAAACGATAGGTAGTTTAAAAATAACAGTGTAAGTCATCAGAACCACTTTACAAGGATATGAAATGTAATGGGCCTGTCCCATGTCGCTGATTTTTCAGGCGACTGCCGGCGACTGTCAAGTTGCCGGCAGTCGCCTGAAAAACGGGCAACTGGAACAGCGAGTGTCAGAGTGGAACACACATACACACACACATCGCTTCCTTCACCAGCCCTAATGCAGGCGGGGGATAGGGCAAGCGGTGGGAGCGCTGACTGAGTGAAATTCACACGGTGCAAAGCCAAGGTGATACAGACACACACTGTGATGAACAGGAAGGTTGGTGCTGTAATTAAGATGGCTAAAGCACAGTGTATGGTAAGTACTTTAAAAGAGGGGGGGAGAGGGGGGGGTGAAGGAGTGGAGACAACTTTTAAGAAGCCAGTGATACACGGCTGTGAAGCTCGGCAGACATTAAACATTACCAGTCGATTATCCTTAGTTCTGAAAACTACTGCTTACGGGTTTTTTTCCCAATGAGCCAATGAAATTCACCGGTGAGCACCAGCTACAACCTACGAGAACCTACTAGAACCTTCGACCTCCTGGCTAACCACCTGGACATCCTGACGACCCACCTACGGCACGGGAATTCTCGCTAATCTCCATGGCAGCTTCATTCTGGCCGCCGCTAATTTTTCAACGTGTTGAAAAATTTGCAGCGACCATAATGGCATCTAGTTCACAAAATGCGGGAACTCCTCACGGCCATGAAGGCGACTACCCGGCAACCCCCCGCGAACATGTGGCGATAGTCTCTTGCAGTCCCCTAAAAAGTCGCCTAAGTGGGACAGGCCCATAAATGCACCCATTTGTCATAAAGTCAAATACGTCATATATATCAAGTCATATATGTCAATTAAAATTATTTGTCAATTAAAATTATTTTCTAACTGTAATCAATTGAGGCGAAAACATTTTAACATATCTGTCCTTTTAATCCTATAAAGCCAGCCACAGACATCTCAATGGCACTCATTGACTCTGTGATTCATTGTCAGATTAAACTGAGGAAAAAAAGGATTGCCAAGATGCTGTGCTTAAAATTTAGGCAGAAAATCAGGGGGCAAATTTGTTGTTGTCAGCACCCCTGAGGAAATTGAAGGTTCATTAGATGTACTTATACAAAATTCCAAGCCTCAAATCATGAAGCAAAGCTAAGAGGAATAGGTGATGATAGGTGGAGCTGAGGAACCAGATGGGGTTATAACCTTCCCTGTATGCTCTGGACTTCTCACTGTGTAGCACGTGTTTACCTCTCACCAGAAAACCATCCCTTGTTTTTAAGGCAAAATGTAGGAGATTTAAAGAGATCTGATGGGTATGTTTGTTTACACAGAGAGTGGTTGATATCACAAATGCATTGTCAGGGAATGAGGAGAAATCAGAATCACTACATTTAAGAGGAATTTTGGAAAACACTTGCACAGGCCAGGGATAGAAGAATACTGTCTTAACATGGCAAATGGGATTAGTTAGATGACCAAAAAGGTTGGCAAGGATAAAGTGGGCCCAGTGAGTATATTTGCTGTGTAGGAAGGAACTGAATATGCTGGTTTAAACCAAACATTAAAAAGAGATTTCAGGGGCAATTTCTTCATGCAGAGGGTGAAACGTAGGATCAAGCTGCTAGAGGAAACTGGGCAGACAGGTAAAATGGTGATATTTAAAAGACATTTAGACTGGTAAATGGATATGAAAAGTTTAGAGGAATATGGGCCAAATGCATGAAAATCCTCACCTCTGCTATAAAACCTGGTCGCCATGGACGAGTTAGGCCGAAGGGCCCGTTTCCATGCTGTATGACTCTAAGACATTTCCTGAAACCACCTGTTTGTCTTTACCCAAAGACTGCCATGAAAATACTAGCAAATTAAACTAACTGAACTACTTACTTAAAAGTAACTCTGATTGGTGCTGCAGACCCATCCACAGTAAAGTATAAGTCTTCCATGAATTCCCCAAGAATACTGGATTTAAATGCAACATCAAATACTTGGTATTCGCCTGGCAACAGCGACCCTTCACTTGGGTTAACGCTGAACATGGAGCCTGTGGGAGTGAATGCAGGAGTCAGGTTGTACACACCAACTATGTCACCCTTGTTCGCCATCAATATCTGAAAGAATAAACACAAAATGAAGAAACAACTGTTCTGCCGCAAAAATACAAACATTTTAATTCTTTTCTTTCAGAAAATTGGACTTTGCAAAAATCATTTTGTGCAATAAACCACAATAATCAAGACAAAAACAGCAGCCATTTTACATCTCTTCTGAAAAGAAAGCTGTAAAGAGAGAGGCAGGACAAAGTGTTGCAGGTAATGGGTCAACATAGGAGAGGGGGTGGTTGATAAGCAGATGGTTGCAACAAAGGCTGGAGATAAGAAAGAATTGTGGTTTATGAAGATAGATGGAGGAAAGTAGCAGGGGGAGGGAGGGGGTGGAGGGGAAAAATAGGTGGGTCAGGTGTGGGATGGGGGTATGGGATGGGGTGTTAGTTAGAGGTTACTTAAAATTGGAGAATTTAATGTTCTGAGTGCTGAGGGAACTGTGAACATTTGTGTATTGACCCCCAGTATCTGCAGTTCTTTGATTCTACAGGTCTCCTGGCAAGCCCAATAATACATTAAGCCTTTCAATACACCATCTAATCTGCTTTGTTGTGCTGGTTATTCTATCATAATCCTCCTTTGAGCATGATCAGTGTGAGATCTCAGCCTCCAGGGTGTTTCCAAAATAATCCCCAATACCCCATCCTCACTGCACCCCACCTTTACCATCAAGTGCCATCCCTTGAAATGCGTTTGTAGTGTTAGGAGCCAAACTGGTGTGTGGAGACATCCAACACAATGCCGCTGTATTGATAGCTTTCTCACTAGAGCTTTGTGGGGGAGAGGCCCTAACCAGGTGGGATTCTCAGCAATTCATCTGCAATAAAGGCAAAAGGGCATAAAGGCAAGAGGTGAGCATCAATGTAAGAGGGAAATGCACTCAGGAAATATACACAGGCAGAAAATACAAAGCATTGAGGAGAATGAAGGACACAAGAGTTCAGTACATGCTGTCATCTACTGATATGAATTCTGAAACTACAGTTTACTAACTTCCTAACATCCATATGCATAGTTGCCAGCATCCATTCAACCTAAATGTGAAGCCCACGAATAGCCTCCAATGAAGGAGCTGTCATCTGCATGCAAGCATGCATGCATCTGTCAGCTGTAAGATGTGTGACACAGTTCCAAATCCATCTTTAAATTCGCTGACGCCACCACCATTGTTGAATGAATTACGAATTGTGATGAGTCAATGTACAAGGGGGAGATCGATCGCCTGATTGAATGATGGCAGAACAATAACCTTGCTCTCAACGTCAGTAAAACCAAGGAACTGATTGAGGAAAACTGAGAATTGACAATCATGTCTTCATCAACAGGTCACTGGTGAAGTGAGTCAACAACATCAAGTTCCTGGCCATGCATATCTCTGAAGATCTGTCCTGAAGCCAGCACATTGATACAATCATAAAGAAAGCCAATCAATGCCTCTAAGAAGACTAAGGAGATTCAGTGTGTTGAAAAATACTCTCTTGAACCTGTACAGTAGACTGGCTCCATCACAGCCTAGTTCAGCAACATAATCACCCATGAATGAAGGAGATTACAAAAAGTGATGAACACTGCTCCACTGACCTCAACACCATCAAAGGAATTTTTAGGAGGAGATACCTCAAAAAGGTAGCCAGCATCATCAAGGACACTACCACCCTGTCACTCCTGTCATCGGGAAGAAGATATAGGAGTCTGAAAAAGGTTATGCCCAGATTCAGGAACAGCTTCTTCCTAACAACCATCAAGCTAATGAACACTATGAACTCCAACTAAACTGCAAACTACAAACTGCCATGGTTGCACTACGGATTTTGGGCATTGTTTTTTTTTGCACTATATGGGGGTTTTTTATTTATGAACTTTGTTCTATGTTTATTATATTATCTATTGAGTACTCTATTTACAAACCTGTTGTGCTATTGCAAGTAAGAATGCCTTTGTTCCATTTCTGTGCATATGACAATAAAATACTCTTGAATACTACACGTATAATGAATGTGGAGAGAGTGTTTGGCCACACCAAAAAGGTTTGCTCACATTAGTCCCCTTGCCCCTTTCCTTATTTTACTTGCGCCCTTGTAACTTACTGTTTTGCGCACATGTTTATTAATGCACCTTTAATTCCTTTGCAACTTATGTACTCCAGCAAGCAATTACTTTCAGACATGAGGAAAACTCAGGCACCCAACTGAAACCCACACAATTACATAGAGAACATGCAAACTCTAAACAGACAGCAGTGAGATGGGGAGAAAACTGTGATGGCAATAATAGAGAAAATGGAATGCAATAATAATGGGGATCTTGAATCTTGTTGCAGACGTGGGCAGATCGGGTTGGCAGGAGTGGTCCTTTTGTACTTGGAGACGATGACCTTTGGGGGATTTAGTGGCCAGAAGCAATTTTGACTACTCCACTAATGGGAGAGTCCAGAACCAGAGGCCACAGCCTCAGAATAAAAGGACATACCTTTAGAAAGGAGATGAGGAGGAATTTCTTTAGTCAGAGGGTTGTGAATCTGTGGAATTCATTGCCACAGACCGCTATGGAGGCCAAGTCATTGGATATTTTTAAGGCGGTGATTGACAGATACTTGATTAATAAGGGTGTCAAAGGTTATGGGGAGAAAGCAGGTAAATGGGGTTGAGAGGGAAAGATAGGATCAGCCATGATTGAATGTTCGAGTAGACTCGATGGGCTGAATGGCCTACTTCTGCTCCTATAACTTATGAAGAATACTAACTGCTGTGCCACCACTAAATGTGATGATCAGAATTAGATAAAATACCCCAGAACCATACATATATAACTTGTCCGCTTTTGTATTTTTGTCTCTACTCTGCCAAAATTCCTAATTCTTTACATGCCTTTGCCACATTTCCTGCCACATTCAAAATTTATGCACATCCATATATTCTTTTCCTGTACACCTTTTAGAACTGTGGCAATTATTCTATTTTGCTTCTCCCCACTCCTTCTGCCAAGATGAATTACTTAGCACTTCTCTGTATTAAAATATCATCCACCACCTGTCAGCCTATTCTGCTGGTCTATGTTCTCTTTTTGTCCCTAACTATTGTCCTCACCGTTCATCACTTCCATCCAAGTCATTGATATAAAAGTAGTGATGGTCCTTTCATCATCCAGTCTGAAAAATATTCATTTGCCGTACTTTTCTGATGATGGTGTTCGCACTATGACGGGCTACGCAGTCATGAGCATAGAGTGAGTACAGCAAGGAGCTGAGCATTTTGGACGCTAAACAAAGTTCTTATTTATGCTGCTCACGGATCCTTTGACTCCATTGGCATCAAATTGATTGATTGATTGATTGGTTGAATACATTTTATTAGCCAGGTATGTATACATACAAGGAATTTGCCTTGGAGTTTTGCTCGCAAGTAACAGCACGATATTCAGTAGACAATTAAAATTAAAACATGTTGACCATTCTTACATGTGGGACTTTGTTGAATGCATACAGAGAGGTCGACTACTACAATCCTTTAATCAATCTTCTCTGATATCTCATCAGTATGATTTGCTTTTAATGTTCATCCTGGCTTGCTGTCATCGGTGTTATGTGTTATGCTTGCTGTCATTAGTCAGGGCATTGAGTATAAAAGCTATGATACAACAGATCAACGGTGGATGCGATCTCGCTGGCTCTCCACTCAGCTCTGGACCACTTGGACAACAAAAACTCATATGTCAGGCTGTTATTCATTGATTACAGCTCGGCATTTAATACAATCATCCCCTCCAAGCTGGTTATCAAACTCACAGAACTGGGGACCCACAGTCCCGTTTATATCAACGGGTCGATGGTGGAAAGGGTCAAGAGCTTCAAATTCCTGGGCGTGCACATCTCTGAAGATCTCTCCTGGTCCGAGAACACTGATGCAATTATAAAGAAAGCACATCAGCGCCTCTACTTCCTGAGAAGATTACGGAGAGTCGGTATGTCAAGGAGGACTCGCTCTAACTTCTACAGGTGCACAGTAGAGAGCATGCTGACCGGTTGCATCGTGGCTTGGTTCGGCAACTTGAGTGCCCAGGAGAGGAAAAGGCTACAAAAAGTAGTAAACACTGCCCAGTCCATCATCGACTCTGACCTCCCTTCCATTGAGGGGATCTATCGCAGTCGCTGCCTCAAAAAGGCTGGCAGCATAATCAAGGACCCACACCATCCTGGCCACACACTCATCTCCCCGCTACCTTCATGTAGAATGTACAGGAGCCTGAAGACTGCAACGGCAGGTTCAGGAATAGCTGCTTCCCCACAGCCATCAGGCTATTAAACTCAACTCATAGAAAACTCTGAACATTAATAGCCCATTATCTGTTTATTTGCACTTTATCTGTTTATTTATTCATGTGTGTACATATTTATATAATGGTATATGGACACGCTGATCTGTTCTGTATTCATACCTACTATATTCTGTTGTGCTGAAGCAAAACAAGAATTTCATTGTCCTATCTGGGACACATGACAATAAACTCTCTTGAATCTTGAATCTACTATTCTATGCTCTATGTAACTCTAAGCCAACAAAATGTCTCTTAATCATTTCTAAATGCTTTCCACCAGAAAAACTAGCCAGTTTGTAGTTGCCAGCCATACCCTAATGTTCTTCTAGAATAAGGTTGTCACATTTGCTATTTTCTTTTTTTTTCTGGTACCTTCTCTATATTATGGCAATTGCTTCTGATGCCTCCACCTTAACGTGTATCAGTAAACTACAATTTTTTCCCCTTGAGATCAAATGACATTGACTTCAAAGTATAGCCAGCTTTTCTAGTATCTCTTCATTATTAATTTTCTCCATTTCTACCGAGAGTACGCGTACATGTAATGAAACATATATTCTTCAAAACACCATCATTATTCTCTTATTGTTTTATCAATCAACCTTTCGTTATAATTTATCCTAGCCACATCCTTTCTCAAGCCTTTGAAGTTAGGCATCCTCAGGTAATGATAGCCTACCTTATAATCATCTATGCCTTTCCCCATTACTGATGCAATGATCACTGTTCCTAAACATGGTGTTCAGTAACACTTTGTATACTTGGTCCAGCTCATTCGCTAGAATACAATCCAGAAACATCTTTATTCTTGTTGACTGAACAACATACTGAAACAAACTGAAAACACACTGAAACAAAGTTATCCTGACCACTGTTTAGAAATTGCACCACCTCCTTTGTCCTTTACTCTAATAACAGCCAAATTAATGCAGGGTGATTGAAATTCCCTAATGCCATTAATATAATTATTGCATATGTCTGTAATTTTCCTGTTTGTTTGCTCCTCCATTTACATCTTGCTCGTTGGTGGCTACCATAATATCCCCTGAGGTGTGGTAGCATCCATTTATTTGGTAACTTTCACCTTTCCTTTTTGAAGCCATATTTCAGTCTGAGCCTCAACATCAATTCCGACATATACCTAACACCAATCTTAATACCACACCTCATGAAATTACACTCTTGCATTCTGTACTTGCCTCCGACATTCTAATAGTTCTTTAATCTACCTCCAACTAGTTCTGTACTATTTCCTACTCAAGTTATATCCCACTTCTCTGTGCTAATAGTGGGGCAGGGGTGGCACAGTGGTGCAGTGGTAGAATTGTTGCAGTACAGCGCTAGAGACTCAGGTTCAATCCTGACTATGGGTGCTATCCGCACGGAGTTTGCATGTTCTTCCTGTGACACGTGGGTTTTCTTCGGGTGCACATCTCCCACATTACAAAGACGGTGTGTTTAACCACCAGGTGGCGCCAGCAATGGCTGCCTCGCCAACAGTCTGTCTGTCCTTTCCTTCTTTGTGTTTTAATTGCATGTGTTAAATGTATGTTTTTGGTGTTCTTTAGCTTGTTTTATGGGAAGGGGGGGTTGGGGGAAACTTTTTCTAATCTCTTACGACAGAGATGAGATTTTCGCAATCCCTTTGCCAGGGGTCGACCTCGGAGCTCCAACCGTGGGTGATTGCGGACTAAACATCGCGGAGCCCGCGGTCTCTGATCAGAGACCGACGTCTGGAATTCCAAGCCGCGGGAGTTTTGACCAGTTTGACGCGGGTGTTTCGATCGCCCCGACGCGGGAGTTTCGATTGCCCCGACACGTGAGTTTCGATTGCCCCGATGGATGGTTGAACTGCCCCGTCCGCGGGAGAATAAAGAGGAAGAAGTTTGGACTTTTTTGCCTTCCATCACAGTGAGGAATGTGGGGAATCCACTGTGGTGGATGGTTATGTTAACTTTTATGTAGTTGTGTGTCTTGTTGCTTTTTTTTTTCGTATGGCTCTAATGGTAATTTGCATATCACTGCACCTTAATTGGTACATGTGACAATAAAATACCTTTGAAACCTTTGTAGGTTAATTGGCTTGTGTAAACTGTTCCTAGTGTGAAGGATAGAACTACTGTATGGGTGATCGCTGGTTGGCATGGGTCAAAGGGCCTGTTTCCATGCCGTATCTCTAAATTTAACTAAACTTCGCAGCGCCAGAAACCCTTTGTTCAATTCTGACGTTGGTCAATGTGAAGTTTGCATATTCTCCTTGACCACCCAGGCTTCCTCCGAATACCAAGATATCCACCCACATCCCAAATACATGCAGGTTGGTCGATTAATTGACTTCTATGAATTGACCCCATTGTGCATTTGAGTTGTAGAATTTCAGAGTTGTTGAGAATGTGGGGAGAATGTAGGATTAGTGTAAATGGATGGTTGATGGTTGGCATGGACTTAATGGGCCGAAAGCCTTTTTCTATGCTGTATCTCCCTAGGACTCTATGATCTTATTCACTTCTTTAATGCTGCATTCAGATGTACTTAACACCTACAGTTCTCTCAGGGTAATAATGTAGTACTCCCACCACAGTGCCTTTACCTATTGGCCATCTTATCCAGAGTCCTGCTACACATGCTTCAATCTAAACCTGGGATTTGTAGATCATGAGTAGTGCATAGTCATCCTGCAATGTCCACTAGCACAAGTGGGCGACCAGTTTGACTACATTCGGGGGAGAGTTGTAGAGCAGGGGGATCTAGGAATGCAGGTACATAGTTTGTAATAAGTGGCATCACAGGTAGATGGTGTGGTCAAAAAGGCTTTGGCACATTGGTCTTCATCAGTCAAAGGATTGAGTACAGAAGTTGGGAGTTCATGTTGCAGCTACATAGGTGTTGGTGAGGCCGCATTTAAAGTAATGTGTTCAGTTCCGGGTACTATGTTAAAGGAAATATGTTTTTCCAACTGGAAAGGGAACAGAGGAGATTTACAAGGATGTTGCTAGGACACAAGGGCCTGAGCCACAGGGAGAGGATGAGCAGGCAAGGACCACTCTCGGAGCACAAGAGAATGAGGTGTGATTTATAGAGGTGCACAAAATCATGAGAGGAATAAATTGGGGAGACACGCAGTCTCATGCCCAGAGTAGGGGAATCAAGAACCATAGGACATAGGTTTAAGGTTAAACCGTAGGTTTAAGGTGAGGGGAGAAATATTTAATAGGATCCCAAGGGATAACTTTTTCACACAATGGGTGGTGAGTGTATGGAACGAGCTGCCGGAGCACTTAATTGGAACATTACCGTCCCATTTCCAATTCAGAATCATCCAGGAAGAACAGAATTCATAATATTTGTGTCACAGTCCATCTTAAAGAGGAACGAACAGACATCATAAATGCTTTGTTTAAGAAAAAACTGCAGATGCTGGAAAAATCGAAGGTAGACAAAAATGCTGGAGAAACTCAGCGGGTGAGGCAGCATCTATGGAGCGAAGGAATAGGTGACGTTTCAGATCGAGACCCTTCTTCAGACTATGCTTTAGTCGGTTTAAAATTGTATTTTGTAGAAACCCCAGGATTGAAGTTTAGTGGAAATCACAGTTTAAATTGAATCAGACTGCCAGAAATGAATTGAAAGTGCAATATTTTGTACTTTCTCTCTGGACAGCTTTTCATTTCCTTTTATGGCAAATAGCCATCACTGACAAGGCCAGAATTTATGACCTATCTATAATTGCCTTTGAGAATGCGCCAGTGAGCTAACTTCGTGAACCCCGCAGGTTGTTCTGGAGAAGGTACTCACGTTGCTATAAGGTAGCTGTGAGGTCAAATGTTCCAAGATTTTGATATTGGAACAGTAATATTATTTATTTTTATTTTTTATATATATACTTTTTTTTAAATTTTATTTATTAGAAGTACATTACATTACAACCAATTACACTAGTACTCATCACATATATCTTATTACAATTAATGTACTCCGTTTATTTTCTACTAATAAAGGGAAAGGATAAGATTGAGAGAAAGAAGAAAGTGAAGGAAAAACGTGAAGGTGTAAAAAACATGACAACAACAAAAACAAAAACAAAAGACAAAGACCCTATAAGAAAGAAATTAAACACAAAAGGAAAGAGTTAAGAAATAGACCCTAAAAAAGAAGAAAAAAGAGAAAGAGGGAAAAGAGAAAAACAGATTTTTTTTTTGTAAGTATCACGCAAATGGGACATACCAACTCTCCAGCTTTCAGCCCCCCTTACCTGACCTCATTTTTTTTTTTTTTTTTAGTACTTTTGCACCCTATACTTGTAATAATTCTATAAATGCAGGCCACGTCAGGTGGAAGTGATCTGGTTTACCTGCCAGGAGGAGTCTTATCTCTTCTAGGTGTAATGTTTCGAACATATTTGAAATCCACATGTTTATAGTTGGTATTGGAGCGTTTTTCCAGAATTTTAGGATTAACATTTTTCCAGTTATTAACCCATAATCTATTCATTTCTTTTGGAACACATTTAGTTCTTGACTATCTTCCGTTGTTCCAAAGATAATCCATTCTGCTTTGGGTATCAGTTTAATTTTAAATAATTTTGTAAAAATTTCAAAAATTTCAATCCAAAATATTTGAATTTTTGTACAGAAAACAAATGAGTAGCTTCTTGAGATTGACATTTATCACAAATTGATGATACATTTGGGAATATTTTATTGATTTTAGTTTTAGATATAATCTATGTAAAATTTTAAATTGTATTAAAGTGTGTCTTACATTAATCGGACATTTATGCACGTTTAATAAATATTCATTCCACCTTTCCTTTGAAATTTTAATAGCTAATTCTTGTTCCCAGTCTCTTCTAATACCTTCGGTAAATGGTATTTCTACATTTAAAATAATATTATACAAATATGATATTAAGTTTGCTGATTCAGCTTTTATCTGCATTGCTTCATCCAATACATCTGTTGAGGTATTATAATGATCTTTTGTATATTTTTTCAATTAGTCACATATTTGAAAATATTTAAAATATTGATTATTTCCGAGTTTATATTTTATTTGTAATTGTTGGAATGATAGTAATTTTCCAGTTTCGTACAAGTCACCGAACGTTTTAATTCATAGTCTATCCCATTGTATGAAAGATTTGTGTGTAATAGAGGGATTGAATGAAGGGTTATTAATTATGGGAGATAAAAGCGATAAATTTCTTAATTTTAAATTTTGTTTTATTTGTTTCCAAGTTCTAATTGTGCTATGTATAATTGTTTTTTTGTTATAATTTATGTTATTCAGTTTCATTGGTGAGAGAAGGATCGCTCCAATGTTTCCAGAGGAGCAGTCCTCTCTCTCCATTACAATCCAGTCCACTTGCTGGCCAGAGTTGTCCATCGGTTGAATCATATCAAGGTAGCTGTGAGGTCAAATGTTCCAAGATTTTGATATTGGAACAGTAATATGTGAACATAATTTATCAAATATATTTAAAAGGTGATAAAATCAGTGTTGCAGATTTGCTTCACTCTTCCTCTTTGCTGTAAGAGATTTTTTTTTAATCTTCTTTTTTTCAGGTGTAAGCCAATTACTATTTTAATGTTTATGTTACATTTCGATTGTGTGCCTTCATGTTTTCATGTAAAAAACATCAATAAAGGTCTGTAATTTGTGGGCATGCAGTGAAAGTGAATAAAGTTAACAGGCATTAATTTGAGTGGCCTGCACAATGTCAGATGTTATTACATTGTTTTTCTATCTAAGGCATACTGCCTTCATAAGCACTGGGTCCCAAAGTCTGCAAGAAATGTACTCCGAGTTCAATTATCACTTATATCGAGGAACAACACATTACAATACTTTGTGGTGCACCTAGTGAAATGCAAGTCTTCTTGCACTTACTGCACTAAATTTCAAGCCCGAATAAAAGAACAATGTACCTAGTCACGTGGGAGATAAGTGAGTAATTCGCTAGCAATCAAGCAGAATGAACACGCCGTTGAGTAACTAAGATGAATATCTACACTTATCTCACAGTATCTGTGTCTAGTCTCCACCTACTGTAGTTTCTGCAGTAACTAGCCTACATTCATTGCAAAAATATGCTATAATTTCCGTTTCTTCCTCTTTAAATTTCTGAGTATCATTTGCCATGAGTTAACAGCTCCAGATGATATTTTTCATTGCTTGCTCACAGAACCTGCAAAGTTCTTTGAACATGCAGTTTTTATCAAGGACTAGCACTATCTAAAATTGACATCAAAGCTTTATAAAAAGTGAGAAACAGTAGCCATTCTCGAATGCAGAAGCTTTTAAGATGTCACAAATTTGGTTATTTGCCAGACTTTTATTTTGTTTTGTGCGTCAGATGAAAGGTTCTCAGAAATTAATTAACTATTGAAATAAGCTGACATGGGGGAACTGGAGGTTTCTCAATCTATTAGTGACCAATGCAAGAAGAAAAGAAAAAGCATGTAAAACTATATCTTCTTGAGCACTAAAGGTTCAAGAATTAAAACAATACAGGATCGGAAAATCTGTGGCACATGCAAATTCTATTCTAACGTGAAGAACTAACAAAGTCAAAGATTAAAGGCATATAATAAGCAAAGATTAACAGGAAACTAGAGGTTTCGGAAGCTTTTAAAAACCAATGGAGGCAACTAAAAAAGCGATAAAGGGAGAAAAGATGAAATTTAAAGATAAGCTAGCCAATAATACAAAAGAGGATACCAAATGTTTCTTCAGATATAAAGATTAAAAGAAAGACAAGAGCAGACATTGGGCCACTGGAAATAACACTGGAGAAGTAGGAATGGGGAATAAAGAAATGTCGGACGAATTGAATACTTTTTTTCCGTCAGTCTTCACAGCGGAAGACACCAGCAACATGCCAGAAATTCAAGAGAGTCAGGGGCAAATGTTAGTGGAGTGGTATTACTTAGAGGAAGGTGCTTGGGAGGCTGAGAGGTCATAAGGCGCACAAGTCACCTGCACCAGACAGACTACACTCCAGGGTTCTGAAAGATAGGTGTAGAGATTTTGGAGGCATTAGTAGTTAACTTAGTAGTTTGAACTCTACTGTTCAAGGAGAGGGCGAGGCAGAAGATGGGAAACTGTAGGCCGGTTAGCCTGACTTCAATGGTTGACAAGATTTTAGAGTCATTTATTAAGGATGAGGTTTCCTAGTACTTCTAAGAGAGAGTTCGGTTTAGACAGATTTACCTCTTCAAGGCATATGGGGAAAAGGCAGGAACGGGGTATTGATTTTAGATGATCAGCTATGATCATATTGAATGGCGGTGCTGGCTCGAAAGGCCGAAGGACCTACTCCTGCACCTATGTTTTTCTGTGTTTCTAAAAGCACATGATATAATAGGCTAAAATGGTTGTTGTTTACTAGAATTTTCAGAAGACTTTTGATACAGTGCCACACATGAGGCTGCCACAGAGTATGAAGGCCCATGACATTAGAGAGAAAATACTGGCATGGATAGAAGATTGGCTAACTGGCATAAGGCAAAGAGTGGGAATAAATGGAGCCTTTTCTGGTTGGCTGCCGGTGTCGATGATGATGATAATACTTTCTTGTCACATCTTGAAAACGGCCCTTTCTCCAGTGTCCACTGCCATCACTGAATCCCTCCACCCTCCTCCACTGTTCCCAGTCATCAGAGTCAGGCAGGGGTCAAGCCTCGGACGGCTCCAGGTCCACAGGGGTCAATGTTGGGTCCGCTACTTTTCACGTTATATATCAATGATTTGGATGATTAAATTGATGGCTTTATTGGCCAAGTTTGCAGAGGATACAAAGATAGGTGCAGGGGCAGGTGGTGTTGAGGAAGTCAAGAGTCTGCAGAAGGACTTGGACAGGTTGCAAGAGCGGGTAAATAAGTGGCAGATGGAAGAAGAGCAGCAAAGTGTGCGGTGATGCATTTTGGTAATAGGAGAAAAGGCGTAGACTATTTTCTAATTGGGGAGCGGTTTCAGAAATCGGAGTTGCAAAGAGACATGGTAGTGCTGGTGCAGGATTCCCAAAAGGTTAATTTGCCATTCTAATCAATTGTAAGAAATGCAAATGCAAAGTTAGCATTCATTTCAAGAGGATTAGAATATAAAAGCAGGGATGTAATGCTGAGGCTTTATAGGGCACTGGACAGACTGTATTTGGAGTATTGTGAGGATTTCTGGGCCCCATATCTGAGGAGGGATGTCCTGGTGTTGGAAAGGGTCCAGAGGAGGTTTACGAGAATGATTCCGGGGATGATTGGATTAACATATGATGAGTGCTTGAAGGTTCTGGGCCTGTACTCACTGAGTTTAGAAGGATGAAGGAAGTATCTCATTGAAACTTAACAAATAATGAAAGGGCCAGATAGTGTGGATGTGGAGAGGATGCTTCCTTTAGTGGGAGAGTCTAAGACCAGAGGGCACAGCCTCAGAATAAAAGGATATACCTTTAAAGAAAATGAGGATGAATTTCTTATAGTGAATCTGAGGAATTCATTGCCACAGACGGCTGTGGAGGCCAAGTCTTTACATATTTTTAAAGCAAAGATTGATAGGTTCGTGATTAGAAGGCTGTTGAAGGTTCCGGGGAGTAAGCAGGAGAATGGCATTGAGAGGGAAAGATAGATCAACCATGATTGAATAACGGAGCAGACTCGATGGGCCGAATGGCCTAATTCTGTTACTATGTCTCATGTGTGAACTTATGAACCCAGATCTCGAATGTTTGGTCGAGAGCTAAACAAATGAGTAGTAAAGGGACTCTAAAATTGATTAGCAACTAATTGGAAACAAATCTTGCAAGATTTTTATCAATGTAAATGGTAACGGTACAGATAAGTACAACGTTCCAAGAAAACCAGGTGCAGAAAATGAGCAACTATCTGAGGAACACCAGTGCAGTCTATATATGTGCTAAATTGTAACAGCAGCAACACCTTAATAGCCATTGCCATTATGGGATGCGGCCACAAATTTCAACGACACCCTCAGTGCAAAGTTTCAAGAAAGAGTAAAGAAGGCATTCCGTATGCTTGCCTTCTTTGGTCTGGGCATTGAGTATGAGTCAGGATGTCATAATGCAGCTCGAGAAGACTTAGGTAAGGCCATATTTGTAGTATTGTGTGCAGTTCTGGGCACAGGAAGGATGCAGAGATGTTGGAAAGTGTGCAGAAGAGATTTGCCAGAATCCTGCCTGGATTAGCGGGTGTTAGCTACAAGGAAAGGAGCACTGGAGGTTAAGGGGAGACCTGACAGAGTATACAGTTATAAGAGGCATCGATAGGGTAGACAGTCAGAACCTCATCAGAATTCCTATTCACTGCAAAAAATATGGACAGTCAACCAATTATTTTTCCGCAGAGAAATTAACTCATGACTTTGGGGCAAATGTGCCGCTACTGAATGCTGGAGACCAGCACTGCAAAACAGTACAACTCCTGTCCATGGTGTTCAAGGGGTTTCCTGATCCACAGGTATACAATTTAGATTTGTTAAATCCTAATACAAACTTCCAGCGCAGCATGGATAGCTTCTTCTCAGATATCTTATTTTGGCATAACTAGATAACTTATGACTCTTGATTTGACATTTTTAATAAAGTTTTGTGCATATATTATTACATTTTAATATCACGTATAATACAGGCTATATACTAATTACCAGGGCTTTGGATCTACAGCAGTGAAAGTACCTACAGAAGAAGTCAGCTCCATCACATATGCCCCATTTACTTTCTATGAAGTAATAGTCTCAGGAAACATAGTAGTTACAATGAACCACTAGGAGTGCAAGTAACCATGAAGAAGGTGGTGCATCCGAAACTGCAAACCACACGAATTTCAGACAAGTATCCAAAAGTGAGCTTGAATAGGTTAAATAGTTCCCTATCATTACATTAATCTTCAACCTCAACACTAATTCCCTGCTATACCTCAGTATTCCCTAATCTAAATAGTATTCAGAAATCAATCTCAAGTCTTGTATATTCTCATCAACTAAGCCCTCAGAATCTAAAATCTATAGCAAACTGTGAATAAATGTTCTTCATCTAAATTGCCAATTTTTCCTTCTGAAAGTATGATCTCTTGATCGATTCTCCAACGATGCACTATCAAGCCTTTTAAGGACTGTATATGTTCCAACGAGATCACTGCTATTTTTCAAAATTCCAGGAGACTTAGGCAAAATCATCTTAATCTTTCTTTGTAGGATAATTCCATGTCCCTGCCTCCAACAATCTACCCCCTGTCATTGGCATCAACCCATTAAACCATCTTGCACTAGTTCTACGACAACTACTGTATACCCTTCCTCTGAAAGGATTCAAGACTTCAAATCAAAAGAATAAAGAGTGATTTATTGTCATATATGCCAAAATGGAACTTACAGCAGCTCAACACAGTACTCTAAACATGACAATCGACAACAAAAAAAGTTCAGTAATATTTTAAGAAATAAACAATAATAGTGTAAAGACAAAAACAGTTTTCACACGGAACCTTTTTGGTTGTTTATTGTGTTAACAGATTACTATGTTCACATAGACAGACACAAAAAGCTGGAGTAACTCAGCGGGACAGGCAGCATCTCTGGAGAGAAGGAATGGGTGACGTTTCGGGTCGAGACCCTTCTTCAGACTGGATAGGGATAAGAGAAACGAGAGATATTGACCGTGATGTGGAGGGATAAAGAACAATGAATGAAAGATATACAAAAGGAAACAGGCCATTGTAAGCTGCTTGTAGGGTGAAAATGAGAAGCTAGTGCGACTTGGGTGTGGGGGGGATAGAGAGAGAGGGAATGCCGGGGCTACCTGAAGTGAGAGAAATCAATATTCAGCTGTAATCTGCCCAAGCAAAATATGAGATGCTGTTCCTCCAATTTGCATTTAGCCTCACTCTGACAATGGAGGAGACCGAGGACAGAAAGGTCTGTGCAGGAATGGGAAGGAGAATTAAAGTGTCCAGCAACCGGGAGATCAGGTTGGTTCATGCAGGCTGAGCAAAGATGTTCCGCAAAATTGGGCCCAGCCTGCATTTGGTCTCGCCGATGGATAAGAGTCCACATCTTGAACAACAGATACAATAGATGAGGTTGGAGAAGGTGCAAGTGAAACTCTGCCTAACCTGAAAGGACTGTTGGGGTCCCTGGACAGGGTCGAGGGATAGCGACAGGTGTTGCATCGTCTGCGGTTGCAGGGGAAAGTACCTGGGGAGGGGGTGGTTTGGGTGGAAAGGGATGAGTTAACCAGAGGGAATGGTCTCTGCGGAGGGCAAAAAGAGGTGGAGGTGGGAAAATGTGGCTAGTGGTGGGATCCCGTTGGAATCTCGGAGGATTATGAGTTGTACGCGACGGCTTATGGGACGGAAGGTAAGGACGAGGGGGACTCTGTCTCTGCTGCAACTAGGGGGAGGGGGAGCAAGGGTGGAGCTGCGGGGTACCAAGGAAACATGAGTGAGGGCCTCATCTATGATGGGAGAGGGGAACCCCATTCCCTAAAGAATGAGAACATCTCAGATGTTCTAGTATGGAACATCTCATCTTGGATGCAGATGTGGCGTAGACGGAGGAATTGGGGGTTGGGGATAGAGTCTTTGCAAGAAGCAGGATGGGAAGAAGTGTGGTCGAGATAGTTGTGGGAGTCAGTGGGTTTTAACAGATGTCAGTCAATAGTCTATTCTTTATGATGGAGACTGTGAGATCAAGAAAGGGGAGGGAGGTGTCGGAGATGGTCCAAGTAAATTTGAGTGTAGGATGAAAATTGGTGATGAAGTTGATGAAGTCCATAAGTTCTGCATGGGTGCAGGAGGGAGCACCAATACAGTCATCAATGTGACGGAGATAGGGCCAGTGTACACCTGAAACAGGTATTGTTCAACGTACCTTACAAAGAGGCAGGCATAGCTAGGGGTCATGCGGGTGCCCATAGCTACGCCTTGGATTTGGAGGAAGTGGGAGGAGTCAAAGGAGAAGTTGTTGAGGGCGAGGACCAGCTCCGACTAGGCAGAGTAGAGTGTTAGTAGAGGGAAATTGGATGGTTCTGTGGTCCAGAAAGAAATGGAGGGCTTTAAGGCCTCTCTTGTGGGGGATGGAGGTGTAGTGTGATTGAACGTCCATAGTAGAGATGAGGGAACGGGGACTTGGAAAGCGGAAGTCATTAAAGAGACAAAGGGCATGTGAGAGAGAGATTATACCAGGGGGGGGATAGGATGGAGTCGGTACGTGGAAATGAATTCCGTGGGACAGGAACTGTCAGAAACAATGGGTTAGCCAGGGCAGTTGCGTTTGTGGATTTTGGGGAGAAGGTAAAAACGGGTTGTGCGGGGCTGGAAAACGATAAGGTTGGAGGTTGTGGAAGGCTGACAGCCAGAAGTGATGAAATCAGTAATGGTGTTTGAGATTCAGGCCTGGTGCTCATCTGTGGGATCATGGTCCAAGGATAAGTAGGAGGAGGTGTCTGAGAGTTGTCGCCTGGCCTCAGCCCGATAGAGGTCAGCGCGACAGACTACCACAGCACCTCCCTTGTTGGCGGGTCACTGCAGAGTGAGTGGAGGGCTGAACGTTCAGAGGGGGTGAGGTTGGAGTAGGTAAGGGGAGTGGAAAAATTGAGACGGTTGATGTCACGCCGGCAGTTAGAAATAAAGAGGTTTAGAGAGGGTTGAAGGCCGTTCTGGGGAGTCCAAGAGGAGGGGGACCGGAGGAGATAGGAGAAGGGGTCATCACCCATAGAAAAAGGCACGGAGGTGAAGGCGATGGAAGAAAAGCTCTACGTCATGGCGGACCCGGAACTCGTTGAGTTGTGGGAGGAGGGGAACGAAGGTGGGGCCTCATTTGAGGACAGACCGTTCCGTATCAGAAAGGGGGAGGTCAGGTGGTGAAGACACAACAAGAGTGGGGGTTGGGGTCAGAGGAGGGCCAGGAGGTAGACCAAGGCCGAGGCGAGATCTGGTAGGGGGATGGTGTTCAGAGAGGAGAGGGGTGTGAGAATTATTGTATGGGTGGGGTGTGGTCGGGGTAACCTAGTTAAAAGAGGGGGAAGGGGAAGACCCATCACAACTGAGGTTCCCTGTAGGAGGGGGGGGAGCTGGAGGACCCAGCAGACCACATGCTGTTGGAGTCTGCATCGTGGTTGATGTGGGCTTAGTGCTGAGCCTGGAATTCTGGTGGGGCGACGGTTGGTGGGCGGTAGAGAGGCGATGGTCAGCGGAGTCGCTGGTGGAGGCCCGTAGGGGGCTGGAGTAAAGATACGGGCAAGAATTTCATTGTTCCGTTGCAGGACATATGACCATAAAACACTGTTGACTCACTTGTTAAGTGTATATCATCTGATCGTCTGGCAAGTGCATGAGGAATGGCAAATGAAGTTTAATGCAGATAAGTGCAAGGTATTCCTTTGGGGAAGTCAAACCAGGAACTTCACAATGAATGGTTGGGCTCTGGGGAGTATTGTAGAGCAATGGAATCTAGGAATACAATGTACGTGGCTCCCCGAAGATGGCATCATAGGTAGATAGGGGTGATAAAGGAGGCTTTTGGAACGCTGGTCGTCATCAGTCAGGGAATTGATTATAGAAGCTGCGACGTTTTGCTAGAGTTATAGAAGACTAGTTTAAGTGGGACCCATTGGGTCCCATGTTCACACCAGAGGGCTGGTCCCCCAACGCAATATTCCACCTCTCCACCAACTCCAATATTGATGGCCAGTGGGGGGGGGGGGGGAATTGGGGCTTTCTGGAGCGCTAGTATGGGTGTTGTGGGTCAAAGGGACTGGTTTGTATGGACATTGTGGGCCGAATGGATTCTTGGGCTGACAGCTCAGTCACTCAGGCCTGGTGGGCTGGCAAGCTCAGTCACTCAGGCCTGGTGAGTTGGCAGCTCAGAAACTGCCAGAAATTCTGCCCAAAACAGGTGAGAGACTCTGTGAAAGGGGGGAGAGGGGGGAGATTCAATTTTAGACATTTTCATCTTTTTCTGCAGATCACAGGGAGGAAAGTCTATCCTGGCCTGGATCTCACAGGGAACCAATGAAGGGAGGGAGAAAAATATTGGGTTCACCAGTATTTTTACTGATATTGATGGGCCGGACACCTCCTGGGCTAGTACAGGCCTGATGGGCTGAAGGGGCTCTTATATTAAAAAAATGTGAGTGAAATATGGTTGACCCATATCATGGGTCGATATGAGCCAACCGACCTATGATTGTCCCATATCCCTCTAAACCTTTCATATCTATGTACCTGTCAATGTGTCTCTTAAATGTTGTTATAGTACATTCCTCCACTACCTCTTCTGGCAACTTCCCCCATATACCCACCAGATGAGTACTTGGATTAAAGATTCAGCAAATTTTAGAAAAACTATTGACTGAATTTAACTTCTAAAATTTCCATTGTGGGATTTCAGTTTGGATCAAGTCAAGTCATCAAGTTTATTATGACAATAAACTCAACTTGATTCAATCCAAATAGAAGTCCCCCAATGGAAATGGTGAAATATATGTTCACCTTGTAATTTTTTTTCTCAAAATTGTCATTAGTAACAAGGACCATAAAACTAACAATAAAGAATGGAATTAAACGTGGGCCTTGTCAGCAATACCTACATTCTATTTATGGGGGGGGAAAGGTATAAACAACAATATGTGATATGGAAAATCAATTCCACACTTCTTTTCAATGCTTTGAGCAAGATGAAGATTATTAACAGAATAGACTACTCTCAGAATATGTACAATGTGCTTTCATGCAAAACAAGACATCCATTATGTCCAAGCAATATGACTCACCCCCAAACGGTAAGAGCATAAGGAAATAGTGCAATGCATTTCAGTTGCCGCATCTACGGCCCTGTGACTTCTCAAAACAAGACTGCCAGTGTAGATCCCAATAAAAGCAGTGTTGTTTTGAATCCAATATACCCTGTGCAAACTCATTTCGCATATGCACTTTAAAACCACAAGACAGAATAATCTGGAAAACCAGATCCTGAAGATGAAAAGACAATCTCTGTCCCAGCCTGCTACTGTTTTTTAAACTGAATCTCATAAAACTAAAGCAGGTTTTCAGTACAATTTATCACTTAAATGTGCAAGTTATTTCCAACTTCTGCTGACAGACCACAGATGGACAGGGCAATGAGTTTTTTCAGACCTTTCAATCGTAGAAATACACTAAAATAAAGGGAGTACATTAATTGTAAGAAGATATAAATGACGAGTATTAATGTATGTGGCTGTGATGTAATGTACTTCTAATAAATAAAAATTAAAAAAAAAAAAAAAAAAATGAACCTGCCAAGGTATAATAGATAAATGGACAAGTAAATAAAAAATAGATCAGATTGGGACATAACATTTCGTGTTCTAATCAGCTAGTACATTCTTGCCTGGTCCATGAAACTCCATAACTGAATTTTTCATTTAACTGGATTAAGTATCCTAATTATTTCAGAAAAAAAACATTCAAGCCTATTTTCTAGATTGACAGAATGTAATTATATAATTTACCTCATATGTGTGACGAGAGTTTAAAAAGATGTGTCCCATGTCAATCAGGTCAAAATTCAGAAGCAGCTTGGGGCCCATACCTTCAGCCTTGATACGGAGAGGCAAGCGAGTCTGCCGACCTGGAGAACCAAAGCATCAATGTGTGTCCATTTTTAATTTTACCAGATTTATCTAACAAAATGTGTATATGCAGTGGCAAGCAGCATTTGTGATAGCTTGTTTTCATTGATCATTTTTGTGATCTCAGTGAACTGTGGTAGTTCACATACTGAACCACCTGATGTCTGCAGGGAACAACACCTCCTTGAAGAGCACCATCACTCTGCCTGATAAAGGGCTATAAGTTCCACACATAACCTGGCTGAAATCCACAGCCTGGACTGGACACACTCTACACTCAACAGACCTAATGAACACCGCTCTTTCCCAATGGCATGGCACTTGGCTGAGTACAGAAAACACAATCTGTAATCTTGTAATTAAAATGAACCTGCCAAGGTATTACAGATCTATGAAAAACAGATTGGCTTGGGACATAATGTTTTGTCTTCTAATTCAGATAATATATTATTGTAATGAAGTCACAGGCTCTAACCTTTTAGGAAACCTGAACTGCTGTCTGTATGGAGTTTGCGTGTTCTTTCTGTGACCAAGCAGGTTTCTGCCTTAGTGCTCTGGTTTACTCCCACAAAATTGTGTGAGTCTGGAGGTTAATTGACCACTCTAATCACCCCAGAAATGGTGTAATTTGGAGGGGAGTTGATGGGAACATGAGGAGAATAAAATGTGTTAGGGTAGAATTGATATATAAATGTGTTCAATGGTTATGATGGTCTCAGTGGGCCAAAGGGCCTGTTTCCATGCTATATCTCTCTGTGATTAATGAAATTTGAACAAGTTTCAACTGCTGTAGAGCCAGCTTGGGAAAATTTGACCACCTGCCTAACAATTCGAACATGAGGAATTGTTAGGCTGTCATTGTGGACAACCAAGTCAGTTTTCTTCTATAGAAATGAAAGATCGATTTCTATGTGACACCACACAACTCATGATGTATCACGTGAAACTACTGAATGAATTGCCAATTCCGACATTGAAGTTTTGCCATGTAACTGACAGTTTAGCAGGAGTGATAGAAGGTTCCTACTATCGTTATGGCATGAATTGTACTCTCAACAGCACCCAATATTCATCTCACCAGTATGACAACCTTTCCCAATGCCACACCTTGAGCCATGTAGGAGCTATTAGACACTGATACTATTTAATGCCTGGAACTTAGATGTCAATTTCATGTACGGCTGGGTACTAGGGGCACCATATTGAGCCACTAATCATCATGAACCATGCCCAGTCCACCCTGGGCACAACTCTCTCCACCATCAAAAGCATCGACAAGAGGAGCTTCTCCAAGAAAGGATCAGCATGTTCCAGTACGGAGGAAGGATAAGGATGACAAAGTAAGGGAACATAGTATGAACCCGATTAACTGGATCAAACTCGATGAACACGGTTCAAATACATTGTGAATGGTAAAACAGAACAAAATATCGAAGCACAGTCAAAATTCTTGAAGGCAGAGGAAAAAGCAAGCAAACAACCATCCTCATACTTGATATTAGAGATTCAGACTAGAAATTGCCACGAGAGAAGAACGTTAAGACATTTATCTGCAGTGGTGGAAGATGGGTGCTCAGTAAGGGAATGAGCTAGTAAGGTAGAGACAAGAGCCAGGTGACAAAACAGGAAGTGCCAGAAGTAAAGCAAGGCAAATTAAGCTTAATATTCTGTAGAGCAAAGGCGTAAAGCAGTGGGGCACAGTCATTATAGTAGAATAATTAACATGCAATATTCTGTACCTGTGACATCACAGTAGATTGTCCACTGAAATATCTTTGCTTCCTTCGGTTTGCAGATTATACTTATTTCATTTGTTGAATTGGGCCAGATATCTCCTTCCTGATGAAAAAAGAAAAAAGCATAGCCAGTTATATGTCAGGAGACAAATAGGAACATTCAAGTAGGCATGGTGGAGGATGAGATGGATGTTTGATTAACTAACCAGGAAGTCATGAGAGAGGGGAACAGAGAGGGGATGTGACTTACAATAGCAATCATAGTTATAATAAATGACCAAATTAATACAAAACAACCTTATCTAATGAGAATAGGGCATACCAACTTCTATACTCAGAATCCTGACTAATGAAGGCCAATGTGCTAAAAGTCTTCTTGGCCACCCTGTACCACTTTCAGGGAACTATGTACATGCACTCCTAGATCCCTCCGTTCTATAACACTCCCCATGGCCTTGCCATTCACTGTGAATG